>JACGDI010001665.1:583169-604118 GCA_014898725.1 Jacaranda copaia
TTTATTAGAATATTTTAGAAAAATATTATTATTTTTAAAAATAAACTAGTAATTATCATTTGAATAAATAAAATAAGAGCATCAAATAGTGAATTAAAAGAAATAAATAGAAAGTGTGGGATGATTCTACAATATAGCTTCATGAAGCAAAGAAAGTTTATTACATATATGTATATATAAATTGTTAGGTAAAGGAGCAGTATTTTTGCATTGTGAGTATTATGTAAAGAAAATACTACAATAATTCATTTCTTTAATGAAACTATATAATATTAATAGACAGGTAAAAAAATAGACTAAGTGAGTGTTTGGCTAAGTTTTTAATGAAAATATATTATAAATTTTTTTATGTTTATAAAAATATCAAATTTTATCTTTTAAAATAAGCCTTACAATGTATGAATAAAATGAAAACTTAAAATACATACAGTCTAAATTATTACAGGAGTATATTCAAAATTTTAAAAATAATTAAGTAAAAACCTCTTTACATTTTGTAGAAGATTTTATAATATAAAATATTTTATTTTAGAAATTTATAAAAAAGTATTTACAAAAAATAATTGGCATTACATATATATTTTAAAAAATTATGAACAAAACCTTTTCAAGTAAAAAACAAAGGACAATCTAATAAGCAAGAAAAACAATATTATTATTTACAATGGTGTAAAAAAACTAGCTTGAAGTAATTCATTCAGTGGTGGTTACATTAACTGCTACCATTTATTATGAATTCCATGGCAAGTTGGATAAATCGCTGCTTAACCACTATCAAATTAATAATTTGTGGCGGTTGAGACAAATCGTCGCAAAATATATGCTGCGATTAACCTATTTTCTTATGGTGTATATATACATGCTATATATGTATAAAGTATGAATAAAATAATTATATTATATATATTTTTATAAATATTAAATATTATTTAATTCAGAATGAATAAATAGAAAAAATATATAAAAATAAAAGTAATTTAAATTTTAATGATAAATTTATATATATGTATATGATATATGTTAATAATTAGAAAGAAAAAAGATAAAAAATAAAAATTATTTAAAACTTTATAGATAAATTTATATATGTATATGTGTGTGTGTGTATAAAATGAGAAAAAATATAAAAATAAAAATTATTTAAAATTTTATAGATAAATATATGTTGTGTATAAATGAGAATATATGAAACAATGAGAAATGAGAATCAATGATAAATTTATATATGTGTATAAAATTTATATGGATAAATTTATATATATATATATATATATATTTGTATAAAATGAGAATATATGAAATAATGAGAAAATTTGATTTTGATTATTTGAAAGGTTAACAACTTTTTTTTGTTATCCACTACTTTTTTGTTATTTACAAAATATAATATGAATATCCAATGATATTTATACAAAAATTTGAGATTAAACACAATAATTTGTTTTTTCTATATTATATTTTACATTCTAATTTCATCCTCATATTTTGTCACTAATGCACATTTTAAAATCAATTTTAAGTTTGTAATTATTTTATCAATTTACTATAGTTTTAACTTTATATGTCTAATGTCAAATTCTTTTCTTCACTTAATTATTCGATAACTAAGTTACGAGTCAAATTAAAAGGTTTCTATTAACTTATATACTAATATTGATTTTAACTTTACAATTATTTTATATATTTATTTTGATTTATTTTAATTTTTTATCTTAACGTAATTGATTTTGTCTTAACTTAATTGATTTTTAACCATAAATTAAAATTAAATAAGATTGTTTTTAAATTCATAGTCACCAATATATTATCTAAGTCTTTATAGTTTAAGTTTTAACTTAATATATTTACTCATCGTCTTTTTAGTTTAAAGTAATTTTAAATTATTATAATTTTAATTTTTTTTTCTAATCAATCTTGCATTCTATATTATTCTCATATATTTTATTTTTTAATGCAACTGTATGTTGATTTTTGATTGCATAATATTTTCTTCTTTTTAATAAAGTATAAAATAATATTCATGGACTTTTATGTTTGGAATGATTTTTCTTTTTTCTTTTTAACTTCTCTTTGAACAATTTTAAAATTTATTGTTCATAACATCATGTTTATGAGATGTCTTTATATGTTTTACACTTTTAAATATTAAAATTTAAAGTTTTAAATTTAATTTTACTTGATCATTTTTTGAAGTAATACTTAATTTTGCTAATCACTTGACCATTTTTTGTGATATTTTTATTTTTATGTTGTTATTTTTAATTGTATTTATAATTTAACAATATGGAGATAATGCTAGTATTATAAATATATATAGATATATATTTTTTGATTGGTTAGTAGTGTAAATATATTCAATAACTTAAACTCTTGGATGAAAATGAATTTTGCCCAATTTATTTATAAAAATTCCACAAAATTAATGCCCAATCAACCTTCATTAATTGTTTTTTAAAAAATAACACAAAAATTTAAATATATATAACAAAATCCTCACAAAAAAATACAAATTTTATACATCAATATAAATATCATAGAAATATATATAATATCAATATAAATATATAATATCAAATTTAATTTTTTAATTCAACTTCAATTAAAAGATTATTTAATATTTAAAAGAATTATTAATAAAATTATTTAAATTTATTTTGAGTAATTTAAATAATATTGAAGTTAAACCCCCTGTTAAAGTTACAAATAAGTTCAAGGGTAGTTTTTTCTGAAAAATAATCGGAGCAACTTTCAAAGGATATTTTGAATTTTAATGTAAATTTTCAGTGGCATCTACAAATTTGTTAAGGACGCTAACAATTCTTAAAATATTTAATTAAATATATGGGGATAAAAATAATTTTATTAAACTTATAACTATATTACTAAGTTTATATTACAATGTCATGAGTATTTTAAAATAATTTAAAATTTTCCAACTATATTAAAATTATACAAGTTGATCAATTTTAAAACAATTAGCATTAACTAACAATGGAAAATTTTCAACAAATGCATGTTCAAATTGTCCACATAAATATATTATTGGCACAAAAAATTTTAATTTTTAAAATGAAATTAATTACACTTAAAGACTAAAATTTTTTTAATTATAAACAATTTTTCTAAAATCTTTTTGTTAAAAAACAATGTCCTAACACATAATAACAAAGAATAGAATTAAATCTTTAACCCCCATAATAATACATCATAATTCATCTTATAATATAAGATAAAACAAATAATTTTGTTTATACTATTTATACACAAAATGGAGGGAGGAGCAAAAATTTGGAGGGAATAAAAAATTAATAGGGGAATTCATTTTTGGAGGGAAACTTATATTTTTAAGGAAATATAATATGTAGATCAACTAATTCCTAAGAACAACTTGTTTAGGTCCATAAAAGTTAATAATCATTATATTTAATAATATACTTTAAGTTAATACTTTTTTGTGCTATATTAGACCACGAAAGTTATCTTTATTTTAACAATTTACATAGTAAAACATACACCCAATTAATATATGGATATTTATAGGCTATAAAAATCTTTAACTAGCTAATACAACAATTAAGAAATAAAATGTAATATTAATAGGCCTAACTTCGGGGACCATTTTCTTTTCATTAAGTAATATGATAAACTAAATTTCTTTCTTTTCTTTCTCTATTAAGGTATGTAACCTTTAACTATTTATTTTAGGGAACTTTTAGAATTTTTCTAAAAGAATATTGTAATAAATTATAATAAAAAATTAAATTCTTAAGCACTAAAATTTATAAATTCAAATTATATGTTATTTACCTATTTTAATTATAATAGAAAGTCATTTAATAATTTAAAAATTATATATCAATTCATCATATAATCTAAGATAAAAGAAATTAAGTTTGCTATAAATTATTTATACAAAAAAAAAAAAATGGAGCTAAAATTTAGAGAAATTGAAAAAATGAAGAGAATTCATTATTATTAGTGGGAATCAAATTTTTGGAAGAAATCAAGTTAAATTATTATGTCAAACAAATAATAAAAACAATTCTTAACATTTTTTATGGGCCAAATTTTGGAGGGAATACAAAGTTGGAAGGAAACAAAATTGCATTGCCATCCAAATTCATTAAATAAATTTATATATATGTATAAAATAAGAATATATGAAATAATGAGAAATAATGATAAATTTATATATGTATAAAATTAGAAATATATGACATATCTTCTTTAAAGTTTATTGAAATTTATATATATGTATATAAGTATGAGAAATGAGAAATAATGATAAATTTATATATGCATAAAATGAAAAATATATGATGAATCTTCTTTAAATTTTATTGAAATATATATGTATATATACTGTATATGTAATAAATATGAATAAAAAATTATATTATATATATTTTTATAAATATTAAATATTATTTAATTCAAAGTGAATAAATAAAAAAAATAGATAAAAATAAAATTAATTTAAATTTTATTGATAAATTAATATATATGTATATTATATATATGTGTGAATAAGTATAAATAGAATAGCTAAAAAATTATTTTGGAGAGTTTTGATGTTTTTGCAGTTAAAAATTTCCAAACAATTAGATATTTACCCATTAAAAAATTAAATTAAATAAAAAAGTAAAAAAAATGAGTCATATGACATATAAATATTATAATAGCAAATAAATACATTAAAAAAAAGGGAAAACATATAAAACTAACCTATATATGCACAAATAGGAAAAATTGTAATTTTTTTCCTGTAACTTTACTCCATTTGGTTTTTGATCCTATAAATTGCATAATTACAATTTTAGTCCCATAAGTATCAAAATATTATCATTGTTAATCCATTTTTCGTTGGAATCAACAAAAGTTGCAAGAAAAGTTAACTTGGCTCACCGAATGCGTGCGCATTTGGAATTTTTGCCTTGTTGGCAACTAAAATGACTTGATTAATTAAAAAAATAACAAAAATGCCAAATATATATATATATATTTATTTATATATACACATAATCCCTGTCGTTCTTACAATCATAATTCTGCCAATAACAGTCTAAAACTAGACATTATACTATCAATGCTATTCCTCAGTGATTAGCTTCAACATGATCAATAGGAATTATTCATAATTATGCCATTATTATGAAAGATATCCTTGGGTTGCATCAGTTTCGATAAAAATATACAAATAGGTCCTTAATTATAGAATTAATCTTGTAACGTTACACAAAGCCAATTACATTAGCGCAACCATTATTAATAATCCAAATTCACCACTTAGTACTCATTTATACAAAATTAGAACCGAATTACTTAATTAACTTTAATTACCCAAGATTATCATGTAACATTTCAAATTTAGGTTCACTAACTTATGTAATTATATGCATGCCTTTATGTTTTCAATCAGATCGTGCATTCTTCGCAATTATACATGGTGTTGTTAAGCTTGGAAGGTACATACATACACATGCATACAATTTAAACCCATTTCTGGTCATTTACCCAAATTTCTCATTATCAACAAGGAATCTTCACTATTAACCCACGTGCATGCAATTGCTATGTTAAGATGAGCAATTTGCCCTAGCGCCGGCCGTTAGCCGTCGCTAGAAAACTTCAGCACCACCACTAGAAGATGCTCCTCAACTCTAAGAATCAAACCCCTCAAACAATTTTGGATTCTGATGTCATTTGGCCTGTCAATTGGCCAAAAAATCAAAATTCCACCACCAATGACGCTGCTTAATTTTCTTCAAATTACTTCGCCATCGATGGTTCGTTTCGGACATTCAAGCTACTGTTGTGATCCTTGAGTTGAGCCCAACAAAACCCAGTAGTTAAGCTTGAACTCCAGTCATTGAAATAGAGAAACCCATCACCACCACCGAGGATACGACTTTGAGCTCTAATTCTAGCCGCTTTGTTGGTCAATTTTTGGGGAAAATGGTATATTTGTATTCCTTGTGTTGAGAGGAGTAAAATCATATATAGTATGGTGGGGTTTTTCGTTCGCTGGAGAAAGTGGCTAGAGGAGGAAAACAATGGACTCGGGTGAGAAATAAAGAAATATGGGGCTATTTTGATATATATAGTTGAACTTTCAAAAACTGCAGTTTCATCACCAAAATTATTGCCCAACCTTCAATAAAGTCCTCTCAAGTTTTGAGTGTCTTCTTTTTAGCCCCAAGACTATTTATTGTCTCACGTTGACTCCTTTAACCAATAATAATCCCACTTTGACCCACAAAACTTCCAAATGTTGGTTAATCAAATTTTCCTCAATTTTTGAATCAACCCCAAAACTTTCAAAATTCTTACAATCAAGTCCTTTTTATTTATTTTTCAAACTCTAAAATTCAATCAACTGATGTCTTGGATTCTAAATCTTTATTTTCAAAGTACCAAATTTTAGGGGTGTTATATTATTTAATTATAAAATTTGTTAAACTGATTAATGGTTTGACATGTAGATCTAAATAGATCCAGATAAAGAATAATTTTGTATTTTATTATTTAGATATTTAATTTTATTTTTAATTTTTTTAACCGTGGTGAAGGGTGACAATGGCATATAGGGAGGTGTCAATTTTTTGAGGAAATTTTTAATTGTGATGACTTGTGATATTAATAACTAAAAAATATTTTTCACACTTTAAATTAAATTAATTTATGGAGGGAACAAAATTTTGAAGGAAGAAACTCTGGAGCAAATTTGGAGGGAATACATTTTTAGAGAGAAACAAATTTTAGGTGAGATTGTATTTAATTGTGATTTAAAATTAGTTAAAAAAAGTATTTGTTACCATTTTTTATAACATAATATTGGAAGGAAAAAATTTTAGAGGGTAAATTATTAACTATAGTAACAAATATATTTGTTACTATAAAACGTAATTGTAACAAATTTGTTAATGCAACAAAAAAGTAGAAACTTTTGTTACAAATATGTCTTCTTGAAAGGTGGAAAAAATTATTTGTGACAATAATTCTGTTTTCGTAACAAATTTTTCTTTAGTTACAAAAGAATAAAAATTTTGAGTAACAAATATTTATTAAAAGTAAAAAATATTTTTTTTTGTTACATAAGATGGTGCTTTAGTAACACAATTCCAATCTCGTTATGAAAAATCATGATTTTGTAATGAATTTTTACTTTTTTACCAAAATTTTTGTTACAAAAAGTGCAATTTGTTGTAGTGCCATATATGATACTCCAATTGCTTCATATAAAACTCAAGCATGGGATATTTCACCTGGAAATATATGAGTTTATCGTTAAGCTACCCACCGAATGTTTATTATAAATATTCAAAAATATTATTATATTTTTATACTTTAAAAGCATATTTTCTCAATTATTTAAACATACACTCAAAATTATTATATCAAATAATATATTTGAAAAAGTGCGAGGCATTAAATTTAGAGATACAAAATATTCAAAAAAAAATAATGTATAGTTGAGGAGAAAAATGTACAAAAACTTAAATTTTTGATACTTCTTAAAAAATATGGTTAATTTAGCTGATACATTAAAATTATATCAAGTAGTTAATTTAATCAATGCATTATGATAAGATATAAATTTATAAATTTTATAGTTATTAATAACGGTATAAATTTTATATATTTTTGTGTGATATTTATTTCATACCACACTGTAACTAAATTATGAGTGATATGTTTTTTGGTTAAATGCTTTTAGCATATAATTATATAAGTAATTTCAACAAAATTATATTTTTATAATATTTTTAATCAGTTACCACTAAGAGTTATATTATATTATTTTTTTATTACTATCATTATATTAGTTTACGTGTCACTATATAATAAAACAATGTCAAATGAGACACCCACTAAATAATTAGTAGTATCTTTTACAAATGACACAATAAATAAATATAAGTAGTATTTAAAAAAAAATTAGTGGCACTACTTAAATGCCTTGCAAATATATTTATGTTGGCATTTTCAATCAAAAGACATTATTTCATTTGTCACTTATGCCACTAAATATTATATTACAGTGCAATTTTTCAACAATTATCATCATATTATTCTTCTATGTCATTATACTACTGAATGTCGCTAAGCTAGTGCCACTAAATATTTTGTAGCATTTTTTCTAAGTAACACTATAAATAAATGTGAGTGATATTTTTTACGAAAAATTAGTGGCACTAGTTAAATGCGTTCAAATTATATTTTTGTTGGCATTTTTAATCAAATGCAACTATTTTATATATTATTTAATAATCAAATGCCACTAAATATTTTACTACAGTGACATTTTTTTTTTCCTACTATCACTATATTACTTTTGTGTGTCTTTACAACATAAATATTACTAAATTAGTGCCACTAAATACTTTATGATATTTTTTCGAACGATTCCTTAATTACATATTAGTGGCATTTTTCTAAAAAAATAATGATACTAGTTAAATATCTTTGAAATACATTTATCTTGGCATTTTCAATCAAATGTCACTATTTTGTTTATCATTTGATAATTAAATGCCACTAAGTATTAAATTATACTGACATTTTTTTCAACTATAACCATAATACTCTTTGGTGTCATATATTATAAAACGTTACCAAGTTCGTGCCACTAAATGCCAATTTTCTTGTAGTGATAAGAAAATTTACCCACCAAAGTGAAGTGAAAAGGCTCAGCTACATGATGGACTTCATCGCCTGAAAAGAGAATGGCTCGCTTACCTTCCCATTCACCTATTTTGCCTACTTTATGCCTACCGAGACTCAAGAAAACTAGAACATTGGTCTTGCTCAGAGGTTTAGGATTGTTAGGGCTCAAAGCTTCTGCGTACGATTGAGGAGGAGACGATGGCGCCATTGACTGGCCAAGCAATTCTAGAAAAAGAAAACATTGGGAAGAATCTAACCAATCACAAAGGAAGAAAAGGCCCTTAAGCAGTCACCATAGGAGGTGGCGTGGGGGAGGGGCGGTAGCTGGGGAAGGTGGTATCCGATGAGTGGAATGGAAGATTGAATTAGGGAAGAAATTTGCAAAATAGGGGAGAAAGTTTAGAGAGAAGTGAGAGTGAATATAAAGATACTTTAAATTAAAAGAAAAGAGAAAAAATTAGAAGAACTCGCCTCATTTCTTAATGCCTCCAATGGGGTTTTAAGAAAAGTGCTGCTAGTTTGATATTTCTCAAAGTTTTAATAATTGCCATCTATAATTAGTCAATGTTTTTTATGCTATTTTTTATTTAGAATTAATTAAAAAAATGGAACTATTTTTATGTTTTTACTCATGACTATTTATCCAGTAAAATTAAAACGATAGTCAAATCTATATTTTGAATGCCAAAATATCATACTAAATATTGAACCAAATATATTAATGATTTTTTGTTACTTTTGGTTTCATAATTAAGTTATTGAATCTTTTTGCTAATACAAAGATAAAATGATAAAACTATACTTGCATTTTTTTTGTTAACTTTTTAGTTTCAGCAACTTAAGAAATATCCAGCTAAATAATACTATCAAAAATATTATATAGGATTTGATATTAAAAATGGTATAAAAGTCCTATCAAATTGAATACCAAAAATCCATGTTTTATTCTTTACACAATAAATTTTCAATTTACTGAAGTTCGATCAATTTAAAGTGCAAACGTAAAAATTTTGTTGGTCAATCTATCAAATTTATATGTATATATATATATATGTATGTATGGAATCAATGTTAAATGAAAATATATGTTTAATTAGAAACCAAATCAATTTGTTATTCATGTTAAGTTAAAATACTTATAGTAACCATTCAAAATTTTATTGTTAAATTGGTCTCAATTAATGTTCATATATAGTGACTATGAAAAATTCTCGTCAAAAACTCCCATTTTAGTCACTATACCATTGGTTAAGACTGGCCAAATTACAGCAACCATTTATAGCTACCACGTATTTATTGGTTGCAAAAAGATTTATAAAACTCGAGTTCAGCAACTAGATTAATTTTGGTTGCTAAAGTTATACAATTAGCAATCATTTTATCGTGGTCATTGAGAACTTGATCGCTAAAACAATTTTTTCTTGTAGGGACCTAAATTCTAAAGTAGAAGAATTAGAAATTTTAAGTTTTTAAAATTTTAATTATTAAAAAACAAACTAGGGGCTCAAAATATAATTAAGGAGGACTTAGTTGTAAGAAATTTGAAAATTTTGGGGGCTAAACCGTGAATAAAATGGGTCAAAGGAGCCAATTTGAGGCACTAGTAAATTGAGGACTAAATTGAAAAGTGAATAAACATTTTGGGGCCCAATGGCCTTTTCTGGAAACCCACCTATAAATAAGAATCTCCCCCCTCCCAAAATTTTATCGAATTTCCTCCATGCAACCCCAACCATCATCTTTGGCAATTCCATTCCAACAATGGTGAAAACCCAAAACTAAACTAGCCATTAGCTTCCTTTCATTTTCAGGAACACATCCATACTCAACACACCCTAAAACAGTCAATGAATCATTCAAAATTATAAATCCAAGGTAAAGTAGTGGTGGTGGTGCAGACATGGTGGCTTAGGCAGTTGAAACTTAGGTTTGGATGGTGGGTCTTTATGGGTTTAGCTTAGTGATCAACATGGCAGCTTCAATTTTCAATTTCGACCATTGACAACAGAAATTAAGCAAAATAAGTAGTGGAGCACTGTGATTCAAGCTATAATTGGATGTCAATCAGGCAATGAAACTAGAAATTAACATGGGCATTTTGTTGTACTCATTGAAGTGCATTGGTTGGTGGTGGATGTGCGCAATTCTGGTGGTGGTGGATGGCATCAACTCTGACTGTCTAGAGCTAATAGCTTTATCTACGGTCACATATATAGCAGTTCTGTGCGGTGATTTGGCTTCAAAATTTAGCGATTTGATAAAATTCATTTGGAAATGGGATTTGCTACCATTTGAGCTCTATTGTTATTGTTGCCTTATGATTTCCTATATTTTGATATGATTGAGAAAGAATATGAATGAATTTGAGACATTGGATAAATATATGTGCTAAGTGGGCTAGGATACGTTAAAATAAGCTTAATCATGGTTAATTAAGCCAAATAGTGTAATTAAAACCCTAGCTTTGTATAACGTTGTAAGGACCAGTATCAGTAGAAATTTGAGCAAATTCTTTCTTTTTGACTAAATTATTGATTATAGACTTAGACTATTAATTTAGAAAATAATGACATAAAGAATAATTGATAACTCAAAACAAATAAATTCCTTGTTAATGATGAAGTGAGATTAGCCTGATTAGTACATTAACCATACTATATTTTCAAAATCATGCCTCTAAATATTATAATAATTGGAAAACACCCAATATTAAAACCTAAATGATTTAATTATTGTTTAAAAATATGGTGCAAGGATTTTGACATTAAATATGTTTTATTGGAATAGGTGACAAGGAGCTAGGGTCTGCAGGGCTGCAAGACGTGGATAACACTTTAGTGGAATTTGAGGTGAAGGTCTAATCATTCTTTTTTTTGGGAAGTGAATGGTAATCATTGTTGAAATTCTCTATTGTCTATTTGTTGGTATTGGTTATACTCATTATGGAGTTTAGAACCTCTTTTCATACTATCAATTTATTGTCCCTTGTACCCTACAACCATGCTGGTTGACCTCGTGTTCATTGCTAGGTTTTTGTGAATATATTATTTAAATTGATCTTGCCGACCTATATATGCTAGTAGCTTCGGGATATTACTCTTCATTTCCTTTGAACGGGCCTTGTCGGACGATTTTGATATATTGTGTGAACTACTATTCCTGCCTTACATTTAGTTATATTAGTGTTCAGAATTTTGAATTTATATTTCTATCTATTGGCATTATGTCTTGTCACCTTTGGGGTTACCTTGGGATGTTGCACCCTTAGGGACACCACAAAAAATTGGGCCTGAGACTAGATTTGGAAAAATGACTATGCAGTATGGACCAACAATGTTGTCTCCCGGCTAGTACCCACTCACAATCTTGACTTGTAGATAGTTCAAGGTAGCTACTATAAGTGGCGTGATCTGGCATGCGGTTAGCTATGCCACATGTCAAGTTATTATACGCTAAGCTGAGTGCTCGAGCAATAGAGTGATAAGAGAAACTTGTTTTTGCTATACTTGCATCATGTTTCACTTGTTATGTTCTATTCTGAGAGCAATAAGGTTGGATTTGCCAATAGCCTACTAAATTTTTGTATGGCATATGTTATGTTGTAACATTACGTCATGTCATTGTTAGTCGATATCTTGTTTACTTAAATCCCTGCTAATTAATACTATGCTTATTGATAGATTTACTTTCAACAGTTTTTCTCTTAACTATTTGTAGTACTCTCCCCTTACTAAGTCCTTAGGACTTACCCACTTGTTATTTCTTATTTCTTTCCCAAACAAGGTCTTATGGAAAAAGAAGTTCTAAGGCATGCTCTAGTGATAATATGTATGTTTTGTATTGGAATAGGCATTTATGCATTTAAGGACTATAATTTGGCTACTTCCTGACACATAATCATTCGGTTTTAAGTATGTGTATATATATATATATATGAATTTGACTAGGGTGTACCTAATTCCTATGCTTAGACTTTTGGTTTTGATGTGTAAATAGTTACGTAGGCTTGACATTTTCTACTTATATATATATATATATCTATGTGTCTAGGATTTAGCTTTTCGGTTACCTTTGTCATTATCTTTTGATGTTAGCTTTACGATTGAACAAGTGGCAACTTAGGTTAGGCCCCAATCTTGGCTGGGGTGCTACAATGCACGCAAAGGCATATCTAATTCTCAAAAGTTCTTTAACTTTGAAAATTTTTGTGAATGATTTCTTATGTAACATTTCTCTCTAAGACTTCATATTTATAGATTTTAGTCTTGATGAGTTTAGGTCTATCAAGGTTTTTAAACCCTCTTTAGGGGCCTTGGTTGTCCTTTGAGCTCTTTGGTCCTTTGAATTAGTTAATTAATTTTGGTCTATTTCCATTTTTAGTCAATAGGATATTCAATTTTTGGTAGTAACAGTGATTGATTAATTTTATTATTTGCATTTTCACAAAAAGCTATCAAGAAATATGACCTAATCCAAGTCAAAGTCTATAGAAGCAAGAAGGAATGATGAGAGAAGCGATTGGGGTGATCCGCAAGGTGGTAGCCATTTGGGTGCCTAAGCACTAAGTGCTTTTTTAGGTGTTAGGCCATCATGCCTTTTTAGGAGCACTTGGGTTTTAGTAAATATCTCCAATATTTGTTTTTTTTTATGAATGTGATTGTTCATTTCCCTAGCTAAAGGAGCCATCTAAGTGCTTGACAATGCAAACATAACTTATTTTCATAAGGGATTGAAAAGTTTTTGAGGACAAATATTTGTACTTTGGAAGTATCTGAGGTGTTTATAATGAGTTCAAGATCTATAAATAACTTAAAAGTTTTTGTTCAAATGTTTCATGCTTTGAAGATTCTTCAAGATTGTCAATAAAGATTAGAGTTTTAGTAATGGCTTTCGTTCTTCTTAAAAAGTAGTACATTTATCATGTATCTTGATGGCATTGCCAAGCCATAGGTTTCAGAGGCTAGTTTTTGATATTTGTGGTGGTAGGGAGTGAATTTTCTTCGGAGGACTAAAAGTTGTGCTAACTTCAATTCATGTAAGATATGGACTTAAAATCTTATGATGACTAAGTGTGTGTCGGATGCAAATGCGTGGACTAATTGTGTTATAGTGAGGTTGAAGCTTGTCTTGTTTCTTAAAGAAGTTGGAGTAATACGATGCCCCTTTGATGGTGACAGCTTCTCCCTATACATGTACCCATCTATTGGGATGACCTTAGGTTTCTTCGTATCCCTTGATCTTTGCAATGCTTGTGGCTACTAAGTAAGGCTCATGTTCTTGTCTCTCTTTTTTCTTCTCACACTTTCACTTGTTAAAAATTACTTTATGTTTGTACTTCACGAAAGTGGAGTGGAGGCTTTTTTTTTCTTTTTAGTTTCATGTGGTTAGGTGTTAGCCGAACATTCTTCATCCACTTTGATATTATTGAATTTTACTCATTTTTACTTAAAGGAGTTTTTTCTATTTAGCTTTTTTTGTACACTTAGGCAATTGGATGACCTCTAAGTGTTGATGTGTTTTTGATGTTGATTGTAACACAACAAATGTGCACAAGTGGGCCGTTCAAGCTTTTTTTATTTTTTTATCAAACTTAATTATAAGCTTCTCTTGAGGTCTTACCACAATTTTTGTCTTGATGAGCCTCTTTTGAGGGGTCTTATTGTGATTATATGATGTGATGCTTAAATACATTAGTGAGCATCGCTTGGGACATCTTAACAATAGTTTGTCATTCGGATTGAGTTCACTTGTAAGCTTTTCTCTTGAGGTCTTAACACAAATATTTGATGTTGTGATGGTTTTTCATTGCATATCTCATTTGGTAGGTTTTACTGAAAATGTTATATAAGTTGGCCATTTACCTTTATGGAGGGTTTGATAGTATGGTTTGGTGAGGTGGCCATATACCCCCTAAGGGTGTCTTATAGCGGACTTTGATAATATAGCCAATTAACCTAAAGATGCCTTATAGTAGGCTAATACATGGTGACCACATACCTCTTGGGGGCTTTATAGTTGGTGTACTCCGAGATAATCTTGTTGATGATGCGACCACATATCCACTAAGTGATAATGGGCTTACATGTGGTAACCACATATCCCTAGGGGGCCTTATAGTGAGTTTTTATTGAGACGATGTTGTTGATAATGTGGCTAAGTACCCTTAGGGAGGCTTTATAGTAGGCTTACGCTTGATGACTATGTATCTTCTAGGGGGCTTTGTAGTAAGCTTACACATAATGACTATGTATCCCCAGGGGGCTTTATAATGGGTCTACACTTAGATAATTCAGTTGATGATGCAGTCTTGTATCCTTGGTGGGCTTATAGTGGGCTTATGCGTGGTGACCAAGTATCTCTTAGAGGACATTATAGTTAGTTTATGCAGGGACAATGTTATGTTGATTTTGACTTGAATTTGTTGTGAGGCATTAATTGAGGTGCATGCCTCCGAGGTTTTATCATGTAAGGTGTTGTCCATAAATCATAATTGTTTTGAAGACCACACAAGAAGATGAAGAAAGTTAGATAATTCTCACTAAAAAAGAATAATCAATAAGGAAGAAGGTGTTGTCTATCTTCGATAGTCTTTTATTTAAAACTAATGTAAGCATTAGATAATGTAAAATTACTATTCAAAACTCAAACTTCTAAAAAACTAGTTGCTAGGAGCAAGCATGCTGGGTTATCTAGTCTTCATACATAGAATTTCTTTAAATTAGAGATATTCCAAGTTCTAGGCACTTCTCTTTCCTCTATTATTTGCAGTGTGTACTCATCAAGGTTAACAATTTCTAAATCTAGTAGGGAACTTCCTACTTAGCATCCAATTTGCTAAGGGATCTTAAACCTTTTGCATTCCTCATCAGTAGGTTGCGAACTTGGAATTTTCTTCAGCACACCTTAATATTGTTGGTGTTGGCCATCCTTATTTCATATATTTCTATGTGTTGTTTCCTCTTCTTAGAAAGTAGGTGAAGATTGGCTCTCAACATCATGAATTTTAGGTAACGTCATAATTTTTCACTCCCTAGTTGATTTCTCTAACTCGAATTAGCAGACTGTTTCTATTATGTGTATGAATTTGAACAATGATTCTCCAGTAGAGGTTCGAGGAGTAGTCCAGTATGACCATATCATGGAAAGAAGCTCATTTACCCATGCTTTTTTAGCATTTCCTAGTTGCATCTTGAGATATTAAACAATGATCCTATTTGTGATCTCATCCTATTCGTTAGCTCATGGGTTGGTGACAGATGTAAAGAATTACTTGTTGAAGAGTTCCTAGTGTACTTCTCGAATTTAGCTCCAATGAACTAAGTTCCATTATTGGACACCAGTCAAACTTGCAGCTACTATTTCTCTAGAGGAATCTTATGGCCTCTTTCTCACATATGCACAGCAAAGGTTTTTCTTCCACCCATTTACAAAAATAATCAATTGCAACTATGAGAAACTTTCTCTGACCAATAGCTTGAGGAAAAGGTCCCAAAATATCCATTTCTTATTTCATAAAGGGACAAGGGTTGGTGACTAGTTGTAAAAGTGTGCTAGGTTGGTGATTTAAAAGGGTGTGTTCTTGACAAGGCTTGCAACTCTGTACTAGCATTTGTGTAGCACCCTGTCTAAAAGGTTCTTGCTTTTGATAGAGTTGCTACTCTAATCAAGACCAAAAATTCAATATATGACCAAAATTTTTTAATTTAAACAATTCCATAATGACCTAAAAATGATAACTAATATTACTTCAAATATTTTATTAACTAGTCATGTTTCCAAACTTGAATTTTTTCATAAAAAATTACAATTATCCAAAGTTTACACTTCTACACCAAATGTCTACATATTTTATCATGTATGCCAGTCTCTTACGCCGTTATGGTAGATAAGGTTAATAACCATATATACACAGTCTATACTAAAACCTAATAGGTCTATCTTGTCAAAAGTATTTACATTTTGTAGAGGAGAGCCCACATTCATGGTATCTCCTATTTCTTCAATCTAAGATAAAGAACAGAAAGAACAATTTAAGGATGGTAAGTTTGAATGACTTCGTAAGGCAAATATCAATATACATCGTTAGATTAGGGTGATTAGAACATAGTATATATGTAACAAACATTTATTTCAAATATAAATACTTGAAAGAACACATTGACATGGAATAATTAAATAGAACCTCAATACAAGTCTATGCCATAATTGTCCTATAAATCAAAATAACTCGAATCACTTATGGTCCAGCAATAGCAACCTCCACAACCAATATAAATTAATTATGGGCAGGTAGAGATGGCCTCCACAACCATTATAAAATAATTATGGTCTAGTAGAGATAGCTTCCACAACTATTGTAGAATAATTAAGGGCTGGTAGGGATGGCCTCCATAACCAATGTATCATGGGCCGGTAGAAGAACCTCGACAACCAATATATAATAATCATGGGCTGGTAAGGATGGCCACCACAACTAATATAAACTAATAATAGCTAGATACCAAGATTGACTCAATATAGACCAAGAATAATTAGTTATCAAAACTGATTCACTGTAAACCAATCACAATTAGTTATATATCAATACTCATAGTCAACATCATAAAATGTGGGGATGGGCTCGATGACACATTAGTTAAATCATATCATCATAGTTTTGGTATTATGAGAATTCCATAGTTTAATTTATGAATTTTGAAAACTAGTCCAGATGAGAACATTGACTTTCAACAAAATATTATCTTTAGGCAAGCATTCGAGAATTAATTCTACAAGAGTAGCATTATTTGAGGAATCCAATCAATTTATCAAGTTTAATGAAGTAGTCTTGGATCAGTATATCAAAAATAAAATACTACGATCAATATACTAACTTTGAGCATATAGAAAGGAACATAAAGCAATATCATATCACTATACATAGGTTCGTTCCCTAGTAAAAAGGTCTTATAATATATATCAAGTATAATTAGTTTATTATATATGGCTATGTAAATTAGGAAATTAAGTTAATTATTATTTTAATATCTCTTATTCCATATTCTGGGCGGTCACTACCACTACTAAAGCTAGTAGCTTCTCAGTGGAGGCAAATCATGTTTTAAGACCTTATGGTAGATGACTGATGTAATACACTAGTTGGTGTTCTCTTGTTGGTGTACCAAAATAGCACTGATTGTGGTATTTGTTGCCACTACATATAAGTATAAGGTCTCGCTTGTCTTTAGCTTCCTCATTAATGGTGGCATTTGAAAGAGCTTTCAACTACAAGAAGGCTTTTTCACACTCATTGGTCCACTTGAAAGCTTTAGCTCCTCATAATATTTTGAAGAAAGGTAGTCCTTTCTTAATAGATAGAGAGTTGAAATGATTCAGTACGACCAAATGCCCTATTAGTATTTGCACTTCCTTGATGTTGGGGGGGAGGGGGTTGCGTCCTTAATATTACCTTATTTTTGTCAAGATTAACCTTAATCTCTCACCTTGACACCATGCATCTGGGGAACTTACTACCATGTACTTCAAAAGTGCACTCCACTAAGTTAAGTTGCAAGCTGTATCTTCTCAAAATGTGGAAGCATTCTCCTAAGTCTTGACGGTAATTTTCTTGCTCAAGACTTTTAACTAAGATGTCATCGATATAGACTTTCATGTTCCTCTTGTTCATTCCTTCAAGCATATGGTTGATCGCCTTTTGATAAGTTGTAGTTGTATTCTTGAGCCTGAATAGAATCACATTGTAACAGTAGATCCCATAGCGGTTATAAAACTTGTCTTTTCCTAATCTTCAATTAGATCTAGTTGTAACTTTGATAGGCATCCAAAAAGCTTAGCATTTCGCACTTTGCAATGGAATCCACTAAGAGTATGTCAATACGTGGGAGTGTGAATAGATCTCTTGGGCAGGCTTTATTGAGAGTGATGAAATCAATGCACATCCTCCATTTCCTACTAAACTTGGGTACCAACACCACATTAGCTAGCCACTTCATGTATTGGATTGACTTGATGTATTTTGCTTGCAACAACTTATCCACCTCCTCCTTGATTATTTAGTTGTGCTTTGCTCCAAAGTTTCTTCTTTTTTTCTACACTAGCCATGCATTTGGATCCACTCTGAGTTAGTGCATCCATCACACTCCAAGAGAATACACCACAATTATCTCTTAGGAAGCATACCAATTCTTTCTCGAAGTCGGGGTTTAGAAGGGCTCCAATCTTAGCAGATAGATGTCAAGAGATCTCCAGGATAAACCTCCACACTCTTGAGCTCCTCATGCACTCCGAATTATGTTCCTCAACTTTTCTCTTTGTGCTTTGACTCTAGACAGGTGCAAGGTCACTCATGCTGGCCTTCTTCCTTTTAGTCTGCAGTGAATGAAGGTCTTGATGATCATCACTCCTCCTTCTCTATTATAAGGTCATGTGAGCGCCCTATCCTCAATGTTCCTTTTTCTTCATTTGAGCTCCCACGGATAGTGCCAAAATAATGTTGCTTGAAAATGGAGCGAGGACCTTTTCAAAAAATAGATAAGTGTCATTTTGTCTTCTTTGGAATCTGCATAGGGAGATTTTTGTTCTCAAAAGTTCTTCAACTCTAAAGATTTTTGCAAATGATTTTTTGTCCGCAATTTCTCTCTAAGACTTGGTATTTATAGATTTTAGTTTTGATGGGTTTAGGCCTGTCAGGATTTTCCCACCTTCTCCGTATGGGCTGGCTTATCCTTTGGGCTTTCTGGCCCTTGTTACTTAATTAATTTTAGGTTCAAGGTCATGTTTAGTCAAGTATCAAATTGTCCTTATAGTCAATTTATTTTAGCAATATTAGTATAGATAGATAGATAGATAGATAAACAATAGCATAATTTTATTAACAACTAAACTAAATAACATACAATGTTAAGTATCGATTAATATAATTAAACTCATATATATTAAATAATTCTTATGTTAGAAATTCAAAAAACATGGGACACACCTGCTTACAAATTTCATAATTTTTTTCATTATCTTTTGATCATATTATTTATATTTTGTAATTTTATATCGAATGATTATAAATACACTTTCAAAATTAAATTAAAAATTAAAAATATAATTAATAATACAAAATATAATATAATATAATATAACTATCATGTGTAATAACCTTTCTTTTGTATATATGACAGATTACATTGTTAGATTGATTTAGTGGACTGGACCATTAATGCTTACCTGGAACTAGTTGCCTAGTTGATGGTCATACGCAGCATATATATATATATATAGTTACATGAGAACAATAGTCTACAATATGGGTAGTTAAAATGACTCATTAAACAAGTAAATAAATCCAACCAATCTATGCAAAACGGAAGGAGTATATAGATTTTATATATTGACTCTGAAGAGGATGGAGAAAAAGATTTTTTCGACATTGACGTCGGGACGACGTTGAAGCCAATGCATTCACAGAGTGTTGCTTTTTGTACGCACTGCTAGATATGTATCGATAACCTGAGGGGTGGGGTTGGACTCGCTTTTTTTCTGGAGAGGGGGCATCTTATTATATATATGTGCACACACACACACATTGTTCACCTATATATATATATGTATATATGTATATATGTACGTATGTATGTGTTCACAACTAAAATCCAGCTGCATACTTGAGAACTTCGTTGATATCTTCCGTGCTGGGATTTTTGTCCCCATATCCCCACTAAGTCCATCCCCCGACCTATTTTAACCACTCCTCATTAATCTTTTCTTGCTGCAGCACATATATATAAAATATCATCATTATTTCTTTTTTCTTTTCATTTTTCAACTTCAAATTAATTTTTTTTACCTTTAAATGTTAGCATAGTGTCATGGCTACTGAACTCGGTTTCTCGTGCTCCCGGACACATATGGTCGCTCGCTCACCCAACAGTAAATTGATGATGTCTGAAGACGACCATGATGATGATTCTTGGGAAGTCCGAGCATTTGAGGAAGATACGACGGGCAACCTATTGGGATGCACGTGGCCTCCTCGCTCCTACACGTGCACCTTCTGCCGGAGGGAATTTCGTTCCGCCCAAGCCCTCGGCGGTCACATGAATGTGCACCGCCGGGATCGTGCTAGGCTACATGATGAAGTGGCGGCGCCACCACTACTTCCGCCACCTACGCCGGCCAAAGCTGCAGCTCCTTCACTGCTTATCCGGCGGCCAAGCATCGGCGGCCAAGAATTCCTCACAAATGGACTGTGCCTTGTGTACCCCAACACCATCCTAATCCCTACTACTACTC
>JACGDI010001665.1:604218-627468 GCA_014898725.1 Jacaranda copaia
AAATGGACTGTGCCTTGTGTACCCCAACACCATCCTAATCCCTACTACTACTCCACCCAATATGGATTATAATTGGCAATCTTCTGTTCTTCCCATCTCACATAATTATTGGGCAACCAATTATAAATTACCTAATAATAATAATAATAATAATAATGATAGTACTACTCTCTTGGTGACGGCTGCAGCTCCCAACCGCAGCTTGGTTTCTTCTCTGATCTGTCACCCTTGCAACACGGAACCATCACCCTCCAATTACAGCAATGACGACGACAATACAATTAATAATGATGGCGGCGGCGTTGAAGATTCAGCCATGGAAATGGAAGAACTCGATCTAGAACTTCGTCTGGGAAGAAGCTCGCCTCCACCGCCACGACCCAGGAAGAGGGGTACTCACGATCAAATTAATTAGCTATATACTCAAGTTTTTGCAGCTTAATTAATTTACTTTTATATATCTGATTTCCTGTTTATATATATATATATATATATATATTCTTGCAAGATAATTAATTCTGTCAAATTCATTAAGAATTATTGGTTATTTTAATTTGTGGTCCTTTTGATTTATTGATTCGTTTTGTTCTGATTAAGTACTGAAAATGAAGGGCAAGGACAAGTTGGAAACTTTTTGAATTTAGGTAATATCATAATTCATTTATTAAGAATGAATGGATGAATACATACATACATACATACATACATACATACATACATACATATACAATGTTACGTTAAAAATGAAAGGTGGCAGCTAGCCAGCGGTCTAGGGCACTCGGATTAATAGGCAGCATGTAGAAGTACATGAATATGATACGATCAGTTGATAAATAATGTTGCAGTGCAGTGTCATTTTCTAGCATTGAATTCTGAGCACATATGCATCTATGTATGTCTGGACATATATTTCCGTGGGTATTATATATCGCTGTTCAATTTGGCCTCTTCCTGTCATATAATGCTACAGCTCATAGTATTGCGCGCACTAGCAGTTGTGTAGGTTTACTTCAATTGGAAATCCTTAGGATTTTTCGCAGTTCCGAACCAATTTAGGCGTGAATTTTGCTATCTTCACAAGGCATAGCTTTTTACTTCTTTTGAAGACAAGAAACAAGTGACACCCCATTTTTATATTTTTTATTATTTTAAAATTAAAACACATCAATTTTTATCCATTTTTACCTCAAATTATTTTTATTTTTAATTTCAAAATACATTTCCTAATAATTTATACATCTTTTTTTAATAATCTATATATCTTTTCTTTATTTCATTGTTTCTATTTTTCTCCGCCTACAACCAATTAGATCCAATGTTTTTTCAATAATTTATCCAAATACAAACTCATTGTTAACTTACTTTCACTAATTACTTTTTAAATTTTAAAAATAATTAAAACAAAAATAAAACCAAATGGGTGATAAATTTTAGCAGGTCTCTTCAACATGTAATAATTTTTTTAATACAAGGAAATATGTATCACTTTCATAACTATAAATGGATCACAATTTTTCCAAATTCTTTATGATTGGCATAATTAGATGGTTCAATATTATTCATTGTTTTTTTAAAGATTGTCTCATCTCAAATTGAAACTTTGTATCTCAGATTTTGTTGATTAGCTAGCTAGTACGTGTTTTGTACAGTTGAAGAGAGTTTCAATTTTGGATATCTTTGTTTTGTCCCTTTTTTCATATTTTTATTTAGAAATCATTCTTGACTACTTTTTAAGTTTTCGTAAAAAGAATGTACTTAAACACATATGGGGTACTGTGCCTGTGTTAGGTTAGAAGATTTTTGGTCTTCAAATAAAATTTTATCATAATTTTCCTTCACACAGCGCTTAGATAGGAGGTATTTGCAGAAAAGTTATACTTGAGGGAGGTTTTTGCAAAAATTACAGCCATGCCAAATGGATTGTTACGTTAATGATATAAACCTTATTTTTTGTAAACAAAAAATAATTTAACTTAATTTCAGTTTATCGAGGGGGACTTTGGATTAATTGAAGAAAAAGAAAGCGAGGAAGCAAAGCTTTCTCATTATTCGTTTATAAAGTATCAACAAAAAGATGATATTAATTTTTAAAATATATCTATATCTATATATATATATATATGAAAGAAATTCTTTGAATTTCGACATTCATTGGAATTCTGTTTTTATGCTCTCAATCCTACCTTGAGTGGTCCGTTCTGAATGAGCATGGATTTTTAATGGGAATTGAAAGAAATAAAAGATTTTGGATGTTTTTACTCTTTTATTTCATTTTGTCCTCCCAACTGTACATATATCCTTGGTGTCATCTTGTTCTCACAGAAAATGAAATTATGAATTTTGCCCCACTAATAAATAAGTTGTAATTTATATTTTAATTTTGCCTTCCTTTCCAATATATTTCAGAAAATATTGAAGTTAAAATATGGAAACTTGAAAATTTTATAAAAATAAAAAGAAACTAGTTTAACCTTGATTAAGTATAAATGAGAATTCTAACAACTTGTTTTATTTTAGATTATTCTGAATAAGTTAGAATATTTCTCGATGAGCCAGTTGAATCGAGTGTCGTTATACTTACTGTAAAAATATTCTTTTTCAATCGATATCAATAGATTATGTATTTCTTTACATTTTATGTATTGGATCGTATTTTAATAAATTCTTTCTATCAATATCAATAAATTATGCATTTCTCCATCTTTTATGCATTTGATTATATTTAGATAATATATGTAAATCGTACATAGCTACGACATATATCACGAACATGATATATGATCATGAAACATATTTTTTCAAGATTCTAATCTTATATTACTGCATATAAAAAATTATTAAGTTATCAATAATTCAACAAAACTTGCATTATGATATATGCTCGCAAGGATAATGTTTCGTTTTATAAATGTAGTGTAGGGACATTATTACATGTATATAAGATTTTGTTAGAGAATAATTGTACACTACATTATCTTGTGTATATCTAGCTAATTATTAACAAATATGTTTCTATCTTATTATAGTGCATAAGTAGATTTCAAATTTGAAGCACCATGAAAATCTTGTGCTTCAATAATTGTGCTTTAATTTATTCTTTATTGAATTCTAAGTATCTTCTTCTATCATCTATTTAGTTGTAAGTCATGAGTAGGGTAGTTCTACTCTTACTATTCCAATTTTCTTTAGATTTAGACTATTATCTTACCATTTTATATTAGCACACAACCTAAGTCTTCTTTAGAAGCATTGATTTATCCCACAAAGTTCTAGGTACCCTCTGGTAGCAATAATATTGGTGTCGACATTAACCATTTTCTTAAGCTCTTGAAAACTAAGCCCACATTTATGGATCCATTTAAATGACATCTTCTTTTAAGTTAGCCCAAACAACGGGGCTGCTATTTTTAAGAAGTCTTGTACAAATCTCATGCTATATCCTACTAGTCCCAAGAAACTTCTTACCTCAATTACTATTTTTGGCCTATTCCGTTCTAATAGTGCTTCAATTTCGGATTAACCATGATCCCATCTTCGAAAATGATATGACCTAAAAAGGCTACCTTACTTATTCGACTTAGCATAAAGTTTATGTTTTTGAAATGTTTGTAATATTATCCTCAAGTGTTCTTTGTGATCTTTCTCACTATTTGAATAGGCTAGAACATCTTCAACAAAAACATCCACAAAATTGATCTAAATATGGTCTAAACACATAGTGCACTAAATCTATAAATATGACCGGTGAATTAGTTAACCAATGGCATTACTACGAACTCAAAATGATCATATTAACTATTTAATGGTATATTAGGTATATCTTCCTTTCTAATCTTTAGTTGGTCGATAGTACCCTTATCTAAGTTCCATTTTGAAATAAACCTGAGATTCTTGTAATTGATCAAAGAGTTCATCTATTCTAGGCAAAGGTACTTGTTCTTAATTGTAATGTTGTCTAACAATCTATGCAACTCCTTAAAGTCCCATCCTTTGTATTCACAAAAAGCACTAAGGCTCTCAAATAGGTCGAACTTGGCCAACCCACTCTTAAGTAGCTATTGTGATTGGACCTTAAGTTCTTTAAATTCTATTGGTGCCATCCTATATGGTGCCTTAGATATTGGGGTCATTCCTAAAAGAACCTCACTAGCAAATTCCACTTCATGATTTAGGGATAGCAAAGTTAATTCCTCAGGAAATACATTAGGAAAATTCACGAATACAGAGACTTCATCGATCTTAATCTTGTCCTTAAGTTTATTGATTAGGTAGGATAGGAATACTATCCTACGTGTTCTCAGTGCATCAAAATCAAAATCATTCCAATTGGCTTCGATTCCTCAATCAATTCAACAATTGGTTTCCTAGCACAAACTAATTATTGCCAAATAGAAATTTTAAACCATAGCAACTACTAAGTAGAAAACCTAATCTATTGAAAAACCACAAACAGAAATTTCAAAAAAAAATCCTATCCAATTATAGATGATGATTCTCGTGTTCTAATCTTTATCATTAGCCTCATTTAGATCTATCTCTTCAATATCTTCATTCGAAGCCACTTCTTCAAGGTCTTCCTTAGGGTCTTGTTTATTCTCCTACTAGTCTCTTCCTCAATTAGTTCCTCTTCTGGATCCTCGTCCTCCAAATCATTGATAAATGAGCAACTAAATACTAAGTTTCTCTAAGGCCTCTCATGGTTACCATAAACACATTTTTTCCTCAACCACAACGCTCTTGTAACTCATTGCTTCAACGATCTAACTCTTGTCGATAAACTTTTACTATTATCTGAACTTTTCACATCTCTTCTTATATTGAATATGTTCTTTTCGATATAGGTTCCTATCATCCTCAAGCCAATGCATGGTTAGATTTAGGTAATCTTTTTTAGGCATATTAGATTTCTTAGAAATGGGTTACTTGCAACTACATTTATATCATTCACTTTCTCTTATCCAAATCATATGGGGTAAAGCATCTAAATGATGAATCAACTTATGTGGATTTTGACTCACCATCTTTCCGTACAAAATCAAATGAGACTATATCAATAAAAAAAATAAAAGGAATAAAAATATCAAGGACTCTAAGTGGTGTTGAAGGAAGATAGTCAAGTATTCACGTGTCTTAAGAGGGAGAAAACTATCAAATCCAAGGGTTTTTATAATCTACGTCTCTTACTATGTTATGAATCCTATCGTCAAGTACCAAAGTGTTTACTCACATCAACTGGTCCACCTAATAGCATTCTCTCATAAACTCAATATCATGAGAAATTTGATCAATCGTTTTAGTAGTTGAACCTAAATACTCAAATCAATTCCTTAGAGCTCTCAGCCCAAATTCCAATGTCCAAAGGCCTTATCCTAACATAGCCTAAGTCTAAAACCTAGGTTCCTATACCACTCTATCATGCCCTAAAACCAAACCATGTGGCCTAGTCTCAAGGAGTGAAAAATTTGATCCCAAATAAAACAAGTCATTTATCCAAAATCATAATCTTAAACAAAATGACTCCAAGCACTCATAATAATCTAAATGAATCTTGCAACATGAGGACTTAAAATGCCAATACTCTAACCTCAACTAGAGTCCATCAAAAGAAACCAATAAACAAATACGATAATATATACTAAATTTACTGCAAAAGTCCCAAAATAAAACTTCAGTTTTGATTCTAATTGAAGTGAAATTCACCTCCTCACTAGGGCTAAGATCTAGGTTTGCTAGAAGGAAAATAAAAAATATATAGGGTGAGAGTAAAAGACTCAATGAATGCCAAGTATGGGCCAGGTGGGTTTATATATGTAAAATGATCAAATAATTATTCAATTAAAAAAATTTGCAAAAAGAAGTGAAAAATAGTCATGTGTTAAATAGTAATGAAACAATTATTTAATAGTAAACAATTTTCATAGGCCAACATTTAAATACAATGATCAAACCAATATTAACAGAAGTCAGTCAATCTTACAACTCCCACCATAGCAATCCCTTATCGCTCCAAGCAAAACGCGGCCTTACCAAACAGTACCCGTGCTAAGGTCTTTAGGAAACCCTATGATCCACCTCAGCCACAAATGACTTTTATTGTGCGCTTGAGGGAAATAGCAAACTGTTGTTTGATAAAGTTCCTTACACACTCAGATCAAGTTGGATCCAACGTACATCATCCGTGACAATAAATTCACTCATCAATATTGATCAACATATTTAACTGCTAGTTTAAAAATATTATTAAATAAAAATGAAATCATAAAAGAACATGTTTTCTTGTATCTTGAAACAAAATAAGGGAATTTTATGTGTGCAATGGAATATAATTATAGTGCAGTATAAATTAATGAAAAGTTTTTGATGAGTTACATTACAACATATAACCTTTTAGGTTTTGAAAAGTAACACTATGTATTATACGTAGAATTAGACACTCACCTTCAAGCTCGATCATATAAGTCAATCACCAATTTCCGAGTCAATCAACTCAATTATTGAGCCACATGATTCATTTAATAAACATACTAATAACTAAATGACTAACAAGAAAAAATTTACTTAGAACTAGCCTTACGGATCCTAAAAACCTGCATTGCTTCAGGATTGACAATCCTAATCAACGCCAAAATAATTTACTAATTTATGGGGATTCCTATAAATTTTAACTAAACTTAAAGACAAACAATTACAAATCACTTTCAATAATTCTCCATACAAAAGTAAGCACACACAAACAATTTTTTTTTTCTTTTCCTTTTACAGATAGTATCTAGCATTACCACAAATAAAGATGTTTAAAATTACAAAATTTTTGGTGCCTAAAGTACATAATTATAAAGTAGCAAGCAAGACAAAAGAAATTTCTGAAAGTAACAACAATATTTGTTAAAACAAGACTTGGGCAGTTTGAAAGAAATTACCAAAATAAAGTTCTTAACAGTAAATAAGTTGTATACGAATTCCATAAAAGAAAATAAATTTCGTTTCAGAGACTTGCTTTAGTCAATTACAAATCTCATACATATATATATATCTATATGTACAGCCACCTTATTTGGTCAACAAAACATAGCAATTATATCAAAAAAATGGGAATTCTCAATATGATACAGTATTTCAGTGGACATGATAGTAGTGTACCAGGTGCCTTTTTCGTTTGGACTATCTCCCACTCTCTCTTACATGAAATAAAATCAAATTAAATTAAATTTTACTATCCAAATAATGTCATATTATAATAAATTATATTTTTTTAATTTATCATTATTCTTTTATTATTTTTATTTTTGTCAGTTTATATTCTTGAACCCAGATATTACAATCATAAAGAGATAAATAGGACTATTATTATGATAATACATGCTTCCAACCATATATACTTGTACCTCACGGTATAACCCAAAATCAAGAAGTAATTCAACCAAATCAACTAAATCCAAGCCGTGCTAAATCTTAAAGAAGTTATTACCTCATTTGTATCTTATCATACAACCAAACATTAAAAGTAATTCAAGCAAATCGAACAAGGCCTTCCACTTTCAAATTCTTTATGCCTAATTATGGCAGGCCAAGTTAAGATCACACGAGCAGTCTTGTACACCAACACGAGGCCACGAGGCCGAATTCATATTTGTAAATGGTAAGAATTGATTACCTGGAGTGTTTTCCCTTTTCTTCTTCCACAAGGCTGCCGTTCCGCACCAATTCTCTATCCGGGTTTTTTTTTTATTTTTTTTTATTTTTTATGTGTAATTTTGTTGTGTGACTAAGGGATTAGGTCGTAGCTAGTACATATATGTGAGAGGAGTAATTTAGGCCTGCCAATGAATAGAGTATTACCCTATTCAAGTTCATATTTTAATATACCTAGGGGTGTAAACGGATATTAAACGGGTTGGATACACCATTTTTATATTCGTATCCATTTAACTTTTTAAATATTCGGATACGAATACGGATTTGATTGATATTAAAAAATAATATCCAAATTCGTATCCGTCAAATATCGATCGAATTCGGATATATCCGTATTTGATTATAATTATTTAGATTTATTCATATTTTATTAAATTTATCTATATTCAAATTATTTTTTTATATCCATATTCGATAATAATTATTTAAATGTCTATTTACAAATATTCAAATACATAAATCTATGAACTTATAACAAATACATATTTTAATTAATAGAAAAAACTATATAATTTCATTAAAAAAAATCAAGCAAATAGTATAATTTCTAATTAATAATTAACTTTATAATTGATTATTAGTGCTTAATAATAATAATGATATTTAAATATATTAATTATAAAGTCAAGCAATAATAATTGCGTTGATTAACTTTATTCTTCATTTTTTTTCTCTATATTACAATATTTTTTAAAATTTATTCATTTTTCTTCCCAATTCTTCAATTATAATTTATATATATACATATATGAATTATGAGATTTTTATTAAAAAATATAAATAATATATCATTTAATAAATATGTATTCGGATCAGATATTAAACGGATCGAACACGCATTTACCATATCCGTATCTATTTATGATCGAATATCTACTAATTGGATGTGGATAAATTCTGTATAAACGGATATAAATGCGAGCGGTAAATAAATTTTCAAATATCCATTTATAGCCCTAAATATACCTAAATAGCTAGATCCTATATTTATTCTATTCTATTTAACCCATAGACTCAATTAAACTCATACCCTAAAAGACCCTAATAATAGCCTAAACTAAACCCTGCCCAATCAAACCCAAGACCCATTGGGTTTAGTCTATTGGACCAAATTTTTTAATTGTGTTTTATCTTGATTAATTTTTTCATCTTTCTCAAATTTTCTTATTGTCAACTAAAAAGCTAAATCTACCGAATATTTGAATGCTAGAGTAATTTATTTATACTGGCTAATTTTTTCAGCATATTTTTAAAAAATTAACTCAATTTTTTTAAATTTAAAAAGATTTTACATTTAATTTTAGTTGTTTAATTTTTAATTTAGTCAATTTATATATTTAATTTTTAGTATATTAAACAAATAAGAATCACAAGAGTATGTATCACTTTTCTCTCTCTTTCCCATATTATGTTTTTTCCTCTATATTTTTCCTCTAAGATATTATTTTTTCTTTCTTTAACTTTATTCTTTTCATTTTTTTGAAATATTATTGTTTCATGTAATATATTTAATCAAATATATGTAAATAGTATAGAATATTTATGCTATTACATTTATTAAATATTTTTAAATATAAATAAAAAGAAAAAGACCTTCTTTTATTTGGATTGTTTTATTAATGTATTTGCCACAAAATGTAATTTAATACATTGATTGAATAATTTAATGTATCTATTATTAAATTAATTTTGCAAATCTATTAAAAATTAATTATTGAGTACATTAATATGTGTTTGTAAACAAATCTTGATTTAATGTATCTATTTTGTATGATTTAAATAAATTCAGCTAGTCAGTGACGATAAAAAACCCATTTGTAGGCCTTTTGTAGCATAATAATTGAATAAATCACTAACACTTTACTTATATAACAAAGTGTACATTTATTAAAATTTGATTACTGAATTTTTTTAATTAATAAATACCATATTAATATAATAATTTCTAATTAATTACTACTAAATTGGGTTATTTAATACAGACATAGCATACTAGATAATTTTATTAAATTAAATAATAAAAATAATTTTAATTTTTTTTTATTTTATATATGTTAAAAGTTTGAGTATACACTTCGGGAACGTTTAAAATTATAATAATATGATGGGATTAAGCTATTGAAGATAATATAATACTATGTTTAGTGACTACAATTATGTATTTTGAATACATATTTATTTCATCAATCTCTTGTATAGGTACAAGTATTAAATAATTATGCCATGAAATATTGTCAAATTTTATGAGTTTCATAGGTATAATTGTCAAATAATTGGTTATTTTTTACCAACATGATAAAGGATTACATAATCTAGACCAAATTGTAGGGATTATTTATCAATTGATTTGTGGATTATAGGCTGAGTCCTTCATCCATCAAAGGCTTATTTCTTTAAAACCAAATATTTGATGGGGCTGATAATATAATCTATCAAGTCCAACCCGAACATCCAAACATGCCCTTCAAGTATGCTATGATTATTAGTATAAATTTAAACTAGTTAAATTTGAGTCTTCGAAAAATGAGTAATTTCAAGGTATAGGATATGCGGATAAGTTTTGCATATAAACATAATTACGCTCGTTCAATTATTTTTAATATATTTTTGGGTTTAGGTTTGACAAAAATGATAACTAAATAAAGTTTTATAAATAAAAAATATTAAAGGTGGGAAGGAGGGAATTGGAACATGGGTATTTGATATTGCATATTTTTTACTATTGGGTACTTGGGTATTTTATGGGTATAGACCATATCCTTATCCATTCCATTTTTCTTAATGGGTCTGGGTAGAGTTCGGTTCTCATGCTTATTTATTGGGTATGGGTATGAGTATGAGTATTATACTATTGTCATGAGTTTATGTAGGAAAATACCCTACCCATTGACAGGCTACAATAATCTAATCTAAAGAAGACCCTAATTATACTCTTGCTAGGATGATCTAACCCCACCCCACCACTAATTTTAGTAGTATTATTATTAATTCATAAGGTGTCAAAAATTCAAGATTCCTAGTAATATCGTAAGATTAATCAATTATAACTAAAATTTATAATCCCTTAAAAATAGAATATCCACATATAAGTGTCGGCCCAGCAGAGTGCTTTCGCCGTTGGTGTTCTTTCCGATCTCTACGCATTTCACCGCTCCACCGAAAATTCCCTCTGCCCCTACCGTACTCCAACTTGGTAGTTTCCACCGCCTGTCCAAGGTTGAGCCCTGGGATTTGGCAGCGGACTTAGAAAGCCACCTACAGATGCTTTACGCCCAATCATTCCGGATAACACTTGCATCCTCTGTCTTACCGCGGCTGTTGGCACAGAGTTAGCCGATGCTTATTCCCCAGATACCGTCCCAAAATAATAGTTATCACTATTTGACCATGAGATAATTTAATGTTAATTTTTTTAATTTCTAAAGAAATGGTATTTTATATATTACTATGCCTTTAATTGAAATAATAAAATAAAATAAAATAATATAAAGTAATCAATTAAATATGAAACAAAATTCTAAGGCATACATCGGTTATCATCTTTTTGACGCCAACTGTGGAAATATGAGATTGTAATCAAAAAATGGTGAACACTAGATATGCTACTTTAAAAAGGGAGAAAAATAGAAAGACAGCATCGTCTTCCCCTCTTCAGCCTCATCAAAAGCTGAATGCTCCAGGACCTAACGCCTCGTTGGAGCAAGTTGTCACTTTAACTATGCCTCAACTAATGCAACTAATTAGCAAACAAATCTCTGCTTAGTTGTTTGCCACCTTAAATCGACACACAATTGTGCCTGCCTCGGTAGCTAGCGCAACTCCACAACCCCTGCCACTTGAAGAAAGATTCCTAAGAGATAGTTGTGGTTGCTCAAAATCCTAGCGACCACTGAAAAGACGTGAGATTAGCCCCAAACACCTTCCTAGAGAAAGGGGTTGACCTGATCCCTAGGAAGAAATTGTTGATCCCATTGATCATTATATTCGGCCCATTCGAGCCCCACAGCGCAATAAGATTAAACGTTCGAGACTAGACCAGTTGGAGGAAATTAATGAGTCAATTGACCATGATGCTCGACCCTTTTGAGCCTCGCAACCTGATAGGGTCCAGTGCTTGAGGCCCCACATTAAAAGGAATATGACATAGATGGAGCAAGAAGAATGAGAAGAGGTGTCCCACCAAGTTTAGCAGTTGAACAGACAGCTAAAGGAGATATCAAGGAAAAATACAGAAAAGATCCCTAACCCTGATGTCCCTAGAGGTTTCGCTGGGAAAAAAGATCACCGTTCATTTAGGAGATAATTGACAAGCGCATCGCCATTAATGCTAAGGTCCTGATAGGATTTCATGGTATGATGGCTCTATCGACCTGAACGAGCACCTGATGCAATTCGAACACATGATACAGCTACATGGCCACAATGAATTCATACATGGGCATCGCACTCAACTAGTTCATTAAACTCGAGCCAGCTTCAATTTACTCATACGACCAATTATGCGATAAGTTCCTCCACTAGTTCACCAGCAGACAAAAGGTGAAACTCCCCCACAACCATCTCAACACCTATCTCTATACAGTGAAGCAGAATGAAGTGGAGTCCTTTCGTGATTTCTTCATCAGATTCAACATAGAGGTGTTGAAAATTAACAACCTGAGGATAGAGTTTCTAATTGATGTTCATTTCTTAGGACTTAAACACAAGGAGTGCACCAATACTTTGGTGTGAGAATGCCCTTGGTCGATGGAAGAGTTGATTAACCTGACAGGGAGATATATGAGTCAAGAGGAGATAAATAGACTTAAATTCGACAATCCCGAGGTCGAGAAGAAGAAAAATAAGGAGAAAGATGACTGACAACAAAAAGAGGGTCATTGATCTCCCATCAAACGCTTCCATGATTACAGACCTCTCAACCTCCCAAGGAATGAGGTGTTGTTCGCGATCTTGCTGGACAATCTCCTTAAAAAATCAAGTTGAAAGAAGTAAAGGCCTTGAGAAAATCAAAGAAATATTGTCACTTCCACAAGTAAAGAAGCCACAACATAGAAAACTGTTTCAATCTACATGACAAGATTGAGTGATTAATCAGACATGGCCACCTTAAGAAATATATGGCCAAAGGTGCCTAAGTAGAAGGTGCCCAAGCAGAAAGGTCAGTTAGCCCGAAGAGAAAGGACAAGGGAAAGAAACCTGCCCACCTCTTTGAGGAGTTATCAACATAATTGTGGGAGGTCCCATTGGGAGGGACTCAAAATCCGCAAAAAGGCAGACATAGAAGAGGCTAGAATCAACCAAGTCAAAGTCGATTGAAATTGTTTACCAGCTTTCCACTAGTGTAGAGCTAGTTTCTTTCACCAATGCTGACCTTGCCCACATTGAAAGCACAAGATGCAACTATAACATCGACTGCCCTATGGAGGTATCAATCGAGATCGTCAATTTTGAGGTGAGAAAGGTTTTGATCGATAATGGCAGCTCAACCAACATTTTCCTATTGACCCTAAAAAGGATGAATCTAGGTCAGTTGAAGTTTGAGCTCGTGTGCACGCCCCTAATTGGATTTGGGGGGTTGAAGATCATACTGGAAGGCTCCATCAATTTATCTACATCATTCGAGAACCCCCCGAAAGAGAACACTCTTGATCAATTATCTACTCGTCAATGCCTCATTTGCCTATAATATTATAATTGGATGACCAGTTCTAAACGACTTTTGGGCCATTGTCTCAATGTACCACATGAAAACCAAAATTTTAACCTTAGTAGGTACAGGTGAGTTGTGTAAGATAAAGAAGGTGTGGCACTGTTATACTATTTTAGTTGAGTCAAGCAAACGGAAGACTCAAACAAAACTAAAGACCTCAAGGGACGCCTTTATAGCGAAATCCAATAAGGGACAAGCCAGTAAGAAGAAGAAGTTGGAGGACACCAGAGTGGAGCTCGTTGGGGAGTTGAAAACAATCAAGTTGGAGCCTAGGAACCCCGACAAAATCATTACGATTGGAACTAATATGGGCTACCACATAGAGTGCCTCATGGTCGATTTTCTAAAGAGAAGCATCAACGTCTTCACCTGGAAAGCATCTAACGTCTAGGGATTGACCCCAGTATCATTATCCATCACCTCAATGCATACCCCTCGTACAAACTTGTCAAGCAGAAAATGAGAACTTTCAATGCCAAGAAGTGCTAGATCATCAAGGAGAAAGTCAACAAACTCTTAGATACAAGGTATATTGTAGAATTTAGTACCCATCTTGGTTTTGTAATGTTGTAGTCGTCCCCAAAAATGAGGGAAAGTGGCATATGTATAACGATTTCACTGATTTAAATAAAGTATGCCCTAAAGATCCTTACCCCCTACCTCATATAGACTTATTAGTGGATTCTATTACTAGTTGTGAATTGTTGAATATGATAGATGCTTTCCAGAGTTAACACTAGATATTCGTAGCACCTAAAGACAGGGATAATACCTCTTTTGTGGTCCTCATAGGGTTTATTATTTTTTGATCATGCCTTTTGGGCTCAAAAATGCTAGGACAACCTACCAGTGACTAGTCAATTTTATGTTCAAAATGAGATCAACAAATCTATGAAAGTTTATGTCGACAACATGATCGTCAAAACAGAGCAGGCTAAAGATCGTCTACTCAACCTCAACTACACCTTTGTCATATTGTGAGCATTTAGCATGAAATTAAACCTAAATAAGTGTACCTTTGGAGTTTGAGGAGACAAGTTCTTAGGTTACATGATCAGTCAAAGGGGCATCGAGGCCAATACACAGAAAATCCAAGCAATGTTGGACATTGTCCCACCTCGAACAGTTAAAGACGTACAATGTCTAGTCGAGAGGATCATAGCTCTTGGCAGATTCATCACTCGTTTCGCTGACAAGAGCTTACTTTTCTTTAAGATACTTAGGAACACTAAGAAGTTGGGCTTCTAATGGAACAAACAGTATGACTAGGCTCTGGTCGAACTATAGCAGCACTTATCCTTGCCCCTATGCTTGCCAAGCCAAAATTAGGAACGCCATGCACATTTACTTCATTTTTTTTAGGCCTCGATCAGTTTAGTTATGATCTTGACCAAAGATAGAAATAATCGACCAATCGATTATTGTAGCAAGGCACTACAAGGATCAGAACATAACTACCTAAAAATCGAGAAATTTGCTCTTACATTAGTTACCACGGCTCAAAAGCTGTGACTATACTTTCAATCCCATGCAATCATACTATTGACGAAACCAACCATTAAAGCAGGTGCTCTTAAAGCTAGACATGTCCAAGAGATTAATAAAATGGGCCATTGAACTAGGAGAATTTGACATCACTTTTCAACCTCAAACGGCCATAAAAGCATATGTTTCAGTAGATTTCATTGCCAAGCGGATTGATCTCCCCAATTAGAATTGTGACACCCCTCTTGTTTGGACTATGCATGTCAACGGGTTAACGACCACTTAAGGGGAGGTGTAGGTGTTGCTCTCTGTTCCCCTTTAGTGGAAGAAAACGACTTCACAATCAAACTCAATTATGCAGTGACCAACAATGAAGCATAATATGAAGCTCTCTTCACTGGAATAAGGATAGTAGTAGACCATAAGGTTGAACACCTAGTGGTAATTATAAATTTTTAGTTGGCCACAGAACAGGTCAAAGGAAATTTCAAAGCTAAGGACTCGACCATGAGTTAGTACCTAGCAGAGGTCAAGAGACCACAACAATCATTCAAAAAGCTCACCCTTAGTCAAATACCTTGATCGAAGAATAAATGAGCAAATGCCTTGTTCAAATTTGCTAGCTCGATTGGAGGAACAAGAGACAGAACAATAATATTTCTGGTTGCCAACAAACCATCAATAGGCTTTCTCGAGTAGAATTTTATGGAGAGTGTCGAGGAAGCATTCTTTCTTGGCAAGATTCACTAAAGCTCTATTTAATTCAAGGCATAGTCCTTAAAGAAAAAAATGAGACACGTAGGCTTCAAGGACAAGCCGCCAAGTTTGCTCTCAACGAGCATAGCTAGCTTTATAAAAGGTTGATCTTCAGACCACCTTTGAGGTGCTTGGACACAGACCAAGCTCGCGAGGTCTTACAAGACATCCACACAGGCATTTGTGGGAACTATTCAGGAGGGAGATATCTTGCACATAAGGTCATCAAATATGGATATTTTTGGCCCACGCTATTGAAAGATGTTGACTTTGCTCAAAAGTGTCCATTCTGCCAAGTTCACTTGAACATCCTGCACTAGCCCACCACGTTGACGATTAATGTTTAGATCACGTGGCCATTCAACTAATAGGAGATTAACATTGTGGGGTCCTTGTCAAAGATGACAAGTCGGAGGAAATTCATAATTGTAGCAGTCGAATATTTCACCAAATAGGTTGAGGCCTAGGTAGTCCCGAAAATAATTGATGCAGCCGCCAAGAGCTTTATTTGAAAAAACATTATTTGCCACTTTGGTCTCCCTAAGATCCTCATTTTAGACAACAAAACATAACTCCAAAGTAGAAATACACAAAATTGGTGCGAAGCCTTGGGGATCACTGAACACTTTACCTCAATTGGGAACCCTTAGTCTAATGGCCAGATAGAGGTAACAAACATAACTATTTTTGACCACCTGAAAGCCCAAATAGAGGGGATTACAGGACCATCCTCTGTATAGCCACATGTCACAACCCTTATAATATGATTTTGAAGCAGTCATTCTCTCCAAACTTATACAACAAACAACTTGGGTGATCCACTTCAATTTGATTAAGAACAGGTCTGAAAGAAAACTCAACCTGGAGACTATTAACGAACAGCGGCAAGAAGCCTATGACACCATGTAGCACTATAGATTAAAGGTGGCAGAAAACTACAACAAAAGGGTTCGACCATGCCATTTCAAGGTCAAGGACCTTGTCTTTAAGAACGTGGAAGTATCTAAGAACGTTGGCAAACTTAATCTAAAATGGGAGAGGCCCTATATTGCGTCAAGGTGTCAAAACACAATATATATCAACTAGCAAACATCAACGGCGATGAACTTCTGCATCTATCGAATGCCAATAACCTGAAGAAATTCTATGTATGAAAACTTTGTAATAGTTGTTATATTGTTTGATATAAACAAAGTTTTTAACAATTTTGCTATCATTTACTTGTAATGCAACAATAGCTCCCACCCTTCTCCCATGACTCAAAAAGCATATAGTCAACCCCACAGTTGACCCAAAAAGCAGCTTTAAGAAGCCAAACTAAGGTTTTTCAGCCTAACATTCACAGTCGATCTCGTAGTTGACCTAATAAGCAGCTTCAAGTTGCCAAGTCAAGGCTTTTCAGCCTAGAGTTTATAATTGACCTCGTAGTCAACCTAAGAAACAACTTCAAGCTGCCAAGTCAAGGTTTTTTTAGCCCAGAGTTTACAGTTGACCCCATAGTTAACCCATAAAGTAACTTCAAGCTGTCAAATTAAGGCTTTTTAGCCTAATGATTACAATTGACCCCAAGCAACCGCTTCATGCCAACAATTAAAAGACTCTTTGTGCCTGTAGTTGACTCCATAATCGACCAAGGCAAGCAAAATTATTTAATACATTTAACCAAATATGCTCAGTCAAGCTTTGGCCACATAGTCAAGCAGAACCTTTGTGAAAATGCCAAGATAATTTGACTAATTGTTGCGTCACGTAAGTTAGCTAAGCAAGGACTATATGAGTCGACCTGGCAGTCAAAGATAATTTGGAAACAAAACATTAAACATGCGAGATTATTTTGACAAAAGCACTCATTTCTTTACAAAGGCAAGAACCTTAATCAGCCCCAATGTTGCGTGTATTTATGTTCGTGTTCATCAATTCGAGTTGACTACAATCATTGTTATGGCATTTATGTTATCCATAATTAATTTGCTTATCAACTATTCATGTTCAACAAGACTATAGACACCAAAATAAAGGATAAAAATAATCAACTACACGTCAATAAAATAACTATTATATTTCATTAAATCAAAATTTTCGATTACAAACTTTTCATTACAAAGGGGAAAAAGAGATAGGTTATAAAGCTACGCTTCATAGGGTGACTAGACTCATAAAGTAAGAACTCTACTAGTTGCTCGACCTTGCACCCTTAGCCCGAGCCACCCAAGCACCCTCTTCTATATCTTGATCAAGCTCATCGCTCAACAGGATAGGAACAACCATAGGGCTGTCAGCCTCTTGCTCGGGCCTTGTAGTAATAGGTAGGAGAATGGCTAACGCTAGTTGCAAAGGCCCAGCCTCATTGACCAAAAAGTCCTTAGGGCATAGCAAATATTCACTGGCGTCGACTATGCCATCATAGATCTCAAAGGTAAAGTCATTCGCAAAATCGAACTCCTTCACCATGGTAGCCAGCCTATTTGCCATCTCTGCATACCTCCTATACGCAGCCGTCATATACTCGATCGAAACATCTCTTACAACCCCCCTGGCAGCTACCTCTTCGAGCTTAAGATATGGCTACAACTTCTCATCCAAGATAAAATTGATGCGATCCTTGTCCTCTAGTCAAAAAGCATGGCCTAGAAACTCGAGTTGCTTAGTAAATTTCTCAAACACAATCTTTGCATCATCCAGCAAAAAGATAATGCTTGCATCCTAAAAGGCTGAGCATAACATGAATTGTTACACCATCTCCCATCACATGAGCAACAGCTTTCTATAAAATTTTGCTCGCATCTCCTGTATAGCAGCATTGTGCTACGCTATTTGACTAGAATCATAACTTTGATGCACATCCAGTTGAGCCTAATGTAGTAGACCAGCTATTGGTCTTTAGTCATAATCAACTCACAAAGGTCCACGACTTTCTTCGTTAGCTATTCAACCTTGGCTTAGGAGGACTCAAGTTGCACCTTGATTATTTTCATGTACCCTCCCTTCTCCAATCGTTCCTAATCAACCAGAGCCAACTCCGACCTCCAGTAAAAATGGTAGCTCAATTAGCTCACGTAAAAGGAAAATTTCTCATTCGTAAATCATTCTCCACTAATAATAAATAACTTTCAATGAGAAACCTGAATCAACCATACACTTACCATATTGCTATGATATGCTAAAGCTTTGAGCGCACCAACCTGGCTTAGTTCCATGAACTTTCTCTGGTCTGACACAAAGAGCCTGGCAACCATCACTTTAAGCGTAGCAGCCCCAGTTGACCCCGATGACACCATAGAGTATGAGTTGTGAATGGCTATGGCAAGGTCTATCCCGAATTAGGGCAATAATAGTCTAAGTAGTTGGAACAGTATGTCATCGCCATGTTTGCTGAACAGATCATGGCCTAAAGGCGGACTATATGCCACACCCTTTCCTTTACCTTTGTTAACTGCCACTTTCTTTGGAGCAGGACTTCCCGACTTGACCAGTTATCTTTTACCCTAATCAATGGGGCTGTTGCCCATCATCGCCATCGATCGAGCAGGCGACGCTCTCAGAGTCGATTGAGTAGCCTGGGTGCTGAGTCCATGGTTGAGATAGCCTCTTGTCAAGCAGTTGATGCCTGACGGTGCTTCTTATTCCTCTAGACCTGGGCCATTGCTTCTTGCCTTATGTAGTTCATGATTTCTTCTTGATTTGCCAACACATAAGACAATTACAAAACAAGCGATTAGACATAAGCAGAAAGATGCATGAAATAAACAGTCATAAAAATCGACAAAGAGCTTCTACCTAGTCGATCACCCGCTGGCAAATTCAGGTCAGTTGGCGACAAGCCAGCCAATACCAAACATCTCTCCTCGATTAACACAAAGGCCTCAATTTGGCCAAACTCAACTAGATCCTAAGTGCAGGTATTGGCAAACTTGAGGTCGGGTTACTAGGCATCTCGACGTGCCCCTTCCACCACCCCCTTGGAATGTTAAACCCTTTGGGCCTTCAAATATATAGAAAATGTTTCTTCCACTCCTAGTCATAGGAAGAAGATGGAGTAACTAAAAATTTTTGACGTTGTTGTGTTGTGAGGTAATAGAATTCAGACTTGTCGGTGTTATACGACTTCTAGGACATTAAGAGATAGAAAAGGTCAGAGAAATTTGCAAAAAAAGCTAGCTAGTCAAATAAATGCATTAATACTACAAAGTTGTATATGGTCGAGAAGTAGTTGGGTAACAACTGCATTATAAAAACCTCCAGACCTCCTAGCAGGTCAACTATGGCTAGGGCAAGGGGAAACCTAAGACCACATCTAAAGACTTCCTCAAAAACAGTGATGCACTCCATGGGAGGTCGATGCATTCTACCCTGAGGATTGGGGACTATAAGTTCACACTCAACAGGGACATGATAAAGCTCTATGAAGCATGCGAGGTTGATAGGGGTAATTTTGAAGAGATCTTACTATAGTGATTAGGGGTAAATAGTCGACCATGCGACACCGGCATTTCACTTAGGCTAACGTCACCCCTAAAAGTAGCTTCCTCATTGCTTGAGTTGTCTCTCGACAAGCTATCTGACTTGTTCCCACTATCACCCTCCCTTGGAATGGTGCCCCATGTGACCTAATAGCCTTACTATCGAAAGTATTCAACATGCTTAATGTACAACTAAGGAAAAACTAAAGCTAAAAGGAAAAATTTACAAGATCTCGACAAAACTCTAGAGCACAGAATGGAAGGATGAGAGCTATGTGAATTTGAAGTTTGACTAGACATAATGCGGTGAAAGTGTAAAATGAGCATTTTTACTGTGCCTATTTTAGGCAACTGGGCGCGAGAACTCAACTGACGATAATAATTACACAATAGTCGTCTGGGACTTCACATGGCTTAACATAACAAGCACATTAAATGCACCAAAACCTTGATCGAGGACACAAAACCTAGTTGAGGGCCCAAAATCCTAGTTAATTCTCCAAAATTGCCAGTCAGTAACATAACTACTTCCTATTCTTTGTCCATAAGCTCGATCAGGACCGCGAGTAGAGGGACTCATAATATAGAACGGCTCAGCAGGCCCAACTTAACAGCTATCAATCCAAGAGCTCACCTTCAGGCCCATCTCACCTTAGAGGCTCAGTTGGGCTTTGATCGTGATCGACCATTCGCTCACCTGATTGCCCATGCAACAAGTAAGACTAGTGCCTCTCGACTAAACTACAAGTCGAACACACAGGCTTGATCATCTTCGACAAGAGGGCTCGAGCGCCGCACCCCCAGAGGCCACCTATTCCCAGAAACCAATTCCACGGTCAACCCCATTAACGATCACTGTGGTCGTTCCCGTACTGAATTATATCTTTGCCGCATTAAATGCCTTGGCAGACAGAATGCCTTCGCATTAATGGTGCTTGCTGCACTAGTACCACCCCTATTGCCACTTTTGTTAGAAGGCGCATCACCAATATACTATTCTGTCTTCAAAAGCCAGAAATAAGGTCACCTGGAATAGTATAGAAATGAGAGATAACCTAAAGCTCCCCATATAAGTACAAAGGTCCTCTACACATGATAGGGGCATCTACCTAGAGAAGGATATAAATATCTCGTTGCTAGCTACTCTTAAGGTATGCTATTCTTCACTACAAGCCTTTACTCTTCTACTCAATTTATTTAGTAAACCCAGTATTGACCTGAGCATTATAATACCTTAACCAAGAGCACCTCAACTAGTTTAACATTTGCTCATAATTGCAGATCTCAACCCAAGCTAATTTTGAGTTTGATTACTCGACTAGCCAGATCGAATTAGCCCAAATACTAACCCAATTCAGTAAAATATAACTTTTATCCTAATCATTGAAAATATTTGGATATGTTTTAGATTGTTTTGAATGGTATGTTTTAGGAAAATGAATTTTGGAAAGTTGGAGAATGTAATGAATATTTATTTATATTTTATGGATTAGTTAAAAAAATTATTTTAGAAAATTTTAGTGTATTTATTTATGTTTTGAAATGGGACATTTTTTATTATAATAGTCAAATCAATACCCTTTGTTAAGTGTTTAGAGTAAAAATTGAATTGAATACTATTTTTATTTTATAAATAATAATATGCATATGTATTGGTTATGGGGTCTTTGATCATCAACTTTTATTATCAAGGGCATTTTGGGCCTTTTAATATTTTCAAGAATGAAAAAATTGGTTGCATGTTCAGACTTATTTTGGAGGAACGGATTCATTTTGTCAAAACACATCCAAATATAGCCTAAAAGAAAAGTTGAGTCATTGACTTATGCGTGAATAGCAAATCAAAACTAATTAATTGTAAACTAGAAGGGAAAATTACATTTTTAATCCCACAATACAACTGTGTTTTCATTGTTAATCTCATAAATTGACACTTACCCACTTTTAGTCCAAATTTATAATTTTTTTAACATTTTTGGTCCTCCGTTGTAATTTTCCATTAAATCTTTGACAAAAACTGTTATATATTTATAAAAGAGCCCCCCAAGTTTGATTTATTTATGAAAGAACTCACTAACATTTTTGATTTGAGTTAATTACATAAAAACCCTAAGGTTTGATTCAATTACAAATAAACCCAAAAATTTGCAACAAGCTCCTAATATTTTGCTCAATTGAAAATTTTTGAAGACTTGTTAACCTCATTTAATAAATTTGTTGACATCGTTCGAAAATTTATGTGAAATTTCAAAAATATTCGCAAATAACTATTTTGATTATTTTTGAGATAGAAATAGCCTTAGACCTATATGTAATATTAATCATACAATTGGATTGTAATTTTGACATTGTTTAAACTATTCATAATAAGTTTAAATATATTTTATTATTAATAAAGTTTCTTAAATATTTAATAATCTTTAAATTCAAGTTAAATTAAAAAAATAAAAAAATTAAAATAATAAATATACCTAAAGTAATTTACTTCAATTAAATTTTATTTATTAATTAAAAAATAAAATAAGAAAATAATAGAAAAAAATCAAAATAAAAATTAGATTCATCTTCTAAATAATATAAATTTTATGATTTTAAATTAATTACTTCATAATATTAAAATAACAAATATTTTTAAAATAATTTAAAATTTTAAAAATTAAGAAAGTGTTTGGTTATGTTTACTCAAAATAAAATTATTTTTGAAAAATATAAATAAATATATACTCATTTTCCCTGCAAAATACTAAAAATAGTTTTCCCAAAATACTCTCTCCTATATTTTATTATCCTTAAAACTTCCCTATTTTTTTTTACTATATATATATATATTATAGATATAAATCATATATATTTTATTATTATTTCAACAATAAAAAAATCAATCAATTCCAATTTCACCCTAAAAATTTAATAAAAAAGTATTGATTTAACTGTTATAGTAAAAAATATTTTCACCCAAAACATTAACAAATATGCCAAAACTCTCCAAAATTAATTTTTAATTATTCCCCAAAATATAACCAAAAATTCATTACATTCCCTAACACAATTTTCATATTTTTCAATATCATTTTGAACATTCATCTCTCAAAACACATATTAAATTCACACAAAAATATAACCAAACATTGCATAAGTAATTTG
>JACGDI010001665.1:627568-648029 GCA_014898725.1 Jacaranda copaia
GTTGGGCCTGTTGGGCTATCCCATATCAATAATATATTTTTAAAATATGTATATACAATATATATTATGTATATTGTATATATATTTCGATTTAAATATTTTTATGGAGAATTTAGTTTTTTATGTTTTTTATAATTTTTTACAGTAAGGACAACAAGAGCATTTCACATTTCGTGGTTTTTTCATAAATAAATCAATTTTTGAGGGTCTATTGGTAATTAGTAATTTTTGGGGGTATGTGGATAATTAGTCCATTTTTCTTTTAATGATTTCTATTAATACTTAACGGCAGAGGAGCAAAAATGTTAAAAAAAATTATAAATTTGGACTATAAATAATTAAGTGTTAATTTTTTAGACTAATAGTGAAAATACAATTATATTGTGAGGTGAAAAGTGTAATTTTTCCATACTAGAATTTACCTCCTTACAAGTCGCTTATAGGGAGGAAATGAGTAGCTATCAATTACATTTCTATCCTAACATGTTTGGACAGCAAGTAGACTTCTAAAAATGGCCCCACTATAAATGTTCAACCAATCCCAACCATCTCTACATAGAAACAAGCATATTGCAGTTCTTGTCGACATATTCTGACAACATTCAATAATTCCAAAGAATGTCTCAGAAGTTCTACATTTTTGGAGGGATGGACAATCCAAATTTGTAGTAGGCTTATTTGAATTCCATTCCTGAGTCTCTTGGTAAAGAAGCTTTAAAACTAAATGAGTTGCGTGGAAGCACTCTAACCACTGTTTCTTTTGGAGAAATCTACCAATTTGTCTTCAAAGCTATTGAAAGACTGTGCAACAATTGGAAGCTTTTCAAAGAGTTTCAGGAGATGGGAAAGAAGTTCTCAAAAGAATGCGATAGGAAAGCTCAAGTGTAAATTAGAATGGTGTCATTGTCCAATGAAGTCCTATAAACATCCCAGAGGATTAAGGAGGCATAATCAACAATGGAGACCCAAAAGAAGGGGAAGATTTTTTTGAAGAAAATTCTCTAAAAACAAAGGAGATCAGTGTCATATTTGCCATAAACTAGGTCATTGGGCAAAAGGCCTATCCAAATAGAAGAAGGGATAAAATCCTCAAAGAAATCTTCCAGCTTACACAATGTGATCTTGAGTAAGATGATTTGGAGTCAATATTCTCTAAAGAAGATGAACCTTCTGAGTAGACCTTATTCGCTCTGGAAGAAGTATCTGACGCTAAAGACTTCGATTCAGATCCAGATACCCAAGATGATATCTTTCCAATATTCAAAATCCAAATGATAGGCCTTGCTCTTGTTGTACCTTTTGTTCAGGTACAAATTATTCCTCAGAAGTTTGACAATCCTATCAATATTATTGGTTTGTTTGACACTGGTGCTTCCAGTTCTATTCTCAATCCCAAAATCCTTCTCACTTCTTTTTGGAAGAAACATCATAAGGTTTTCCAAATTGCTAATAGTGATAAATTGTCAGTAGGATTAGTCAGTAAGCCTGTCAGAATCCAATTCTTTCCTAAATTATCCTTTACCCATAAATTTCTTGGATCGACTTTACCAAGGACTGATATTATTATTGGGTTTGATATCATCAAACATCTTTGGGAAAACAGAGCTATTCCTAAACCAGAAGGACTTAAATTTAAGTCCTACTTCCTTCCCTATATCAAACCACAATATAATCTTGTCTCCTCTGTTGATTCTATCCCAAAAATCTAAGCCAAACTTATAAGAGATTGTTGTGCAAAATCTCAGTCTGATTTCCTTCACAATGCACCAACCCTCTTTGAAAAAACCCAAAATATTTTGTACAGTTGCCTTTTAAAAAGGATATTAATATTAATCCCACAAAAGAAAGTCATTCAGGAATGCCACCTAATCAACTTGAATTGGCCATTGAGGAACTAGCCTAATTGAGAGATGAAGGTCTTATTGAAACAACAAATTCTTCATAGGCCAGCCACGCTTTTTACGTTAATAAAAAAGCTAAGCAATCTAGAGGAAAGATGAGGTTGGTGATCAATTTTAAACCCCTTAACTATTTCTTGGATGAAGAAAAATTTCCTCTTCAGAATAGAAATTGCTTATTCTCTAACCTCACTAAGGCCAATGTGTTCTCAAAATTTGATCTTAAAGCAGGATTTTGGCAAATTGGTATTCATCATGATGATCGATATAAAACAGCTTTTTGTATCCCAAATGCTCACTTCCAGTGGATTGTTATTCTTTCTGGTCTCAAAACAGCCCTATCATTATTCCAGAAGGCTATGGTCAAGATTTTCGAACCTCTGTTTCCAAATGTTCTGATCTATATTGTTGACATTCTCCTATTTTCTGAAGATAACAAAACTCATTCCTATTTTCTACACTATTTTGGAGAATTGGTTCGACACCATGGTTTTACGCTTGCTGAGAAAAAAATGATCATTACTCAACAGTATTCTTTGCAACCATATATTGCTATTGAACTTCTTAAATTTCCTGATGATTTGGAATTAAAGCAGCAAATTCAGCAATTTCTTGGAATCATTAATTATGTTGCAGATTTTATTCCAAGGCTGGCATCAATCATTAGACCATTACAAGATATGTTGAAGAAAAATCCTCTAAAGTAATTCCATGCACAAAAGAAAGCAGTGGTAGCAATTAAAGCTCTTATTCAAAAGCTACCTCCTTTGCAGATTCCTTCTGATGGTATGAGAATTCTTCAAACTGATGCAAGTGAAACTTTCTGGGCTGCAGTTTTAATTGAAGAAAAGGATGAAAAAAGAAAGATGTGTGGATACAAGAGTGATTCTTTCAAGGTTGCTGAACAACATTATGACTCCACTTACAAGAAAATTCTGGTAGTAAAAAAGGGAATAGAAAATTTTCAATTTCAACTTGTTGGTCACTATTTCCCTGTCGAAATGGATATGCGTGCTTTCCTTAAGATGTTGAGTTTTAAGCCTAATTCTTTTTCTCCCAAACAATTACTTAGATGGGCAGAATGTTTTTCCCAATTTTCTTTCATTGTTAACCATAATAAAGGAAAAAACCAATGTTTTAGCTGATTTTCTTTCCAGACCTATTCTTCTTACTATACCCAGAAACTATATTTCCATTATCTGTATGTTTTCTCCTTGTAACCTAGAAAACATCATTTCCTTAAAAAAAATTTCACTTGAAAGCCTTCCTCCTGAACTGTTTGATCATGTCAAGACAAAAATCATTAAGTTTAAGGCTAAAGAACCTATGTTGAAATACCAATCCCTTACAATCAGAAAAACTAGACTACATACTTTTGGTGGTCTTGGTTTTCATACTGATTTTTCTTTTTTCACTCTGTTCAGTGTCTAATCCTTTTCATTTTATGTTTTCCAAAGAACTACTTTGTTACATTCTTGAACAATGGAAGATTGATGTTGAATTTCCTATTGAACAATCTATCAAGTGGATTATAGAATTACATAGCGGTTGATTTGATGACATTGATGAGAATCCATGTGCCATAACATTCCTAAAATGGTTCTTTCCACTATCTATCTGGATGCGGATGTTTAAAGTTCTCCAACTAAAATTGATAGAGAAAATCTCACCAGATTCATCTATCATTTATATTCTTTCCAGGTAAAGTTCTTCTCATATCCATAATCTACCATATTTTTATTCAGTACAAGAATATGGTATCTTTTCTTATCTTCTCAATAAGGAATTTTATGAGCATGGATCAGAAATCAAAGAACTTCAAAGGCAAATAGCAGAATATAATTCAGTTGTTCATTCCCAAATTTGGCCTAGATTTGAAGATGATGCTCCATGGGAACAAATGCCACTTGACTATGCAAACCAACTTCAAGAAGATGCTAGAGCACATTTTGAACAATTTCATACTGAATCAGTTAAAGCATCACCAAGTTCTATGTGGAAAGTGTCAAAATCTTACTTTCATTCTATTTGGAATTCACTTTCTCACAATAAAACTTCATAGAATTCAGTTGCAACAATCTCCTGTTCATTCCCAATTGTTTCTCCTCTTTTAGTTCCATCAACCAAAGGAAAGGAAATAGTTGATGAAGACACGTTCGTTGACTTACAGGACCTATATGAATTGGATAGCCAATGGTGGGAAAAAATTGGTCTATTTGCTAAACCAAAAAATCCACTTAAAGAGATTCCTCAACAAAACACTTCCAACATGGTGTTTGGTCCTTATCCTGCTGGTTTGTTGACTTAATAAGAAATAAAACTCTTTTGTGTCTTTAATTATTGTATTAGTGTGATATGTTGTCTTTAATTATTGTACTAGTGTGATGAGTTGTCTTTAATTATTGTACTAGTGTGATGAGTTGTCTTTAATTATTGTACATTATGTCTGTAAAAATAGTGTAGTTTGTTTGACATTTGTCCAGTGATGTACCTTCACAAATATTAGACATTCCTCTATAAAAGGAAAAACTTGATACTAGTTGGAGACATGAAGTACTAAAAATAAGAATTAATAAGAGTTTCTATGATTTTCAATATCATTCTTCTTATTACCTTTTTTATTTTTTGCTTTCTATTATCCTTAAGAATTACTATTTATTTCCGCTATATCATCCTTCTATAATCTTTAACATCGAGTATGCTCTGTAATTGCCTGAAAAAGAATTCTCTGCACCAGAAAGATTTCTTTGGCCAAGTATAGTTTCTTTCTTGACTTTGATCCTACATGAAGCAAAATCTTAACATAAAAAGACACACCCATCTTGTTGCCCACAGTTGAGGCATTTCCCAGCGGAAGTCATACTTTATTAAGATACCAGCTTCAAGTTGGTATCAAAGTTATAGATAGTTTACTACCCAATCCCTCTACCTCTTCCTCTTCTTTTACCTTAATTCCTACCCCTAATTTTCGTCATTCAAATGCTTCTAAAATAGATTCTCTCGATGAGATTACTTATCTTCCTGATAATGAAAAGGTTCCCATTAACAATCTTCCTCTCATAAATCCTTATAATACTTTCTCTAAACCAAAATCTTCTTTCACTAAAACTATCAAGAGTATTATTAGTCCTTCTAAGATAAATGTCAAATAATATGTTCAAGCTTCAGGCTTTGATCAACATTTTCTTCCTGCTACAAAAAAAAAAAAAAATAGATGGTTTTCATAGAGTTACCCTCAGATCTTTCTGAATTCTGGCTTTCTGAAGGATATACCCATATCCATTTTGGAGCAATCAAATTTGCTTTAACACTACATGGACGAAAGGGTCTTCCCACTACGTCTAGAATTGCTCTATTGGATACTCACTTCTCTGACTATCAATATACTTGTATCGGCACTATTCAGATGATATTGAATGCAGGAACAGTTCTTGTTACCATGTTCCCTAATTTCAACATGCCAATAGCAAATCCATGTTTGCAACCAGTGCTTAAACTCCAAATTTAGATATGTGGAGCTGTCCGTTCAGCCACAACATACTCAGCAACTCTTCATTAACAAATGGTGTATCGAATATAAAATCATTCCATTGATTTTGCCTTTCCTCAAGAAACAAATGATGCATTATTGATATCTGTTGCTACCAATCACATCCTCAGTTGTACTTATGTGCCTAAAAAACTTCCCAAGGAAGAGTTGCAATGCTTGATTCCAGAGAATTGGATCACTATTTATGAGAAAAATCATCAATCATCGAAAGAAGTGAAACCAATCCAGTCTACTGGATCATCTTTCCATAAAAATCAAGATGGAATGGTAGAAATCACTTTCAAGAAGCAAAAGGAGAAGACCAGTGTTCCCAGCTATTTTAATTCTCTATATACTATCTAACCTACTCTTCCAATTAGTAGATTTGATGGTAACGGATCTCTAATATTTGCACTAGTTGACAATGTTGTTCCTAGACAACGATCAACAATGATCTCTAGGAATGATCTTTTTGTTGATACTTTAAGACAACTTTCTGAAAAATTTGATTATTTGGTCAAATATACTCCACCACCTCCAATACCTTGGCTGACAACTCATACTAGATGGGATAAAGATGCCAATGATTCTGATGCTAATAAGGAAAGTTACGATGAACCCCTTGATAGCACGACAATAGCTCTTCTTCCACAACAGATTATGATGTTTGGACCTACTTCTTCTTCCTCTTCAGAAAATTTGAATTTTCCTTTAAAAAAAGTCCAATTGGCTGAATTCAAGCATTCGTGGAAAATAAAGAACCCTACTTCCAGAAATCTTGATGGTTTTTCGGTTGAAGTCACTGCTGTGGAGGCAACGCTCAACTGGTAATTAGAAAATATTGTTGTTCAAAATCAAATGTTGCAAAAGATTGTCAAAAGCCAGGAACGGATTGAAGCAAAGATAGAGAGTCAATTTGCAATCTTAATTTAAACATTAAAACAAAAGATTAAGACTGTCTACAATGATGTTTTGCGGTTCCTCCATAACCCCAACTTGAAGCTGGAATCTTAACAAAGTATGACTTCCGCTGGGAAATGCCTCAACTATGGGCAACAAGATGAGCGTATTCTTTTATGTTAAGATTTTGCTTCACGTAGGATCAAAGTTAAGAAAGAAACTATATTAGGCCAAAGAAATCTTTCTAGTGCAAAGGATCCTTTTTCAGGCAACCGCAGAGCATACTTAATATTAAAGTTTATAGAAGGATGATATAGCGAAAATAAATAGTAATTCTTAAGGACAATAGAAAGCAAAGAATAAAAAAGGTAATAAGAAAAATGATATTAAAAACCATAGAAACACTCTTATTAGTTCTTATCTCTCAATGCTTCACGTCTCCAACTAGTATAACGTTTTTCCCTTTATAAAGGAATGTCTAATTCTTGCGAAGATACAACGTTGGACAAAGGACAAACAAACCATACTACTTTTACAGACATAAAGTACAATAATTAAAGACATCTCATCACAGTAGTACAATAATTAAAGACAACACATCATACCAGTATAATAATTAAAAACATAAAAGAGCTTTATTTCTTATCAAGTCAAAAAACCAACAGGATAAGGACCAAATATCACGTTGGAAATGTTCTGTTGAGGAATCTATTTAATTGGATTTTTTGGTTCAACAGATAGACCAACTTTTTCCCACCATTGGCTATCCAATTCATATGGGTCCTGTGAATCAACGAACATGTCTTCATCAACTATTTCCTTTCCTTTGGTTGATGGAACTAAATGAGGAGAAACAAATGGGAATGAACAAGAGATCGTTGCAGCTAAATCTTGTGGAGTTTTATTGTAAGAAAGCGAATTCCAATTAGAATAAAAGTAAGATTTTGACACTCCTCACATAGAACTTGGTGATGCCTTAACCAATTCAGTATGAAATTGTTCAAAATATGTTTTAGCAACGTTTTAAAGTTGGTTTGCATAGTCAAATGGCATTAGTTCCCATGGAGCATCATTTTCAAATCTGGGCCAAATTTGGGAAGGAACAACTAAATTATATCCTGTCATTTGCCTTTGAAGCTCTCTGATTTCTGATCCATACTCATAAAATTCCTTATTGAGAAGATAAGGAAAGACACCATATTATTGTATTGAATAAAAATATGATAGATTATGGATATGAGGAAAACTTTGCCTGGAAAGAATATAAATGACAGATGAATCTAGTGAAAATTTTCCTATCAATTTTAGTTGGAGAACTTTGAACATCCACATCCAGGTAGACAATGGAAAGAACCATTCTAGGAATGTTCTGGCACATGGATTCTCATCAATGTCATTAAACCAACCGCTATGTAATTCTGCAATCCACTTGATAAATTGTTTAATAGGAAATTCAACAACAATCTTCCATTATTCAAGAATGTAACAAAGTAATTCTTTGAAAAATAGAAGATGAAAAGGATTAGAGACACTGAATAGAGTGAAAAAAAGGAAAATCAAGATGAAAACCAAGACCACCAAAAGCATGTAGTTCAGTTTTTCTAACTGTAAGGGATTGGTATGTCAACATAAGTTCTTTAGCCCTAGACTTAATAATTTTTGTCTTGACAAAATCAAACAATTCAAGAGAAAGGCTTTCAAGTGGAAAATTTTTGAACGAAGTGAGGTTTTCTAGATTACAAGGAGAAACAATACAAATGATGGGAATATGATTTCTAGGTATAGTAGGAAAAATAGGTATGGAAAGAAAATCAGCTAAAATATTGATTTTTCCTTTAATATGGTTAATAATGAAAGAAAATTGGGAAAACTATTCTTCCCATTTAAGTAATTATTTGGGAGGAAGAGAATTAAGCTTAAAACTCAGCATCTTAGGGACAATACGCATATCCATTTCGACATAAAAATGGTAACTAACAAGATGAAACTAGAATTTTTCTATTCCCTTTTTTACTAGCAGAATTTCCTTGTAAGTGGAGTGATAATGTTGCTCAACAATCTTGAAAGAACCACTCTTGTATCCACACACCTTTCTTTTTCCATCTTTTTCTTCAATTAAAACTACAGCGCATAAAGTTTCACTTACATCAGTCTAAAGAATTCTCATACTATCAGAAGGAATCTGCAAAGGAGGTAGCTTTTGAATAAGAGTTTTAATAGCTACCACTACTTTCTTTTGTGTATGAGACCACTCTGAAGAATTTTTCTTCAACATATCCTATAATGGTTTAATGATTGACACCAGCCTTAGAATAAAATCTGCAGCATAATTAATGATTCCAGGAAATTGCTGAATTTGCTACTTCGATTCCAAATCATCAAGAAATTTAAGAAGTTCAGTAGCAATATGTGGCTGCAAAGAATACTGTCCTTTAATATACATGCCTAAAAACTCAATCTCTTTTTGAACAATAATCAATTTTTTCTTAGCAAGCATAATAACATGACCTTGAACCAATTCTCCAAAATGGTGTAGAAGATAGAAATGAGTCTTGTTATCTTCAGAAAACAGGAGAATGTCATAAATATAGATCAGAACATTTGAAAACATAGGTTCGAAAATCTTGACCATAGCCTTTTAGAATAATGATGGGCCTATTTTAAGACCAAAAGGAATAACAGTCCACTGAAAGTGAGCATTTTGGATACAAAAAGCTATTTTATATCGATCATCATGATGAATACCAATTTGCCAAAATCTTGCTGTAAGATCAAACTTTGAGAACACATTAGCCTTGGTGAGGTTAGAGAATAGGCAGTTTCTATTCTGAAGAGGACAGTCAAGAAATAGTTAAGGGGTTTAAAATTAATCACCAACCTCATCTTTTCTCTAGACTGCTCAGCTCTTTTATTAACATAAAAAGCTTGGCTAGCCTATGGAGAATTTGTTGTTTCAATAAGACCTTCATCTTTCAATTGGACTAGTTCCTTGATGGCCAATTCAAGTTGATCAGGTAGCATTGAAAATGACAATAGAAATTGCATTTGTTTTGAATATTTGTGCTTTTGTTGAAATAACTTCATCAACAGGCACTTCAGCTTATATACCACTACATTGCTTCTACACGTTCATCCCTTAAAAAGTTTTACAAAACACTTTAGAACATCTAACAAACTCTCTAACATCTGACATCTGACATCAGATGCTTTAAAATACTTATAAGCTTATTCAAATACCTCCATTTAGACAAAGAGTGCGACTTCAAGCATTGCTTTTCATCATGTTAGTGAAAATAAACATATGGAATGATTCACATACTTGCAGAAACTTAAAGTATCATTAGAGATGTCAAAAAAGTTGCATTATCAATTCCACTTTTTTTTTGGGGGTTTTTTGAATAAGGTTTGAATATATATATATATATATATATATATTAGAGACCAAAAGAAAATTACAAGGTCATAAAGTTTGTTACAAAATTAACCATATACTTACCTACATACATGATTAATCTCACTTGGCAACATACAGATTAATTGCATGATAACAGAGAAATACTAGCATTCTCTTTAGCAACGACACTTTAATTTACTAGTAAAAGCACTCAATAATCACCAGGAAAAAACAAAATCAAGTATCAAAGATATACTGAAGCCCCCCCCCCCACGGTATTTTCCTATTTCAAAGTACAAGAAATCAATACATCAAAATCATTAAGGACAAACATAAACAGATGTCAAACCACACTCTCAAGAATTCTTTGCGATCCAAGATAACTTGCAGGTTGACTTCTGCAGAGGACACCCTGCACTCCTATAACCTTTTCAAGTTTACGAGGATCCATGGTAAAAGAATTTTCTGTATCTCTACTGCTTAATAGTAATCACATTTGTTCTGAAATTGGTTTTTACTTTTGTTACAAAATCGACAGTTGAAAAACATGGAAAGATAGGAGATATCAACTATTTTTCGAAGCTCCTAGGTATTCATGAGATAATGTAGATGTGAATAAACCTCCTAATATGCTGCTCGTTATAGTCTGTGAGCTAGCTAGCTAGCTTTTGGTCCTTTTTCATTTCATTTCTATACTTTTGAACTTATTAATGAGTAAAACAGGTGAGGGTTCAATTCTTGATCTCTATTCAGCTTCAAATCTGCGAAAATCCAGGATCAACTAGACTGAGAGAGGCAAAAAGGAAATGGATTCGTCTTGTTAGAGGAATGTGGTACACGTGGTTGTGTTTTCTATTAACCAAATAGCATCTAATCAATTGTAATTTTTTGACATTGTATTTTGTACTTTAATTTGAAAATATGCTATTTATGTGGGAAGGTAACAGTTTAACAGATATAATAATATCATAATGAAATTTAACAATAAGTTACAAAAGGCTGATGTAAAGAAAATTCAAGTACCAAAGGCTTAACAGATCCATATTCTATATAACAACTCATCGCAAGGGCCCAACATCTCTTTGAGGAAGTTAAGCTTAAAATCTCCATTTTCAACTTCCTTTTCTTGGCAGAGCAATAGCAAACTCAGCTAAAAATTGAAGGATTCATGCAATGAGTGACAACTTTTCATGAGATGTTTTCTGGAAACATTTTCAAAATATCAATCCTAATTTCAAATGCTACACCCCATTTTCAATTCTATTTTCACACTGTATTGTTTTTCAAAAGCTTATTACACATTTTCAGAATACATTTTTATTTTACATCTAGAAACAAGTAAACAAAGCATGTTTTCTCAAAATAAATATGAAACCAACTTATCAACACAATTGGTCAAACTTTACCTCTCACTCATCTAAACACATTTTCATTTTCACATATTCCCCATGAAAATTTTCTCATAACATTTTTAGAAAATCTTTCCCCAAACGATGATAGAAAAGGCCCCAAAATAAGGCTTCAAATTACAAAAAATCAAGGGCAATTAGAAGATTTTATTATTAGATGAATTTCAAATCCATCATGACTCACAAATAACTTGGAACAATTGATTGCTAAAGTAGCCCAACTCTATAGTGATTTATAGTTATTCAAACGAATAAAATTGGATTGCTGAAGTTATTTTAAAGTCATGAACTCTTGAGTTCTTTAACCTAGAGCTTAGATATTATCTAAGTGAGAGTTTTCTTTCCTGAAGCACAACAATGATGGACATTCACACACACACACAACTAAAGCTTCTTCCACATTGACTAAAAATCACCTGATATACACAGCATAGGGAAAAAATCATGCCAACCTATAAAAAAGATATTACATACATCCTCCAACGTAAAAAATCAGTCCATAGTTTATGTACATTATCACACATTGGCCAAACGCTCTCACCTTTGTTTGGTGCCTCTCAGGTTCAAACCCCATTTCGAAAAATATCTTGTTTCAAGACTTACCAAACAATTAAGTATAAGATGGATCACTCTTATTGAACAAAGGTATTGATGTTGACGCGGCAAAAAATGTCCAAATTCACTAATCCACCACTGAAGGTGGATCTTTGGAAAATCCAAGTAAATTTCGATGCGTCAATATCAGCATCCAACTTTTTCGTCGCAGAAAATGCGAGCAAAAATCAAAGATTCACATAACACCCAAAGACCCTCCCCCTTTTCTTCCCTCCCTTTACAAATTAATCGAAAACAAGAAAAAGTAATTTCAAACCAAAAATCCGAAATTCTTTTTACATTTTCTGGGCTTATTATTATTTTTAAAATATTCGAAGTGTGGATAATCAATCAATTACCTGTTACTCAGACGCCATGGCTTCAGCGACGGAAGCCAACTTCTGAAGATTCAACTTAACAACAGTATCAGCAAAGAGGCGCGTGTCCTCCTCGGTGTTCCCCTCCGGCACATCCACGACGTATGATTCCAAGACGACGGTACAGATCCCCAACTCACGATGCTCCACCTCATGCACGCTGGTCATTGACCTGTAATTCCTCAGTCTGTGGTCCCCGCCGATTATGCTGAATCCCGTCACGCGCCGCTCGTCGTCCAAGACATCGAACCTCTCGGTGCTGGTGGCGGCCGGCAATCCAGAGATGACGCTGACGTCCCTCAGGTCGCCGACCTTCATGCTGAATCCCTCCCTGACGTTGCAGCTCTTGATGAAGTGTTTGTAAGTCTGGGGCTTGTCGAAGCGACGGACAATGAACCAGACGTCTTTGGGCAGCGCGTGGACGCGCTGCGCGAGTAGGGAAGAGCATTGGCCTGAGTTGACCTGGTAGTTGTGGAACTCGGTCACCGCGGGTTTTAGATCTTCCAACTCTTCTTCCGTCAACCCCGGTAGAATAGTTAGGTGATGAGCAGTCACTGCTCCCTCCGCCGGCGGCGCCGCAGATTCTCTTTTTGTTTGTTCGCTTGGTGGTGTCGCACCTTCAACTTTCTCCATCGAAGAGAAAGAGAGGGGGTCTCAATCTTTTCTTTTTCGGTTCAATAATTTTAATGAGATTGAAAGCGTGAGAAAAGGAAAGGTTTGAAATTGGGAATGAGTGAGTACCCGGATAATTTTTGCGTTTATGGAGGACAGGAGAGGGTAAAATGGGGAAATGGACATTTGATGTAATTATTGTTATTTTTATAATTGCAATAATGGAGGTTGAGTGGGATTATAGAAATATTTAAATAGTATTTTTAAGATATATTTACTATTTAGACCCTTTTGTTGGGTATCCGCCGTTGATAGGGAAGAAAGTTATGCTCAAGGAGTGGATTCTGCACACTCGTGCATGTATAAAATATTTTGGCCGCCTTTGACTCTGGCTAATAGGGTCTAATAGCGGTTTTAATGGTGGATAATTCGTTATTTGATTTGCACCATTAAAGTGATTGAATCAAAGTACATTAGCTCTAAGTTTGTGTCGAACGTATTCTGTAGCGAAAATTAGGATCTATTCAAATTTTGAGGTAGAAGAAGAGATTCATAATCTCTTCAAGCCTATTGACATGTCAACTGACCAATACATATTTCAAATTGCAAAATAAAATTATCCGGAAATCCTAAAATTAAATCAAATTTAAAAATTTGAAGGTTGATAATTTTGGTGTCTATTTAAAGTATTGATGCCTAAGCGATTTTTTTACATACACTAATGCAAATGCTAGCGTAAAATGTTTATACTATATTAATATTTTGGTGTATATTCCATATTTCATGTCACGCATTTGTGATTTTTTTATAATCAAATCTGCACTTTTTAGCGCCTTAGCAATCATATTCTATACGAATGTGCACAAATATTGTCAACTTTGGCGCCAATGCATATATCCATGATGTACCTGTGTTCGAAGCATACACAATTAGATCATTATCTCTTGACTAGTCAATTCATAAGTTACTAATTTGTCCAAATATTATATCACCCACATTGCCACATTTATTTATTTATTTATTTTTAATTCAAATACAATTATTTTCGAATTCAAAAACTCTAATCCATGCAAATTCAACAAGCATCTCGGCCAAAGGTAAACTTCATCCATTCATAATGAGAAGGGTACATCTTTGTCTTATACTTGCTACAATAAAAATAGCCATCATATATCTTTTGATAAAGCCTCATCTGCATAGGGTCACAATAATTGCGGAAATTGAAAAAGGAAGGATGCCCTACAATAAACGTATAGAATAGAAATAGGTTTGAGATAAGATGAACTTTAAGAGAATATCTAATTAATAAGATGGATTTTATGCATCAAATGAGTTATTAGATTAATAAGATGGATTTTATGCATCAAATGAGTTATTAGATGTGGTGGTATTTAAAAAATCAATATTTTATAATGGTGAATAGCTAGTATTAAACATAAAGTAAAGATTTAAATACATCGTAGTATCAAATGTAATTTATAATATTAAACATAACATTACAATAACACAAATTATAATAATCTCACATAATTTTAAACGGGCCCAAATTACATTATATTACTAATAGCAGGAATCAACTATTGCTTTTCGATATATATGTCTAATAAAAATCTATACCATTATATATAGTGTGAGATCTGCAATTGTATAATTTTGACCAATTTTTAAATTCTCAGAATTTTGAGTTTTTAATTAAATTAAAAAAAATTATTGGTTGTTAATTATTCATCTTTATCTAAAAAACTTAAAAATATATTTAGATAAGTAATAATTTAATTCAAATTCAAATATAATTTATTTTTGGATTGACTACTAGATAAATTATTAAAAATTAATAAAAACTTTTAATTTTTATTGAGGTATTTCAACCAATAAACTTGCATCCCCCCCTCCCCCGCTTTATAATTCAATAAACTTGCATCCTACAATCTAATAAGATAGCAACTAATCAAGTTGTCGCATGTGATTTAGAATCTTATCGAATAAAAGATTTGATACTATCTTTTTAAGATTACGTATATTAATGGAATAATATAAAAAAATTTCAAGTAGTTAACATTTTCTTCTACTTTATAGACCTATATAAAGTGGTTGTGAGATTTAATACAAACATTATTAAAAAATGCAAATTTTCCAATAGAAGTTTTAGAGGAAAAGTCAAAAAATTCCATCACGAAATGAACTTTTTCAAGCTATTTCTAGTGGAATTTTTACAAACATTTATCGAAAACTTTTCTAATAGATTTTCGATGGGATATTCCATCAGTATTTTATATTTTGAGTTAATATTTTCTTATCTTGAATGAATTTCTATCAAAAATAAAAAAAAAATTGTAGAAAAGTTATGTTATTCAAATCCTTTAGTTCTCTAGTTTTTAAAATTTAGTATTTTATTGTCATTTTTATTTATCAAAATATTTATCTCCTATACCTTCACATGGGTTCACAACTTGAGACCTTAATTTTCTTTTTCTTTTTTTATTATGATATAATTCTATCATTATTTATATTTTATAAAAAAAGGTTAAATGCTGTGCCTTAACATGAAATTGTAATATATATATATATATAAAATATAGTTTTTTTTTAATTTTACTTAATATTAATATACTATACTATTTTGTTCTAATTGATATTATTTAGCATTATTAGTTAATTGTTTGAAATAATATCTTTTAAAAAATAAAAGTATTGTATTATTGAATATAAAAACTAATATTATAATTGTAAAAATATAATAAATTAATTGTATATTTATAAATTTATTTTACTTAATATAATTGAGTGATATGCCGTGCATAGCATGATGGTTATTCTGGTATATATATTTTTTTGATAAATACAGCCTTTGATTATTTTATATATTTTTTAATTTGTAAACTATAGAGAGTTTATATTTTACACATTAGAGTGAGCAAGCGAAAGAGAATTTTAATTTTGATTTCAATCTTGTCCCGGGGGTTTTCAAAATTAAATTCATTTCTCCTTCAATTTTTGATGACAAACGAAAAATAATTTAGTTGTTTAACTAGTATAGTTTATGAAATAAAATAAAATAAATAGATCCCTTTGAGGTAGTGACACCTCATCAAAATCGAAACTACCATCAGTCATGTTATTTAAATTAAAATTAAAAGAAATACAAATTAAAATAGTTGAAGGGAATCAGAATTAATAGCGTCCTGATGGAGAACATGATACCAACATAATTATATTTTTTGCGAAGACTTGAGAAAACGAATAAACATGGAGCAAGGACATGCAGAGGGCTTATTTTTCTATTTTCTCAAAGAAAATTGATGAGTTTCAAGATGAACGTATTAGGCGCTCCTCAACACAATTTAATTTGGCGAGATTCATTTTGGGATGTCCTAGAAAATAATAATTATGAGTTAGAAATTAGTGGGTGGTCGAATAAATGAAGAAAATGAATGAGCATATATATATATATATATATATATTTTGTGAGTGTGTGTGTTATTGATATTTACCCTAGTTGTTTTTCGTATATAGGGAAAAAGGTTGAGTTCTGGATAGGAATCAGCCTCTTTTCCTTATTTTCTTCCTACTCCCGATGGATTTCAACCTTGCGTCCGAACTTTTTATTGCAATTGCCTGGGCTTCGCTGAGGCTCTTTCATCTCATCAGTTCAAATGTTTTCTTGAGTACTTTTTCATTCAGGCCTCTCTTTTCTTCATTAATTTATATGGACCTCAGAACATCTTCATTTCCAAGTCTCATCTGGGCCATTGGGCTGTTCATAAGCAAGTCCAACTTAACAAAGCAATATTTTTCCTACTATCAATTTAATTAGAGCGAAGCATGAGTGATCCAGTTGTGTAGGAAAGAGCTAACTATTCTACTTTTACGATTTGTAGTTTCAACAATAGGCATTTCAGAGTGTACATTGTTCCTTAAATTGATTTTGATCATGTCCTATTAAATGCGTAGCATTTCAATTTCTCAGGCTCCACTGATACGCAACCACTCGACACTTTTCATTCTGCCCGTACATGTGCATCGTTGTAATGTTTTCTAAAGGGCATGAATTGTTCGTGCCAGTCTACGCATCCTTTCAGCTTTCTTTCCAAGATCTTTACAAAGACGTTTCAAAATATCCCCCTATTTCTCTTTCTTTGCCATTACAAAAGCTTTTCATCAACGGTCGCGACCATCTTTACTTTGCAGGTATTGTGCTTACGTCTTGACATATCTTTGCATATTTTCTTGCATTGTTTTGTATATATCAACATTTTTCTGCTTGTTCTATTGTCTTTGTATAATGAGAAACATTGAAAATATTAAGTCAAGTAGCACACACAGCTCAATCCCTGAAAATGAGGAGATGGCTAAGAAAATGCTTGGTCGTCAGGCTAAAGATTATCCTGATCATTACCAAGAAGAGATGAGGCTAGCTAGGTTTCCCTATCATAATTAACATATACTAGTCTAGGTTCAGTACTACCCATAAGTGTGTTATAAGGGTAGGAGTTTAGGATTCTCTCTAACAGACCTTCGACAAATTTTTTATGCTTTTATACAGCCTGCCTTGATGGTAGTGTTAGGTTACCTATCTCAACCCTGTATACATCTATTTCCCATTTGTTCAATATTTCTCCCGAATTCAGCTTACACCCAGTTCTTTCATTTAATGGCTGGTTCTCTATTGTAGTCATGCAGGGGAAGTACCCTTGGTCGAGCCATTTCATTACATTTTTTCATCCTAAATTGATATACCTAATCACTTGTTTTACATTAAATTTTCTATATGGGTGCCCCAAATCTTTACAAGACTGGAAAACTTCCTACTTTTTATTTCATCTCCTATTCTTTAGAATTTTCCGACTGAGTGGAAGTCCAGGCTATTCCACTATCTAAGATATCTAATCAAATGTCCTACCCCTATCAAGATCTTTTAAGTTGTTTGAATCTTTGTTGTTATTGCCTTAGCACACACTGGGGCAGCCTGGATTGCTCTTTTACTTTGTGCTAAACTTACGGAAGCAAGGCTATTAGATCCCAGTAGTGTATCTCCTTTATTTAGAAGTTTTTTCTTTCTTATGGATATTGTTCCATACTTATGGTATTTAATTTTTATAAACACAGCAATGTTCCAAAACATAATGAAAAGGAAAGTTGCATCAAGAAATACCCTGCCTCCAGACTTTCCTATGTTGTTCAATGTATTTCTGAAGCCACTGTTCACCCTAGAGATCCTAGTCGCTCTTATTCCACACCAATCTCTTCCGCATCCAAATGATTGTAGACTACCTCTCTTGGTAACTTGCCCCAAACTGCTATCCATCTGCACTCCAATTTACTTTCAACAAATGTTGATAAGTCTACTCTCCTAGAAATCCTGTAGAACCTTGCCTGTCTTAGAGACCGTTGCCATATGGAGATTTTGTCGAGCGACGCCCTTAAATCTCATTTTATTTGTGTTGCTGCTAAGGTTACAGTGTTTGCCCACAATCTCAGTTATTTCGTGGCATTGTCTAATCTCATTTTCACTTTATGTCGTGGTTTCATGTAAGCCTATTTACCAGTCCTTTAATTTCCTGCTGATCTTTTGATAAACCTTTTGCTGAAATGATTTAACAAATTCGTGATAAAGAAATAAACCTGAATAAACTAGAGAAAGAGGTGTTGCAACTCCTGTAAGCAATGATAATTGAATCAAGAACTGTCCCAGCTTCACCAAGATAATCATAAATTGGATTCCCAGCTACTGGAAGTACAGAGCCACCACGCTAAGGAGCTAGAGAAGGCTTTACATTCTGGATATGAGAAACGGAGGTTGGTTTCATTTTCTGCTTGGTGGCGAAAGGTCATAAATGAAAGTCGGGAACAAAGGAAAGCCAATTTTTTGTGTTCTAATGAGTTTCGCGAAATGTTAATAGGAAAGATCTTAAATGATTATTACCATGATGATTTCAATAGTTGTGGCAAAGTCCTCTTAGCGCAAGGCTTGTCCTTTGACTTGGCTGCTCTGGATTGTGACGCCGGCCTGCAGGACTTACCTAACCCTATGGAGAATATTGAAGATAAATTTGTCGAGAAAACTGCCGATGAGGATGCTACCATAGATGCTATGGAAGACTTGGTTTTTACTGTCAATTCTAGATCCTGCTTATGCTACCTGCATAGTAGTAGCGCCCTTTTGGATTTTGTCAGTTATCCTTTTCACGTGCTAAATTCTTCTTTTGCTCCTTTTTCATACTTCTTTTGTTGATTGCTTTAATGAACTCTACTTTATAGCAACGGCTGTGAAATGTTTCACGTTATAGGATTGGTTTAGACAGTGCTATTTGAATTTCAGGGACGTCTATGTAATGGACTTCAAATCATTGCAACTTTTAAAAAACAAGCTTCTAATCATAGTAATGTTTAATAAGCTTCTATCATCATAAGCTCTGGATCAAATGAACATTTTATCAAGATTCAAATATTGTAACACTTGAATAATAAACTTCAAATCATAAAAATACCCAATAAGATTAAAATTATCATAAGCTTTGAATTATAAAAAGACCTAATATGCTTCAACTTATCATAATAGTTAAGTAATTAGCTTCAAATCATAGGAATGGTTAACTAGCTTTAAATGATCATAATGGTTAAATAGTAAGCTTCAAATCATAAGAACACTGGATTATGGAGGCAATCCAATTCGAAGAACATCGCAATCAATCAATTCATAGATACAAATTTGATATATTAGCAAGAAAGGAATAGATATTTTGAATGCTGACAACAGGGAAAAACTAAATAAGTACATGAAAATAAGCACTATAAGCTCAATTGTAGAATCTTCGCAAATGGTTGAAGCAACTCCTTGTCCTCATATTTTCCAATTCATAGGCTCCACCTTTTAACACTTTTGTGACTTTATAAGGTCCCTCCTAGCTTAGGATTGCAATGCATCACTCCTTCGCAGGATAAAATTATCTACTTAGGAACTCCTTTTCTTAACTTTCTTATTATATGCAGCCCGAGTCTTCCATTTGTATTGTTCCATGGCCAAATGCCAATTTTCTTTTTTCCTTCACGAGGTCCAATTTTTCCTTTATCAATTCCTTATTACTATTAGGATAATACGTTTACAACTGCTAGGTCCTAACTTCTATTTCTTTTGGGAGAATCGCGTTCATCATATACACTATATTAAAGTATGTTTCTCATGTGGAGGATCGAAACATGTCTGGTTTGCAATAATACCCTGCAAGCCAATTAGATTAGCATATAAAACTACTTCATGTAACAGTTTTGATTGAATGATATTCAATAAAATGGCCATCTTCATCTTATGCCATTATGATTTCTTTATCTGCATTTGGTTGAAGTCTTTAAATCATACAAGATTACAGGATTTGATCACACATATAATAGTGATCATGAAACAAGTTTCTATAGTTATGATTTTAATTATTTCAAGTCATAGAATCTTATGAAATAAGGTATTTAAGATTTGGATAGACTTGCACTAATAATGCATATTCCAAGGACTTGGACATTGCTCCGTTTTATGGGCAATCTATGTTAGATATGGATGCATGTTAGTGAGAGCTTGTTAGAGAACAAGTTCATTGAAGGCCTATTTAGAGAATCCATGAGGTAGTCGTAGTGGCATGTCAGTAGTTGGCAAGTTCTCTAGCTTACAATAGTATATATAATTAGTCATTTGACTTGAGGTTCCACAGTAGCCTTATATTAGTAGGAGTGGCAATAGGGCGGGGTGGGGATGGGGA
>JACGDI010001665.1:648235-659140 GCA_014898725.1 Jacaranda copaia
ATTACATAATATCATAACACACAATATCTAATTATATTTTATAACAAAATATTATAAAATAAATAATTCATAAACATAAATTTTGGAAAAAGCATAACAATTCATAAACATAATACTTTTATATTTATATTTATATTTATATTTATATATATAAATATAATAAATAATTAATTATTATAATGGGTAACGGGTACCCGCGAGGATGGGGACAATGATCCCCGTTCCTGTCCCCATTTAGCAAATGGAGATTAAATTATCCCCATCTCTATCCCCGTAGGGGAAAAAATTCCCCATATCCGCCTGTCACGGGGTATTACCCGCGGATACCCACGAGGATAGGTATTTTTGCCATCCTTAATATTTAGGTTCTTGTGCTTTGAGTTTGCTTTGACCAAATAGTGGGTCACCTGAGGCTTAGGTTGGACATAGGCTACCTAAGTATGGAGGTTGGTGAGTTCCAAAATAGGATCTATTTTGCCCATTAGTGAAGAACAAGTTGATGTCCTATGTTTTCTAAGATGATTGATTTTAAGAAATCCTTACGCAAGGTGACATGGTAATTTAGAAAAGGAGTTTTTCAAAGTTGAGGTTGTAATGGTGAATCGAACATCAAGAATAGATATGTAGTTATCAAGGCTATTAGGGAGCTGATAAATATTTTGTCCTAGGCCTCTTTTGGAAGATAGAACACGAAAAGATCGTATTTGAAATAATTTATTCATCCAATTTGTTGGGCTCTATGGACTTGTTGCTAGATATCGACTATGAAGATTTGGTACTCTTCATTTAATATAGATTAATTGATAGAGTTACTAGTTTAAATAAGTTTAAACTAATTCGAATATTTTTAATATTCAAAATATCACACAGAGTTGTAAATACATGTCTAATGAATTGGTGAGCCTAATAGGTAGCACACAAAAACTTAAGATTACTCTTATTTGATAGGGAAATTTTTCTAAGGAGTTAAAAAATGTAATTAGATGGTTTTTGCTTGAGAGGGAGAGAGCAAGTTGGCTAATTATCAATTTGTCACTTTGGTTTCATTAATTTAAATGTTAAATTAATCAAAATAATTTAAATAGTTGAATTAGGCCAATTAAATTAAGTAGTTGATTTAATTAATGACATGTGGCAATTTAATTAGTCAAAATCAATTTAAAGAGTTAAGTTAATTTAATTAACTTAAGGAGTTAAGTTAAATTAATTAAATTAAAAGTTAATTTAATTAGCTTGGGAATTTAAGTTTTAGAGGAAAAATAAAATGGAGGAGTCCAATTGAATTTATTGAGTTGATATTTTTAATTTATGAAATTAAAATCCAATTTAAGCTAAAATTAAATCTGGCTAGGTGGCACGTGTAGGCATGGTGTGAAGGAAGCTTCCAATCACACCATAAATATGCCCTAGTGGCCGATCATGCTTAGTTTAATTCCATGCTTCTGTTTTTCCCCCTAAAGGTAGCAAATCTCATGTGTTGAGTAACTACTGCTCAATATACTTCCCTTTCTCTCTTTTCTTCTCCCCCCCCTCCCCCCACATCATCTTAGCTTAGATTGTGAAGAATTGGGAGAATTCTAGGTGTGTGAATCACCATTAGAAGTTTCACACTTGGGGAGCTAAAAATTGAAGTTTGATCTATTGTTTCGTGGTTGATTTTGTAGGAGTTTTAGACCAATTGTTGGGGATTTTTTTCCTCTAGATTTGGTCATTTCGAGGCTGTTTTGAAGGTCTTTTGGTAAACAAAAGTTGTTGCCACAAGGTGCTTTTGGTGTGGTAAAGAAGATCTGAGAAGAGGAGAGTGTTGATCTTTGGAAGGGTTCAAGAAGAAGATCTACTTTGTTACCTTGATTTTTCTTCAAAAGTAATCTTCTTGCGTACAAATCCTAGTTTATGACATGATAATTGATCCTTGGAAGGGGGAATGCAAGTTAATTTTGTCTTATTTTTAATTTTAATTGCAGATTCCTGCACTGTTCCTCTCTTCAGTTTGATAGGCCCGTAAGACATTCTTCAATTCATCTGTCCATGTCTTTTTTGTTTTCATCAAGCCTCTTCTTAATACCTTGAAGACTAATCTTGCTAATTATTTCCACTTACCTAGTTTCATGTAGGCCACTGATGAAAATTGTTATATATTTTTATTTCTAAATATTATTCTATTATATATATTTTTAATTGAAATTGCCTTCCACTATCTGATATATGTTTCTCTATAGAAACATTATTACCTCATTCTCTATGCAGAATAAAATGTTTCTAATGTAATATATCCATATAATGTTTCTCTATATGAATATTATTATCACATTCTCTATGATCCTAGCCAATTGCTTCTATTTCACCCCCTTCATAAAATAATCAATTAGTACCAAGAGGAATTTTTGTTGTCTAGTTGCTAAAGGCATGGGTCTAACTACATCAATTCCTCATTTTTAGAATAGAAATAGAGATGCCATGGTGGTCATAGTCTCTACAAATAATGAATAAAAGATGAGTGCTTTTGGTATTTCCCACATTTTTACACCAAATCTATTGCATCAACTTCCATTGTTGTCCAAAAATATCCGGTGAAAATAAACTTTCTTACTAATACGATTGCTCTTGCGTGGTTTCCATAAGACCTTTCATAAATCCATTAAAGCCCATAGTCTCCTTTCTTTTTGGACAAACGTCTTAGATAAGGTGATGTGAGTGATCTTTTTTATAATACATCTCCTATAATCACAAAACCAATTGCTCGATTCTGCTATCAAATAGCTTTTTTCTTTTTCTTTTCTTTTTTGTTTGGGGTGGGGGGGTGAGGGAGGAAGAGACCCTTATTTCAAATCCTTGCCATCCTGAACCATTACTATCATGTTTATCATTTTCTCCTTCACAGCTGCGAGGATAGTGATCCTCTAATTCTTTTTCTACTTATTTCCTCATTTTATCTTTCTTGACTCATATGGTCCTTCTATTTATTAGGTGACTAGTGTAGAATCTGAATATATGATCACATCTTAGGTGCCTGAATCTAACGCCATTTTTAGTCCTCAAATACAATCCTTATATTCAGCCTTATTTGTTGGAAGTCTTAAACTCAAATTTGAAGACAAAGTCATCTCTCACAAGACTGACTAGTATCATATGTGTCCTAGTTCTTGTGGCAAAGTATGACCCATCTATATGTACACGCCACATTTTTTTTCTTCCCTAGTGTCATCATTTTAGATATAACAATCTACAAAGGCTTATGCTTAAATAGTAACTCAAGGTTGGCAATAAAAAGATGAGATAGACAAGGATCCATAATTAAAACCAAACTAAAGGCAAAATTAACTTGCAATCTCCAATCCAAGGATCAATCAACATGTCATAAACTAAGATTTGGAAGCAAGAAATTTTCCTTTGAAGAAAATCAATGCAATAATGTAGAGCTTCCCTTTAGACTCTTCTAAAGCAAGATCACCACTCTCCACTTCAAGGATCAACTTCACCATACCATAACCTCCTTAATGAAGAAACTTTTTCTCTCCAAAGGACCTTCAAAAAAACCTCAAAATAGCTTAAAAATAGGAAGAAAATAACCTCCAAAATCTCCTAAAAGATCCTCAAAAAATCAACCACCAACAAAGAATCAAACTCTAAATCTTAGCTTTCCAAGTGTGAAACCTCTAATGGTGATTCACATACCTGGGAAAAACTCTCAATTCCTCACACTATAAGTTAGAATAGAATGGAAGAAGAAGATGAGAGAGAGAGATGATGATGGTTTTGGTGATGAGAAAGGAGAAATTCTACGAAGGTAGTTACTCAATGCTACCTTTTAGGCATAAAATGGAGGCATGGAATGGCCTTGCTTGGCTAGTTACTTAAGGGTATTTATAGTGTGAATTGAAGCTATTGAAAGCTTCCTTCACACTTTGCCCACTTGTGCCAACTTACTAGATTTGATTCCAGCTTGAATTGAATTTTAATTTCATAAATTAAAATGCCAACTCAATAAATTCAAATGAACTCTTCCATTTTATTGTTAACTCTTTAATTTAATTAGTTTAACTTAACTCCTTAAGTGAATTAAATCAGCTTAATTCTTTAAGTTAACTTTAACTAATTAAATTGTCATATGGCACCAATTAAATAATCCTTTAATTTGATTGGTCTAATTTAATCCTTTAAATTATTTTGATTAATTTAACACTTAACTTAATTAAGCCAAAATGACCAATTGATAATAAGCCAACTTGCTCTATCTCCCTTGAGGCAAAAGCCGCCCATTTGCAATTTTCTAACCCCTTAAAAAATTCTTCCTATCAAATAAGAGTATCCTTAGGTTCACCAATTTATTCGACATGGGCTCGTAACTCTCTGTGATATCTTGAATATTTAAAATATTCTAATTAGTTTAAACTTCTTTAAACTAATAACTCTATCAATTAATATCTATTAATTAAAGAGTACCTAATCTCTATAGTCGATGTCTAGCAACAAGCCCATGGAGCCCAACAAATTAGAGGAATGAATTTTTTCAAGGTGAACCATTATCGCTTATGATTAGCGTGAAAATATGGCTCTTCTATTTTCTATATCCCGAAAGAGGCTTAAGGTAAGATATTTATCAGTTCCTCAATAGCCTTAATAATAATGTATCTATTCTTGAGGTTTGATTCCTCATTATAACCTCAACTTTGGAAAATATTTTTCCAAATTTTCATATCACCTCACACAAGGATTTCTTGGAATCGATCATATTTAAATATAAAGGAAATCAACCTATCTTCATTGACAAGCAAAATGGATCCCATCTTTGAACTCACCAATCTCCATACTTAGGTAGCTTGTGCCCAACCTAAGCATCGGATGACTTGCTATATGGTTAAAGCAAAAACAAAGCACAAGGACCTAAATATAAGGTTATTGTGAAACTTTAAGTTAAAGGACTAATTATATGCACTGTTGTACGCTAAAGAACTTGTCATTGCAGCTATTTTGTGGATTCACTAAGCGAGCCTTCAGTGAACTTGTTTTCTAGCAACCACCCACTAATATGCATCTATATTTAACATATATTATCTATGAAATGGGGGAATATCCAACTCCTTGGAATATACATTGTTAGTACAAGTTTCTCTAAATCTTAGAAGCCCTATCTCTTAAGATTCTATGACTTAGATATTTAAAATGATGACCATAATCACTATCATATGCATGACCAAGTCCCATAGTCTTGTATGATTTAAGGGCTTTAACCAAATGCATGTGAAGAGATATAAACGCAAAAGATGAAGATGGTCATTTTATAGAGTATCATTGAATTAAAACTATTACATAAAGTACATGCCAATCTAATTAGCTTGTAGGGTACTGTTCCAACAATTTCTCACTTGTCCTAAAGCCAATTCTGCATAGTCCTTAAACCTTTCTTCTAAAGATGTCTTTCAAAGACCTTTTGCATTAGGAGTTTAGTTAGTGGATCTACTATATTCTCATCAAAGACAACTCTCTCCACTCAGATGTCATCTTTATCAATGATCTCTCAAATCAAGTGATATTACCTCAAAATATGCTTGGAATGTTGATGAGATCTTGGCTCCTTTTCTTGCGTAATGGCTCTATTATTGTCACAATAGACAACTATTCGTTCTTGCATGCTAGGCACTACATCCAACTCTTGGATAAAGTTTTTCGTTCAAACACTCTTCTTTGCGGTGTCTAATGCCATAATATATTCCACCTTAGTTATGGAATCAATTGTGGTGTCTTGTTTGGAGTTTTTCAACTCACCACACTGCATTCAAGTTAAAATATGAATCTAGAAGTAGTTTTAAGGTCATCTTCATTGGATTGGAAACTAGAATCTAAAAACCCTTCAAGTTTTAATTCTCCATTGCTATATTCTAGAAACAAGTCCTTAGTTATTCGCAAGTACTTAGGGATTGTTTTCATGAATTTCTAGTGAATCTCATCGGGATTAGGTTGGTAACGACTCATAACACTTAGAGTGTGAGCCACATCCAGTTTGGTACATTAAATGAAATATGTTACATACTTCCAATGCATAGGGCATGTAGGACATTCTTTTTCTCTTCTCCTTAGTCTTAGGGGCTAAAAACTTGGAGAGACAAATGCCATGTCGCATTAGGAGGTATTTTCTCTTAGATTTCTCTATACTAAACCTCTTTGTATCTTATCAATGTACGTTGATTGGAAGAGCCCTAACATTCTCTTTGATCTATCTCTATAGATCTATATTTTCAATATGAAGGATGCTTTTCCCAAATTCTTCGTGGAAAATTGTGAAGACAACAATGCTTTAGTGCACTCTAACATCTCTTTCTCATTCCCAATGAGAATGATGTTATCGACATAATGCATAATAAACTGTATCGAAGTTCCTGTAGACTTTTTATACACACATGGTTCGTAAGTATTTTTGACAAAGCTAAAAAATTTGACTATCTTATCAAAATATATGTTCCAATTTTGGGATGCTTGCTTTAGCCCATAAATAGACCTTTGGAGCCTACAAACGTTTTGCTCATTCCCTTTGGATGTAGAACCTTGTGGTTGCCCCAAATAGATTTCCTCATTAATGTTTTCACTAAGAAAGGTGATTTTTTATATCTATTTGCCAAATTTTATAGTCATGGTAAGCAGTTATGGCATGCATAATCCTTGTGGATTCAAACATACCGACTAATGAAAAGGTTTCCTCAAAATCAATATTGAGTCTTTGAGTATAACCTTTTGCCACTAGTCTAACCTTAAAGGTCATCACCTCTCTATCAAATCCTAGCTTGTGCTTATAGATCCATTTGCAACCAATGGGTTCATCACCTTCCTATCAACTCCTAGCTTATGCTTATAGATCAACTTGCAACCAACGGGTAATATACCCTTAGTAGATCTACCAAAGTCCATACTTTATTCGAGTACATGGAGTTTCAAATTTCATGGCCTCAAGCCAATGACCTTATCTATGTCCAACATAGATTCCTTATAGATCCTTGGATCATTATCTATTTGTCCTATCTCATGAAAAAATCTAAACCTTTGGGTTGCTTCTTGATTCGATTTGACCTTTTAGGAAATTGTGTGTTAGGCTCATTATGCTCTTGTGTTTCTATTGCTTGTAGGATAGTATAATTGTCTTGAACTTCATCAAGTTCAACAACAACAACATATTTTCTATCTAATAGAAACTCCTTTTTTTTTGAAAAAAAATGGCGTTTCTTGAAACAAACACATTTTCTTCCAAGAGATCATAGAAATAATAACCTAAAGACTTTTTTAGGTATCCCAAAAACTTGTACAAAGTAAATCTTGCATCTTATTTGTCTCCCACTAGTCTTTCAACATAGATGGGAGATCTCTAACCTCTTAAATAAAAGTAAGAGGGTGCTTTGTCAGACCACATCTCATATGGTGTCTTTGGCACTGACTTTAAGGGTACTATATTTAGTAGCCTCACCACTGTCTTAAATGCGTATCCCTAGACGAAGATAGGAACACTTATGAAGCTCATCGTGGATCATACCGTGTCTAGCAAAGTACGATTTCTCCTCTTAGCTACTCCATTATGTTGGGATATGCAAGTGGAGTCCATTGCGAGAGAATCCCATTCTTTTTTATATAATTCAAAATTTTGGCACTTAAACATTCACATCCTCAATTTGATCAAAAAGTTTTGATACTAAGTTCTAATTGCTTTTCTACTTCATTCCTATACTATTTGAACCTTTCAAAAGTTTTGAACTTATACTTCATAGGACACACATGTTCAAACTGAGTAAAATCATTCGTGAAGGTAATGATGTAAGAATAGTCTCCTCTTGTATTAACTTTTAATGGCCCACATAGTTCGTATGGATCAAATCCAATGGACTTGTATATCGCTCTGTTTGTCCTACAAAAGAAGTTTTGGTCATTTTTTCTTTTAAACAAGATTCACAAGTAAGTAGATCCTCTAATCAACTAATATTTAGTGATTTGAAGGCTATTAACTTGTTTATTTTATTTTTGGAAATATAAATGCCCAAGTTTTACTTGCCAAAGGTATGAATTTTCTTAGTTATCTTTCTTTCTTTTATTTCATTGTTGAATGTACATAAGTGATGGTTGAGAATCCAAAATGTATAATTTATTACTAAGTGTACCATTTGCAATCAAAGAACTATTCTTCATTGCTTTCAATTTCCTATTTGAGATAGAAAAATCAAATCCTTCATTATCTAAAATGGGAATTGAAACAATATTCTTCATAAGATTAGGTATATAGTAACAAGGATCAAATACAATACAGGAATTCCCTAAGTCCAATTTGATAACACTTGTATAAGATCAAATCCTTATCACTTAGACTCCTTTTTTTTTTCCATCCCTTATAATGAATTACAAAGGTGATAACCACATGCAGTATCAAATAATAATGAGGAAGAATTGGTAGTTAAGTGCACTTCAATAAAGGACATACCTTTCCTAACGGTTGTAAGATACTCCTTACAATTTTGTCATAATAGAAATAAGTTGCATCCTTCTTGAATCCTCTTTTTTCTTATTAACCCTTCTAGATGGCTTTAATGCCTATTTTTCCTTTAACTCTTTTAAACTAATAACTCTATCAATTAATCTCTATTAATTGAAGAATACTCAATCTCCATAGTTGATGTCTAGCAACAAGCCCATAGAGCCTAAAGAATTAGATGAATGAATTATTTTGAGGTGAACCATTATCACTTACGATTGCCCTACAAATATGGTCTTTCAATTTTCTATCTGTAGAAAGAGGCTTAGAAAAAGATATTTATCAACGCCCTAATAGCCTCATAACTATGTATCTATTCTTGATGTTCAATTCTTTGTTATGACCTTAACTTTGGAAAAATCCATTTCCAAATTGACATATCACCTTATGTGAGTATTTTTTGAAATCAATCATCTTAGAATACATAGGAGATTAACCCATTTTTAATCAATGGGCGAAATGTGTCCTATCTTGGAACTTACCAACCTCATACTTAGGTAGCTTGTGCCCAACCTAAGCCACGGGCGGCCTACTACATGGTTGGAATAAAATTAAAGTGTAAGGACCTAAATGCAAAGTTATTGTGGAATCTCAAGTCAAAGGACTAATTATATGCATTATTTTATACTAGAGAAATTACCACTATGACTACCTTGTGGATTCTCTAAGTAGGCAATCAGTGAACTTGTTCTCTAACAAGTATCTGCTAACATATATCCATGTCTAACATAGATTGCCCATGGAATAGGGCAATATCTAACTCCTTAGAATATACATAGTTAGTGCAAGTCTATCTGAATTTAGATATCTTGTCTCTTAAGATTCTATGACTTAAAATATATAAAACCATAACCATAGGGACTTGTTTCAGGATCACCATCATATGCGAGCCAAGTCCCATAGTCCTATATAATTTAAGAGCTTCAACTAAATGCATGTGAAAAAAATCATAAATGCATAAGATGAAGACGACAATTTTATAGAATGTCATTTAATTAAAATTGTTACATAAAGTAGTTTTACATTCCTATTTAGTTGGCTTGCAGGGCACTATTCCAATAGGTACTCGATGTCAAAATCTCCCATTTCAATAATGTACTTAACCATCCTTCCTGGTACCTTAGGTATCTCCTAAATTTGTTGAAGGGATAATTCTTTCGCACCACTACTATATGTGAAAGAAAGTAGGGTCTTAACCTCCAAGTAAGGATAATTAGCGCTAATGTAGGTTTTTCTCTATCTTTGCGTACCTTTGTTAAGCAACTTACCAAACTTTACTCATATAAAGATGGATTTTTGTGTCATATCTTTTAACAGCACGATTGAGCTTGTTGAATGAGCTATCATAGAAAAATATAAATATAAGGCCTCTTCAAGTATAGGTTTAGTCAACATAGATAATTGGACAAATACTTACATTAATTTATGAAAAGCTTCCTAACATTTCTCCTTCTATTCTAAATTTTTGGCATTCCTAAGTACTTTGAAAATGGCCAGCTATGTTCTACTATTTTTTATATTAATTGACTTAATTCTGTAATACTCCTTGTTGGCTTAGACCTCATTAATATTCCTTAGGGCCTAATATATTATATGGCTCTAATGTTTTTAGGATTAACTTTGACACTTTTTATGTTGTCATGTATCCTAAAAACATTCCATTCCATACTTCAAAGATACACTTGGCTAGATTTTATTTCATTCCATGCTTCCTTAATATTGTGAAGGCATAAATCCTTAATATGGTAGTTAGCTTTCCAATTCTTTACCTCCATTTTGTAGCCCTATTTGATTATTAAACATTCTATTTACCAAACTATGTCATATAACTCTTACATGTTTTTAAGCAAAAAGGTGTAATCACATAACAATAAGCTCTTTTAGATGTAATTAAACTTATCTTCTACTAATCATCAAAATTCAGAGGAACTTGATTATAGCTTATGCTGCAAAGAGCTTATTGGTCCGGAACTCCGATGGATTAGAATGATATTGGCCCTGAGATCTGCAACTAAGAACAAACGTAAACTAGCCGAGGTACCCCGGCTAAGGCACTCCGACGCTCAAGTCAGATTTTTGATAAGACGAAAAATATAGAGAAAGTGTATAGTGAATAGTGTATTTACAATACCTTGAGCGTGGTGGTGCTGGTAGGATTTATAATCTGATCATGGATTGAATTTACCCAAGTACCCTTATCAGGTGTGCTTGGGTTTTCCTTCTGTTCGGGGTTTGATAGTCATTTTATGCCCAGATCTTGGGGCTGTGCCACGTGGCGCAATCTCCTGATTTCCTGGGCAGTCACGTCAGTGAGCGCGCGCCTCTGCCAGAGTTGTTGGCAAAGTTGCAGGGTTGGTGGAAGCGGTTACATCCGTAGACAGCAATCACATCTACTGCCA
>JACGDI010001665.1:659240-725128 GCA_014898725.1 Jacaranda copaia
GTCGACCAAGCTTAGCTGATGAGTTTGGAAGAGACCCTCAGGTCGATACGGGTCAACCATAGGGCATAGCGTACGGGGTTGATACTAGTCGACCAGTCTGTCTTCGCCTCTAGGCTATCAGCATAAGACCTTGGAAAAGGCCCTCAGGTCGATACGGGTCGACCACAGGGCTTAGCATATGGGGTCGATACTGGTTGACCAAGCTTACTTGCCTCTGGGCTTAGTGGGCTGAATCTTCTGAATCTGGGCCTGTGGGGCCTATTGGATTATACCGTTTCACATTGGGCCTCGTGGGCTGTCTCATTTGTAGAAGGGCCTATTGGGCCTGTTGGGCTATCCCATATCAATAGCCTTACAAGGCATGTATCAAACTTGGCCTCTCACACACAAATCTTGAGTCTACTGATTGGTGTGTCTTATGGTGTGGATAGTGATATTTACCACACACTTTATTAAAGTTGAATCTCATTTATATGTTTGACCTCTAGCAACTTCTCAATTTTCTTTTATATAATCTCTTTCTTCTCAGGTATCAAATAGCTCTTCTTTTGCATGACTGGTTTACAATCTAGATCACCATTAAAGTAATGCATGATAATTACAAGATCAATTTCTCACAAATCCTTTGCTTAAAAATAAAATTTTTTATATTAACCCAAAAGAATATCATCAATTACTCTAATAGTACCGCAACCATCTGACATCCAATTTGAGTTGTCTTCTTAGGAGCCCACTCTACTAATTTAATATTTAATAATTTTTTGTTAGTTTTTTTTGGTACAAAATAATTCTTTGTTAGGTTGCGCATGAGGTGATAGATCTTTTTGCATGTTATTTGTCCCTTATGCACTGCTTACTAAGTCTATCTCCATGCTATCTTTTGTTGATCTTTTCTTACTTCTCTTACTTCCCCTCAAATTGGGAATCTTATTTTCATGCAGTATGTGCTAATCACCACTTGGAAAATATTTAAAATAGGCCTTTCTAGTATTCGGTTAGAAATGGATGATGTGTCAACTACTAGGAACTTGACCTTTCTGTTCTTGCTTAAAGGCTCAACTCTTATTAACATAGGTATGACCACTCATTTAGTTGGGTGAATTATTTGTCCTCTAAATCAAATAAAAAAGTATTCACAAAACTTAATTTTGTAGTCCCTAAATCTATCTTTTTAAATACCTCATAAGAAAAGGTATTGGTAAAATTACCATTATCCGTAAATATTCTTGTAATGTCATAGTTGGCTATAGCTATAATAATAACCAAGGCATCATTGTGGGGCATTTAGATTCCTCTTAAATCCTTGGGCCCAAATTGTATCAAAACACCATTTATTGTTGCATGAATAGCTAAACCTTATTCTATATATCCCTATATTGGTTGGTGTAGGCCTTTCATGCCTAATTGGAATCTCCATTAGTAGGTCCTTCTAAGATGACATAAATTATTCTGTCAGTGGGAACTTTGGCTTGCTACATCTCCTTATCCTATTACCTCCATTTTTTGCACCTTGGTGCCCTTAGTTATGCTAATCTTAATACTCCCTGGGATGTTTCTCTATGGTGCTGGGGATGTTCCCAATTTTGATTTATAAAATCCTTCAATTATCTTGCTTGAATATGCCTTTTATCTTTTAAGTGGTAGCGATTCAAAGAGAGACAATGGGGCTTATGTAAACCAAAGTGTAGGAAGTAATCAATGGAAAACTCTAAGTTGTTCATAGAGTGTAAGACCCTACTAAGGACTTGAAGTAATTACCAAGGCACGAGACCTCTATAAAAACTTTTAAGCCATTCTTGATGGTATCACCCAGTGCTTGACCAAGCAGGCATTGCTTCCTTGTGAAAGTAAGTGAAGCACTAGGATTCAATTATCAAAACTTCAAAAGCATGAAATTAAATAGTGTTTACAAGCACAAAAAGAATCTAATCATGCTAAGGATTTAGATTTGGTAAGAGCATGCTAAATTAAAGTAACTCTTTAAGTTAGCTTGACCAATTAATGGTCATGTTGGTACCAAATAATTAACTGCTTAATTATTGATCTAATTTAACCTCTTAAATTAGTTGATTAATTTAATAATTAAATTAATCAAGCAAAAAATTGACCTTCAAACTTGGTACCTAAAAATCAGTCACCTAGGAAAAATCTTTTCTTTCAATTAGAAAATTTTCTCCTAAAATTAGGAAGCTAATTGGCTTTTTTCTGTGACCCAATAGGTTTTACCATTTATTGAATATGAACTCATAACTCTTTGTAACTTTTGAATATCTTATATTCATTTTAGTTTAAAACTCTTTTAAACTAATCAACTCAATTTAATTAATCTCATTAATTGAAGAATACCCAATTTTCATGGTTGATGTCCGACCTACCTAACTAATTGGCAAAAATAATTTTTTTAGAGAACCATCATTGCTCTATGCATGCCATGCAAATACGATCCTTTTGTCTCTTATCTCCCGAAAGATGCCTAGGGCAAGATATTTGTTGGCTCCTTACTAGCCTCAATACTATGTCTCTATTTTCAATGTTCAATCCTATTGTGCGACCTCACATTTGGAAAACTCCTTTTCCAAGTTGTCACACCACCTTATGTAAAGATTTCTATGAATTGATCATTATAGAATATATAGGAAATACACTGCCCTTTACAATAGTGAGAATCGAATTTTATCTTGAATTTCACAAACCTCCATGTCAAGTAACTCATACCTAATCTCAACTAGAAAAACCCTTAAAGTGGTCAAGGAAGAGTCAAAGCATAAGGACGAGACATAAGGTTACCATAGATCCTTAGGTCAAAGAAGTCAGTGTCCATAGTGTCCTGTAAGCCAATGAAATTGGCCTTGTAGAAACTATTTCCTTACAAAACAATCTCGATTGAATGATATTTTTTATATGGCTATCTTTATCTTATGCCCTATTTCACTTCATTCATATTTGGATGAAGTTCTTAGATCACCTAAGACTATGGGACTTGATTTGGTGACCATGGAAACACGATCGTGATCTTAAATTTTTTAAGTCATAAGATCTTTAGAGACCTACACTAATGATGCATAAATCCAAGGGTTGGAGATTACTCTATTTCGTGTGCAACTGTATGAGATAGGGTGCATGTTAGTGGATGCTTTTTAGATAATAAGGCACTAAAATAGATCCATGGATCCATGGATATCTCGTATATCGGTGCTTATGCTTTGATTCATGCACTGATCACTTAATAGGTCACATGCGTGTGTTTTAGGCATAAGTCATTTGTATACGGAGGTTCATGAGGACTAATAAGACATCCATTTTGTTCAACTTGTTGAATGAGTTGATTTTCTATATTTTCTACAATGTTCGTCTCAAGCAGCCTTATGCAAGCCATTGCACCAATTTGGAAAGGAGTTTCCAAAGTAAAGGTTGCATAAGAATCGATTATTAAGGATAAATGCACAATTATTAAGCCTATTAGGGTTTTGATGAATACCTTGACACTAGGCCTCAATCAAGAGATAGAGAATGAAAGGACCATATTTGCATGATATTTGTGAGCGGAAGGGTTCATCAATTTTATCTATTGATTGGGCTCCATGGGCTTGTGGCTAGATATCAACTAGGAGATTGGACACTCTTGAATTAATAAAAATTAATTCAAGAGTGATCAATTAAATGAATTTAATTGATCAAAATAGTATCTTACCATTTACCATTAAATCATAAGGATTTGTGGGCCCATATCTAATTGATTGGTTAACAAAAGCTATAATTTTTTCACTATGGATATTATCTAAGTGTTAGATGGTACTATCCAAAGAGTTAGATAGAAAAGAAGGAATTAATTGGCTTAACAAATTTAAAGTGTTAAATTAATTTAATTAAATAATTAGATTATTTAATTGGTGCCAATTTAGTTAATTAAATAATGTGATTATTTAATTGAGAGAAGAATTTATAAAGATAAATTGATGGACCATAAATTGGCATTGAAATTAGATTTTAATTAAGACCAATTTGAGGACCATCAAGACTAAAAGGGCATAATCTAATGTGTTGGGATCACAGTAAACCTTGCCTAGGTGGACCAATAGGAGCACTTTCATGGGATAGAAAGTGTGATCCTTATACATATATTTTTTATATAAATATCCCATAAGATAGAGCATGCGAGTGTTACATACATAGTGTATATATATAAAATTTAATGAGGTGGCAAGTTTGACACACTAGAGAGCATCTAGTGTGGTGGGCGCACACTACACCACCTCAATTAGACTTCCTAAATTTAATCTTCGAGGATATTCCATGGTGATGGAAGGTGATATAATAATACGCATAGGTGTAGATGTATATGTGTATCCATCACTTGGTCATGTGTTGGCCAAATTCCTTACTTCAAAATAGGATTGTAAAAGAATATTAAACCAATTAGATACATTGTATCCACATCCATTTAGGTTTTATAATATCCATATCCATTCCTGATAGATATTCATATAATAACATTTGAATTTGGATCAACTGGATATTAACGAATTCAAATATATCCATATTCAATTGTTATTATTAGGATACATTTGTTTGTTGCTACATGAATATCTACTTACAAATATCCAAATATTCATTTATAAATATCCGAATATCCATTTACAAATATTCATTTTTGCATATTATATGTTATTATAATTTAAAGAAAATTAAATTTTATGATGGCTATTGAATATTGCCATTTAGTTTTAGATAAGTAGATATTAATAATGTTAATAAAAAAAAATCTCTATTATTAATATTTTGGGGGCTAGGTTTATAGAGTGTCAGAATAGGATTTGGACTTTAAGTTTTATATTTGAATAAGTTTTATTAGTTTACTAACTAATAACACTACAAGTCCACAAAAAAAAAAAAAAATTATGAATTGATATATTTATCTTACATTATGTGTGTAGCATATAGTTAGATGTTTTAAAACATTTAATGTCCCTTTAGCTAGTTAATAATTTTAGTATTTTACTATTTTTTTATAATTAAATATTTCATTTTTCTTGATTTAGTTAAATTTTTCTAATAATGATTGACGTGATGATTAATTAGTATTAGTAAAATGATAACAACATAAATTAATTATCAAGTCAAGCAACAAAAACTTTCTATTGATTAACTTTATCGCTCATATATTGATTTTTTTAATTTTTTTCTTGATTTAGTGCTATTTAATTGTAATCACTTTTGTCTATTGATTCTTCATAAGCCTTGGCTATTACTTTTTTCTTATTAATTCTTTAATTACTAATTTATACTTATATTTATTTATATATGTATTATGAGATTTTATATTAAAAAATAATTTATTATTCATAATGATAAATTATATTAAAATAGATGAAAAATTATAACATTTATATGTAGTAATTTTTAAAAATATTACTTATCAAATCTAGATGATGAATTTAATTAAATTATGGACAATTGAGTATATAAACTAATGTGTCCAACGGAATCTATTTAGAGTAGATATTAAACGAATCGAATGCGCAATTACCATATTCACATCTATTTACAGTCAAATGTCTATTAATCAAATATGGATGTTATTAGTTTTAAATGAATACAGATAATATGGCCCATAAATGGATTCAAAATAATAAATGAATTTTTGAATATTTATATATAATCCTACTTTAAAATATCGTCTCTTCTAGTGATCTTATCCTTCCTTAATACTCTCTAGCCTTTTTCTTCCTCCAAGCTTTGAATTAAGATCATCTCTAGCTATTTTCTTCAAAGTGTGAAAACCACTTGGTGTGTGGATATCTTTGGAGGAAGAGTATTTGTTTTTCTATTTGGTGTCGTGCTTCTCCATTGCTAAGGTGTTAGCAAGCTCTATAGAAGGTGCAGATCCATTTTGGAGTGGAATACTAGAAAAGCTCAAGGGATGTAATTTGGCTTACATGTTAAGACATCATTTTTATCCAAAGGAGTGCTAGGCAAAGGTGTGTTTTCCTAGACAAATCCATTCAAGATGCATGAGATGATCCTTTGGGGAAGATATTTAATGTGATTAAAATGTTTAGCTTCCTATGCTTTTGATTAATTTTTTAAAATTCATGATTTTCCTCTTTACATATCTTTCTTCAACTTAAAGGAAATTCATTGATGATACTAGAGAAATACAAAAGGGGCGCCATTAGAGGTGCTTTTCAGTATTTTGGAGGGGTTCTCTTGAGGTGATTGCCAGCTTGATAACAAGGTCTCAAAGTATGCCTTTATCACTACCTTTCTTCTTATTTTCATGCATTTTCTTTTGTTTGGTCAGCTTTAGGCTGGATCCTCGATGTTTTTCTAGAAAGTTCAGGGATACACTTCAAAGATTCCTAGTATAGGTTGCCTGGGCTTGCATTTGGCTCATTGCCCACACCAACACCTTTCTATCATTGATAGAGTCTCCACTAGCTAGCCTTCTTGAGATATTTGAGACAACTTCAACCATGGGGAGGTTATTAAGGTTGCATTGTTGTTGCGAGTGTTTGAGCTCCAGGTGCTCATCTGGCATTACCTGTGGTCTTTACTTTCTCTTTCAGTGTGACATTTCTTTGGACTACTTAGTCTCTACACCATGTATTTTTATAGATGTCCTCTCTGGATCAATTTCATCTTTCAAGTGTTTTTACCATTCAGTAGTGTGTCTGCAATTGTGGTGGAACTTATACTAGTCCATTTTTTGCTTCTTTGAATCCTTCATTGTCTTTTGAGAAGGGTGATATAAGAGGCCATGTCACAAAGCCACATTCAGAATGTCTGTTTGGGGTAGAAAATTGCATGTAGATGGTGAAAGCCCAAAGAGTATTAATTTTTGCACTTATTGGACCCTTGCATTCATAATTCCTTACTTTTGGTTATGTTATTTCTCTCATCATGTGTTTTGTGCTTATTGGACTAGAGTAGTTATGGCCCTCTCAATCTTAATGTATTTTTCAGCATACATCAAGAGCTCTTCCAGAATAGTGGGAGGTTTTCTAGGAATTGACATCCTAAAATTTAAGTGCTTTAGGTTCTATTGGATAATGTTAGGTAAGAGCTCTTAGTTGATATGAGGGATATCATGTACTGCTTGGATGAAACAGATGAGGTAAGTCCTTAAGGACTCTTATCCTTTTGCTTGATGGTGAATAGATATGCTATTATTTTGGGGTATCCACAATTAATAGAGATGTTATGGAAGAAACACTATGCCAATACCTTACATCCAATGATGGATCCAACTAGCATCTATGTCAAGGTGCACTTGATGATTGTGGTGCAGAATAATTTAGAGTATGCAATCTTCACTCAAGTCGTAGAGCTCCATCCTTACTAGAAAATTGCATAAGTTCTCTTGAGGTTCTATAGTGTCATCATACTTTGGTAATGAGGTTATCCTCACTCTAAGAGGGAGTGCCTCTACCAGGATGGTTAGAGAGAAAGGCTGCACCCAAGGTATTGGGCATATTAGGCGACTATTTTGGCCATAGCTAGAGTAGGGTTTTCCAATAGGGTCATTAACATCTTTTGGGTAATGTTAGAATAGGATATTCGGAACAAAGTGCCTACTACGTAGGCGTTTCTTTTTGTACAAGTTATACATAGGAGATGGCTCCGGCACTAGGTTCAATGGTACTTTGGACCCAATTGCCAGGGTCACGAACTCTTGATCTCATTTACATTCTTACATTTCTACTTTATTCTTCAGAATTTCTCACAGAGAGAGCCAAAATGATGCTACTGGGAAATGAAGTAGGGTCTTTTTTAGAATGCAACAATATGCTAGTTTGTCTTCTTTAAAATGTGCACAGTGAGATCTTTTCTTCACTAAAGCTCTCTAAATTTGTAATTTTTTGTGATAATTTCTTATGCCCAAGTTCTCTCTACGACTTGTTATTTATAGTTTTTAGTCTTGATACATTTAGGCCCACTAGGATTTTTCTATCCCTTTTTATGTGCTTGACCTCTCATTTAATCTCTCTGGCCCTTTTACACAGTTAACTAGTTTTATGTTTAAAGTTATTTTCCATCAATTTACCAAATTATCCTTATAATTAATTTTTAACAATATCTAAGGGTCTTTTGGTAATCATGCCAAACCTTAGGGCATGATTGTAATTCACTTATTTTATTTTTTGTCCCCAGTTTTGTTGTAAGGACATTTAAGACTTCTCAATTTTTTCTTTTGCTTACATATAAATTTTCCATATTAGGAGATTATTTATAATTTATAAAAAATTGAGGATCTTTTGATAATCACACCAAACTTAGGGAATGTGTGGCTGTAATTTACTCATAACTTTAATATACACTATTAATAATAATTAATGTTTATTGTGAGAAAGGGTAGTTGCTTGGTTGATTGTTATTTTATTATTAGATTTGCAAATTACTTTAATCCAGGTGCTATTGATGTGTCTCCACATCAACACGCCTCTCTTTATTTTAGTTTATTTGATAACTAGAGTATATGTTAAATGATTAAATCATTAAATAGGATTTTTTTTTTTTTTGGATGATAGAGAAATTTCTATATTTGACTAGAAATGGGTAAACACCCAACACAAATCATGGGAAATTTTTTTTTGTAGAAATCCCAATTTACTTATGTGGTAGCTAAATCTAATAGGAGTGCCAGATCCACTATATCTTGAAATAGATTTATTTTTGGGAAAAATGCCCATGCCTCAGTTGCCTCGATGTTGCACTAGGTGCTGCACACCTAGTGTGGTTGGATTTTGACACATGTCCCACAAAGCTGCGAGATACTTAGTACAAATGTTTGGGCAATTCTTTTAGTAAATCATGGAGATTAACTTTTCTTCCAAAAAATGACGTATTTTACTTCTAATCAAGTTTAATTTTAAAATAAAATTTCTTTTGATATAATTGCTTTTAAAACTAAAAAATCATAAGAATGTATAAGTTCGTTGATTTTAATTTGCACTTAGACCTTTTTAAACGGTCAATAAGTTATAAGTTATAATAAATTTTATATAGTTAGAAGAACAAGCAAATATATATCATTAATATATCTAAAATATTAAATTCATTAAACTCAAATATTAACATTATATAGAAAATAAAAATTAAAAAAAATAGTACTAGATTGAGTAATATTTACACAAGTGAAACATGAAATAGAATTTTTTTAATCAAAATTTTAAATTTGCCTTTTGGAAAAAGCCAAAACAAATAAGATATGCCAAAATCCAAACACTCAATTTGTTTAACTAAATGTTGCCAATAATCAAGAGAATCCCATACATGATTAAAATTGAGATCGAAATATTAAAAGTTAGTGAAATAAATATTTTTGATAAACAAACACTAGTGAAACAAAAGCTAATGAATCATTCCCACCTCTAAAGCTACCCCTCAATTAGGTAGCCTTCCTTCATTGTGAAAACACCCCTAAGAAAATTACATACATTAATTAGCTAAATAAAATTACATATTAGACAATACTTAATTTATTTTACTCAAGAATATTTTTAACAATTTACAAATATATTTATATATGTATAATTTGTACGACATGCCTATAATAAATTAGGATCCAAATATTGTTAAATATTAGGGGAAAAGTGAGCAAAAACTTTGATTCGGGCCATGTCCTTGGATATCAAGGTATAACTATAAATATTAACTGTATTTAAGTAAAACAAAGATCAACAAAATAAATCAAAACCTACCATATGTGGAGATGACATAAGATATGACCAATAGAGTTGATGTGCATCAAATTGAGTGACTATTAGGGTGTCTTACATAGGATGACTCATGATTTATTGTGCAGAATGTGCATTAGTAGCCTTTTGTGAAGGTTGTGTATCCAAAGCCGTTTGAGAGTTTTGCACTTTCCTTTTCGCCCTTTTTGCAGTTCTCGCTAGAGGATTTTCATTAAACTAAATATAAGAAATATAATAAATGATTCATAATAAGAAATGTAATAAAGTATTTAAAAACCTACTTGAAAATTCAACATTTCCTTTTCCTCTTTTGCTTTTTGAATCCCAATGGTTGGGCAAACGAGCATTGTTAACTCCTCTTAGCTTAACATAAAGAGGATTATGCACATGCTCTTCATCATTAGTAATGTTATCAACAATATCTAAGTTTTCCACATTTGAATCCCTTGCCTCTATAGTATTACCATGCATTCACATATCATTCACAGTCAAGTCTCAAGCAATTAATCCAAATCTGAAGCAATATCCTTGAGTTTGTTCCTCATTAAATTTCTTACTTCTAGATAAGCTTTACTCCTCATAGAAAGATCATGACAACACCTCATTATGTGATTAACACATACAGTGTTTGATTCATGATCACTTATAGAAATGTTTTTTACTTCATGCTATACTCTATCACTTACATCTTTTGTCCATCGTGCTTTTATGTATGGATTTGGTATACTATGCACATTCATTTGTTTCAAAACTAGTAGTGCATGCTTGCTAATATACCAATAGACTGCAAATGCCAACAACTGAATTTTATTTCATGAGAATTTATATCAAACTCAACTTTACGAATTAAAAGATTGTCCATCAAGATCAATCCCTAAAGAATTTATCAATTGTGCTTGAAACATTTTGTATATTATGTGTATAAACTTTTGCAGCATATTTCAACAAACAATTACTCTTCACAACAAGAGCAGACATCCCATGACAACATCTAAAATCATCCTCTTTTGCATCTTGACGCCATTATTTTGAACTCTATCAAACCATTGGACACACTCAAACAAGGTGTGTGTCCTTTTACCACCATATTTTAAAAAAGCATTTGTACCCTCGCTTCTTGAAGTGGCCTTTAACCCTGCACTAAACCTTTGGTTGCTAAATGCAGTAGACTATTTCTGAAATCGTGAATGTTCTTGAAGATTGTGATCAACAATTATTTTATTCCATACATCTTCAAACTCCTTTTTGGATTCACAAAATTCCTTGCACTTATAGAACAAATTTTTAAACCCTAAGTTATTGTCCATACTACCAAAATGTGTAAGAGCATTTTGATTAATATGCTACTGACATAATCGATGGTGAGAATTTGAAAAAATAGTTTCAATAGCATTAGTCATTGCTTGGCATTGATTAGTGAAAATTATCTCAAGTTGTTTTTTTTTCCCATAGATTCAAGAAATATATCAAACAACCACTCAAAAGAAGCTTCTGTTTCATCCAACATGAAAGCTAATCTGAACATTACATTATGCATATGACAATTTATGCCTACAAAATGTGCACATATCAAATTATACTTATTAGTTCAGCAAGTGGTATCAAATGAAAGCATGTCACCAAAAGTCTCATAATCAATCTTGCAATGACCATCTTTGAAGAAATTGTTGCACATTCTATTAGTTTTATCAATTTGAAAATCCCAATAAAACAAACTATCTTCATTTGACTTTTTCTTTAAAATATCGAATTAATTCTATAGCATCACCATCCCCAACCTATTTGTGATTTTTGCTAATCGGTTAACATAATCATATGCATCCTTTTGAAGAAATCCAACATTCTCCGTCCCATGACATTCTTGTTGCATGTAAGAATAAACATTTGATATTGAAAATCCAGAATTAACAAATGCCTTCAATGTATTTCCTTTAGCATATGAAATATTATGTGTTGATCTTAACATATTTCTTTGATCGGCTATAGCCATTTCATGATTATACTCAATATAAAAAATAATCACTTTCCACTCTTCATTTTTCTTGCACCCAATTCTAAGCCTTGTTGTACAGCCAGTTCTCATTTCCAATTTTTGGTAGTTTGGTTGTCCATTTTTAGCACTACGTTTTTCGTCTTTTGTTCCTCTATGAGAACAAACAAATTCTTTCCTATAAAGTTCTCCACTATTATTATGAAAATATTCTTGTTTACCTTTCCTTATACTAATGCCTTTACAACACCAATATTCACAATACAACAAGTATGCATCCCCAGGACTTATTATCTTTTGACCAACTACCAATTTATGCTCAAATTCATTGATTATGGAATCAACGCATACCTCTATATTTTCAAGCACCGAGACTATCCAAATCTATATTGCTCACAATGATAATTGACATTTTCAGCTTGGTCGTGATTTGACAATAAACCTACATAATGATAACTATCACACAAACACTTTGCAATCAAATAGAACAACTAAATTTATATTATTATTATTAGTTTAGAACTAAGTAAAAAGTGACAACCAGATAAATCATGTACATTATTTGCATCCATATAACCTAGAAAATCATGCAAATCATTGCCTCCAAGTGGTAAATTTGGTTCAATTCCTTCATGTAATAAGTATAGGTTGTGGTCCATAGTTTTAATCCTTGCATGTAAAAGTTTTACCCATTACTAAGGTCCAATACAAGAAACTTGCTAACAATTATATTAGTTTAGCAAAATATATTTTGTAAACATGAGATATATATTACCCAAAATCCAGATAGTAACATGTCAATCTTTATGGCAAATCATATGCAATAGATGCTTGAAATTTAGTTTAACCAACCTTTTTCTTGAGAACCAAAAGAAAATTTTAACAAGAAAATGACTAATATCCAAATAAAAAAAATAAAAATAAAATTTTCGAACTATTAAACAATATTACTACCTAACAAAATAGAAAAGAAAAAGAAAATAAAAATAAAGTGTCCAAAAGTTACAAAAATATAGCAATACTAAGAGAAAAAATAAAGAGTTATGAAATACTCAGATAATGTTGGAAAAATATGATGGAGCAACAGAAAACCAAAAATAAAATATCTAACAATAATGATGATAGAAAAATTTGAGAGTAATTGGTGAAAATGGAGAATGTGAATGGTGAATGTGAGGGAGATGACGGTAAAACAAGGACCAAATCTAAAACTTACCATTCATTTTTTAACCATAGTTTTTTGTTATAAATAGTTTAAAATATTATTAAAAATAAAAATAAAATAAATAATTCAAAATCTAATTAATTTTACGACCAACTCAACAACTCGTGGAAAAAATATTTACGTCGGTATTAAGTGTCACGCAGCTTTGCAGGTCACATGTCAAAATCCAAGAAAATTGTCTAATTAAAGAATAAACCATTCAAAATTTTAATTTTAAAATAAATAAATAATCCCCAAATGACTCTTTGGAAAAGACATTTACATTTGTACTAGGTGTCCTGCAATTTTGTGGGACATGTGTCAAAATCTAACCACACTAGGTGTTGTGCACTTGGTGCAACATTGAGGCAACCCATGCCCCCACCAGTTGTACATATAATACATGTTCGGATATAGAATATCTCATTTTATGTAAATTCGTTTAAGAACACTAATACAAGTATGCAAATGCCTTTTACAGAAGCAGTATGTATACCTAACCACTGTCTAAGAAATGTCTAATTAAATATTAACTTGTCAAACCATGGTCCATTGTAGCCTATACTGCAACTTCAATCAGTTACATGACTACATAATTAAAGAAAATAGTTTCATTATACATGGGTTAGTAAAGTAGTTAACAAAATATTATCATCTATCAAAAGGTGAATCAGGGAATTCCTATCATATTTGACTAGTTGGGTTGAAATGTGGCACAATCAGATTTTGAAATTTTACAAGAATATATAATTATGAAATTCATACTAATACCTTGAATGTCATTGTTATTGTGAGATTATTTTGCACAATTTTTTCATAATTAAATTATTAAATTATGTTAATGAAATATTACCTTGGGTGTATATGTTGAACAATTGTTTTTTCCTACTAAATCGGTTGGCGTTTCTAAACTACAATTTGTAAATAAAACATTATATCATTTACTTTAAAGAAAAAAAGTCCGCAATGTTTATTCGAACATATTATAAATAATTATGTAATTGAAATAATTTTTCGATTCTATTTTCACAAAACGAATAACTGAGAGAAAAAGGTGACATAAAGTAGCTCGTTAAGAAAAAACTTAATAAATTATCGAGGATGTATTTCAATGTGAGTGGAAGTACGATTATTACATTTGATATAACTTTTTAATGAAAAATGTTTAACCAGAGATATAAGCTAAAAAGTAAAATGAAGTACTTTTTAAAAATGAGAATGAAATAAAATGTAATAATTATTTAACATGTTTTTGTCGAAGAGATTCTTTTGAAAAATCTCCTAAGACTTGGGTCAAATCTCACAAATAAACGAAGAGTTGAGGGAAAAGTTATCATAGCAATAGAATTTTGGGAAAAATTCCAACAGCAATCGTTGCCTTATTATTATTGCGAGATAGATTATGTAATCATATATATATAATTCATAGGGATTGTATAAGATACAATAAATTTGTCCATCTCAAACTTCCAACTACAGTAAATTGATCTGCAACCCACAAATTCTTGATCGGAAGATTTATGATTAAACACGTTGGGTTGGGTGCTTCGGAACTCATTTACCTTTGGTCACTCAATGTATTTCTTTAAAATTTAACCCACATTTAAGATGACGTACGGCACCACGCATTACATTCCTTGCCAAGTCTAATAGATTTGATTCAATAATTTCTAAAGAATTCAATATATATACATATATATAACAAAACCTTTACATTGTGTGTGGATATTTGGTTATTGTTATTGTGTTGTTCAAATTTCTAGCTAGTTGACGAGAGAAGAGGGAGAGGGACAAATGTATTGCAACCTAACATTTCAATAACCTCAACCTGCGCTTCGCCTTCCTACCTTTGGAGACGAAGAACAAACCACCGAGTTACATTTGCAAAAATGCACCTAAACGCTCTAGCTGTAATCCTATTCTTCGGTGGAGAGCTTCGGTCATGTTGCAGCCACCAATTGGTTGCGTAAAATATTTTTAATTTGCACTTTCCTATTGAATACTTATTTTGATTACATAAAGTAAGCTAATTTATCAAACATATTAATCATCATATGCTACTCAATCACTAATGAAGTAATCTTTTAACGATAAACTAGCTAATTTTATGGTTATGTTTTCTCGAGTTTGTGATCTAAATTGATCAAAAATTATTTTTTTTAAGGTTGTCCCCAAATAACTGTCATGATTTTTATATAAATTTTACTCATTTGTTTAGTGAGGAGCTTATATAGGTTTTTTCGAATTTTAATTTGAACAAAAAATAGGTAATTATGTTAATTAATCATCTCGCACCATGCACCCATTTCCAATATGATTAAGCGTGTGCACGTGCACGACACGCGATCAGTTTAGTTATTTAAAATGATCTGCTGCTGCTGCTGCTGCTTCCTCTACTATCTAATTGATATTCAGATATTCTATATAAACCTTTGATCGCTCAATTGCTCCTATTCTTTGCTAAAATAAATACAAACAATTTCATCAAAACTAACTGCATGTTTCACGTTACGTGGGGTTATGGGCTACCATAGCTTAGAAAATATAAAGTTTCTTAACCAACGATTATTGTCATCAAGTGAATCAAATCAATTTTTTGCGGCTCACAATAAGAAGGCCGTGATCTAAACATGTTTCTAATCAGACAAAGACAAAAATAACTGCACATCATATGCACGAGTCAAGCAGGTTTTGCCTTGGACAAGTTTAAAACCATATGATATAAGGCAGAGATAAACACACGCAATCTATGACGAATTAATGGATGCATTAATTTTATCAATGCATGAAATTCCCCCTCCCCTATCAAAAGAAAATATGATTTTTCCCCAAGATAAACATATAATAAGGCGACTTTAATATAGTAAAAAGTAAATACATGACTATTATGAATAATTGGTTAGAAAGGAAAACCTCAAAGAAAACAACTGCTGGAAAAATTACAAAATAAATGAAAATTTCATTTTTTGATCGATATTTTCCATAAGGCCTTAGGGGTGCATAAACAAAAAAGTCAAATAAAAAGGTCGATATTATTAATTAAAAAGGACCTTTAAGCGTACCCAGCTAACCCTACTAAAGACGTGCCCCATAAATTTAATGGGCTCCAGCCTACCAAGCATCGTTCGAAAAATTGGATCGTTCATTGTACCCAAAAATTTACCAGTTCACGATTCATTGGTTCAACCATTGGTCAAACCGCAATTGAACCTCAATTAAACCATGATGCCATAATTATAATATATATATATATATATTTATATTGTATATATTATTTAAATAATAAAATGCCAAAATAAAATATAATGAGCTTAAATGATATTGTCTAACTTCATGATTCATATTATAACATGATCACCACCATTTATATCTCTTAACTCTAAAGTCTAAGCACATTAATAATTTAATTATATCGAAACCCATCCGCATCATCTTTTCCATTTTGATCAAGGTTTTTATGAACTTGGTTGCTATTTCCAGTGTTAGTATCAATACTAACTGCAATATCATGTTTAGTTTCTAACTTCCTGACAATTGCAAATTTAAGAAATTGAAGCTTTTTCTTATGAGAAAAAGTTTTCAGTGATCTTTGTGCAATATTTTAGCAAATGAGTAGAAGTTGAGCCTTTTGTTAAGATATCAAAAACTAAGAAAAAGAATGAAAGATCTCAAGGCTTGATATTCAATTTTTTAAGAAATTAATTCAACTTTTGAAAAAATTAATTTGATTTTTGTAGAGAAGTCTTGAACAGAAACTGATAATTTTAAAGAAAAACTCATAATTTTTCCAAATCTATCTATGCAACTTTTTTCCTTATTCAATTGTGAATAATCAACCAATTAAAATTTTGTGAAATCTTATCTATAGATTCTAAACTCATTGAGATTCAACATAGGACTTCTGTATATGTGGGAATCTTTAGTAGTTTTATTTGTAAAGTGAATTGTGATTCAATTGTAAATCTACCAAAAAGAGCATCACTTCTTTGATCATTTAAAATATTCAAGTGGATGTGGCTTAAACATGGTTGCAGAGGAACATTTTAATTATTTTAAAGTTGAGGGACCTACCATCTCTTTGGGAGTTGTCACAATTCATTAAGGAATGATCTTCCTTCGTTAATGTGCATTGAAATTTGCATGAGATGATCCTCTTATGTTGCTAGGGGCTATTTGAAAGTTCCATATTTACTTTATTATTTAATCAAATGTCTATCATAAAGAATCTATAAGTTACTACTTCTATTATCTTTTGGGTCAAAAGGTATTTATTTCAAGGAACTTTATCTTCTTAGAGATGGAGTTCTTATTAGATAGGAAGATATTGTTGTCGGACTTGATGAAGTTAGTGAAACAAAATAAATCCCACAAACAAGGAAAGCACACGAGCATAGTGAATTTTCTACACACACATTCTAAGGACATTTGATTTAGATTGGTGACAACCCAAAAGGTTTAGCTTTCTTCAAGAAATCTGTCAAATAGGTAGTAGTCTAAGGACCATGAAGAGGTTATGCTAAAATAGATTCGAGATGATGGCCTGAAGCCATGAGATTTAAAATGAATTTCATGTTCTCTAACAAGATATGAACCTTGATAGATCCACAGAGCGTACTATGATTTCAATTAGATCTACAAGTGAAATGTTGGAATAGATGATAAGGTAGTGATCTGTAAAGCACAAAAAGTGGCAAAAGGTTACACTTAAAGGCTTTATATTAACTTTGATTTTTCACTAGTCACTATGCTGAAGTCCGCTGGGATCTTACTTACCATAGCTACATATTATGACTACTAGATGCAAAAAAGTAGTTGTGAAGACTATTTTTCTCAACAAAGATATTGAAAAGGAAATATACATAAAGCAACTAAAAGGTTGCACATCTGATAGGAGAGCAAAAGATGTGCAAACACTAGTAGTCTATTTATAGACTCAAGCAAACATCCTAAAGTTGAAACTTATATTTTGATGAGACCATCAAAAAGTTTGGCTTCATAAAAAATGTTTATGAACCTTGTGTGTATAGGTAGGCTAATGGGAGTTCTGTTAAGTTCTTAGTACTTTATGTTGATAACAACCTTCTTATTGAGAATGAGAATTGATGTTAGAGCAAAGAAAACATGGTTATTTACGCTATTCTATACAAAGGATTTAGGAGAAGCATCATTCACATTGGAAATATAAATATATATATCCTAGGATATTAGGCTAAGTCAATCTCAATGTATAAACAATATACTAAAGAGGTTTAATGTTAAAGAATCAAAAGAATATTGCTCCTAGTAAGGCATGATATTTCTCTCTCTAAGTCTACAGCCTTCAAGACAGATGAGGAAAGGAAAAAGATGTCTCACTACCTTCTGCATCCCACATTAGAGTCACAATATATGCTATGTCATGTATTAGCCCAATTGTAGCATAAGTGTTATGAGTTGCTACTAATACAATCTTGATGAGAGTTACTGGGTAGTCATCAAAGCAATCTTTAAGTACTTGAGAAAGGGTAAGGAGTAGTTTCTAGTATATAGTAGTAAAGAGTTGAAACTTAATTGGTTTTTAAGTTTGAGCTTTAAATTAGATGTAGATAACTCTAAGTTAGTATCAGGAGATATCTTCTATCTCAATGACAAAGCAATTAATAGAAAAAGTTCCAAGCAAGAAATCACCATAATTCTATTACTAAGGTGAAATATACAATGGCATGAAGCTACATTAGAAGATGTTTGGATGAGAAACTTCATTCAAGAATTAAATGTGGTGTCTCTTTGCAAAGCATGTAGTTGTCTTTAGTGATAACAATAAGATAATTGCTTCTTATCAGTGATGCAAGCATATACTAAGGCACTACCACTTGACTAGAAAAATCATTGGTATGAGTGGCCTACGAATTGAGTGAGTTGCCTTGAAAAAAAATGTAGCCATCTATTGACCAAACCCTTGAGTCGAGCAATCTTTGATAGACATTTTATGAAGATAGGCTTAAGACAAACAGGCATTTAGCTTTATGGCATGTGAAAGATCATCAAAATGGTGCTCTCAGAAAACCAGTGAGATTGGCAAGCAAACTGCTCTTCTATAGGCTTTTTACCAAAGCAATGTACTTGTTTATTCTTCATCTTCATCTTAAGCATGTCTTGTATTTGGTTGAAGCCCTTAAGGTCACATTTGATTACAAAACAAGATTTCACATCGTGATGCGATTGTGAAATATGTCTCTGTAGTTGCAATTTTCAAATATTTCAAGCCATAAAACCTTAATAGATAGGGTATCAATTGATTCTTCAAGAGTAATACTTTTGGTACACAATTTAATGCTTTAGGGATGCCTTATTCAATTATAATGAGACTATGCTTCAATTGTGATGGAATTTGGTTTTCTAAGTGTTTCCTAATAGCTTCTTCTCTCAAAAAGAGTTTTCCAATTAGTTTAGAGGGTTTTTAGTTTTGATGTTTTTAGGTTTTCTATTTTATTCATCAAGTCTTCATGAATTATAATTTTTTGTAATCTTGTTTTAGTTCACGAAGATTTTAATTTTTTTTGATTAACTACGTGTGATTTTTTCTTTTTAATACATATGATCTGGAAATACCAAATTGGATGTCATAGTGACATCCAAGATGCAAATTAGGATAAAAAATTACTAACGACAAAACAAACCAATAGCATGGGAATAAAATTCCTAATTTATGAGTTTGGGATTGAAATTATCCTCAAATTGTTAAGTTTTAAAGAGACAAAACTATATTGTCATCATAATTTTTCAACATCCTAACTAGCTAATAATCTATGTTATTATAGAAAGGAAGGGTTTTTACACTCATGAATAGAAGTTATTCCATTTTTTTTGTCACTTTTTCAACTTTTACCATTTAAAATGCATTCTAATAATAAAAATTTTTGGTGTAATAATCAAATATTATTAAGGGTAGAAATGATAATAATTTCAAATTGGGTAGTTCTCACACTAATTTTTGAATATCCAAATTTGCCCTCAAGATTGTAATATTAACATCCAACAAAATTATGGTTATAATTATAATTGAATTGAAAACTTGGACAAGTCACATTCAAAATTTTCAACATTGAGGATGGATTCTTCACTTCTTCATGTGAATGAAATTTCAATACTATGTTCTTTAAAATACGAATATTCCATTATTCAAGTTTTGATTTTGTTCAATAGGTCGAAGGATTTAAATAATATTAATTTATGAGTTCTAATAATTTTTGAGCTTAAATAGTTCTCATTTATTTAATTCTTAAGTTTAAATAATTCTCATTTATTTGTCATTGAAACTACTATATGTTTTATATTTCTCTTTTTTTAATTTTTACTATCAATTTCATAAAAAAAATTAGATGGAAAATCAATATTGTATGTTATTATCTAGTGTGGTTTGTATTATTATGAAAAAATTACCATCAACCCCCCAGGACGATTGGGGAGCAAAAAAAACCCTATCAAAACAAACTGTACTAGAAACCTCCTTGTGATTTCATAAATCATGCAACAAGCACCCTTGGGAGCATTAGCATAGCTCACGTGCCAGTGTATGAGACTAAGTATATATTTTTGTGCTTAAAAAAATGATTATACCCTTACTTACCATTCATTGGATTTTTCTTTATAAATTTGACGATTTAGGTTAAATCTTATTAGTTTTTTTTTTAAATATTAAAAAATTTAGATAATATATTACATATATAATACATATATTTTAATATATATAACCAAAACCCAACCCCCTATCCACCCCCACCACCCAACTGGCCATCATGGCTATGACCATGTCTGCTGGCAACCTATTACATATATAATACATATATTTCAATACTATGTTCTTTAAAATATGAATATTCCATTATTCAAGTTTTGATTTTGTTCAATAGGTTGAAGGATTTAAATAATATTAACTTCTGAGTTCTAATAATTTAGATAATATATTACATATATAATACATATATTTTAATATATATACGTATGTTATATATAATTATATATATGTACATATATGTATGATATGTTTATAAGTATAAATAAAATATATATTATATCTATTTTTATAAATAAGAAATATTATTAATGATAGATAAATTTGAAATGAATAAAAAAATTGTATATATAATGTATGTATAAATAAAAAAATATATGTGCATATTTATAGATAATTTTTTTATGTGTGCATATATTTTATATTTAACTATAAATAAAAATATATCTTCATCATCTTCAAACTGGTCCTTCAATTCGTCCTAAACCATATTGAGAACTTCTTTTAATAATTCTGCTTTGGACATTTTCCCTTTTTTCATTTTTATTTTTTCTGAAGCTTTATTTAAAATTGTTGAAGCTTCTTTCTTCTTATTTTTTAGAGCAGATTATTTATTTTGATCTGTGACTCTTGAAATATCATCCAGAATCTCTTGGCCTTCTATCTTGCCAGTAGCTTTATCAACTTGAAGTAATTTGTTCCACCATTTGATGTAGTAAGTCCGGTAGAGACAGGTAATATTATCTTCAGGAGAAAAGCTGATTTCAGGCACCCATTTCCATATCCAGGGGATTGAAAACTCCATAAAGAAAAAGATTACAGCCTTGTTTGTGATCATTTGATCCTCAGCTTCTACTTCCTTAATCTTAGGAGAATATTCAACCCATTGATCGAATGCTGCTTGAACAGATCAGGCAGGAGAATTGGTGTAGGGCCATGAGACTTCCACCAGCTGAAAAGCCAATTAAGAATATTATTCCTAAAAACTTCTGGACATATTTTCACAAACCAAGTATGTTTCTTTCTTGGATTTTCATAAAGAAAGACTTTATTAAAGGCTTGAATATAATCCCAAAAATTAAATTTATAAAGCAATTTACTTTCTTTAGTAATAAACTCTTTTTCTTTGAAAGAGGAAATTCCCCATTCTTCCACTGATATAACCTTTTTAATTATTATTTTGCTAAAATTAAACACTGATTTATCCTATGAACTTGGGAAGAAATGTGAAATTTCACAGGATCCAGTGGTTATGAGTATATTCTCATAGTAAGAACGGGGTTTGTAAGACTCTACAGTATAAGAGGTAGTATCAAGATACCTTTGGATTATCATCCAGGGCTCATTTTTTCCACTTTAAATCATTATATTCTAGAACCATTATTAAGTCCTTAAAATCTTTCTTCTCAAAAGTGGATAAAGCATCTTCATCCAAGGGAGTTGCACTATTAGATGCTACATCAACAAAAGAAGGCTTTGAAGGATTGTTATCAAATCCTTCAGGCTGTCGAGGGGCTGATGAGCTTGGGGAGAAAGTCTTATTAGAACTTTCTTGAAATTGTTTAAATTGCAGAAATTCTGCAAACAAAGGATCATTTGGTTGGATTGGGTTAGGAGAAGAAGCATTTGATGCTTGCGAAGAGGCTAAATTTGTCAATTGTTTTTTCCCATGTTGTATTAATGGAAATTTATTAAAAGAAAAATTAGAACCAAAACGTCCTCCTCTATTAGAAAACGGATTTCTTCCACCTCCTCTATTGTGAGGTATCATTGTCCTTGTAAAAATTCACGAGTAAGAAAATCAGGGAGACTATTATCAGAACCCTTTTTATAAATAATTTTGAAATCAAAAGGAGCTAGATAAGCTTGCCAACTTGCAAACATTTGTTTAGAAACATCATGTATAAAATTTTTATTAAACATAAAATGTGCAGATTGACAATCCGTTTTAATAATAAAAGATTGATTATATAAATCATCTTAAAATTTCTAAACACATTTAACAATAGCAAAGATTTCTTTAGCAACCACAGCATAATTCTTTTGGCTAGTATTCCATTTACCAGAACAAAATCTAACAAGAATTTCTTGTTTAGTATTTGGATTAATTTGATTTAATATTCCTCCATATCCTAAATCAAAGGCATCTGTTTCTATTATTTTATCTCAATTAGGGTTAGAAAGCATTAGACAAGGTAAGTTTTTAACTTTTTCTTTAATCCTAACAACAACAACATTAGTATGACTATCATTCCAAGGTTTAGGATTCTTTTTTAATCTATCATAAAGAATTGCAGTGTCATCAGCAATATTTTTATAATAAGCAGATATATAATTAAGACTACCCAAAAATCTTTGTAATTGTGTCTTATCAGTTATTTTATCAGGGAACTTAGAAGCAAATTCAATACTTCTATTAATAGGAATTATTTTTTCTTTTTCTATAAAGTGACCTAAAAATTTTATTTTAGACTGAAACAAAACCATTTTTGTTTTTGAAATAACAAGACCATTATTAATTATGACCTGTTTAAAAATATTGAGATGTTTAAAATGATTTTCTATAGTATTAAAAAACACAAGAATATCATCAATGTAAACAATTATAAAATTACTATAAGGGTTGAAAATATCATTCATTATTTTCTGAAATTCAGAAGAAGCATTTTTTAATCCAAAAGGTATAACATTCCATTCATATTGACCAAAAGGAATGTTAAATGCGGTTTTAAACCTATCCTTTTCTAATATTTGAATCTGCCAGTATCTAGATTTTAAATTAAATTTAGAAAAAAATATTAGCATTAAACAACCTATCAAGCAAATCTTTTTTATTAGGTATAGGATATTTAATCCATTTTAAAACTTTATTAAGTGGTTTGTAGTTTATTACTAATCTAGGTGCACCATGTTCTTGTTCATTATGTTTATTAACATAGAAAGCAATACATGACCAAGGTGATTTGGTTGACCTAATTAATCCTTTTTGTAAAAGAGACTCAATTTCTTTTTTACAATAAAATAAATATTTTGAATTCATTTGACATGGACGAGCTTTAGTTGGAATATTACCATTAAAGCTATCATCATAAGGTAGGTCAACAATATGTTTTTTCCTATTCCAGAAAGCATTGGGGTGATCATTACATATGGCCAAAGAAAATTGATTTTCAAGAAAAACAATTTTTGCTTTTAACTTAGGATTATTAAGTTGATTATCTATACTAAGACTAACAATTTCTTCTTTTAAGAAATTTATCTGATTATTCTTAGCTTTTATTATATCTTCTATCCTATTAAGGATTCTAGAAAAATGTTCAGTTATGAACTGAAAATGTAAATCTTTATTTTCAAAAGTCCCTATAAATCCGGTTTGATGTACCATTTTTAAAGGAAATATTTTCTTTAAAAAAGGTGTACCAAGAATAATTTGGTTAGAAATATTTTTAACCAATAAAAAACTCAAAGGAATGCAAGTATTATTTTTGCAAACAAAAGCTTTTGACAATTTAAAATTAATATCAAGTTTCTCACCATTTGCAGAACGTAAAGTATGAAAAGTTTTTTCGAAATACCTAGTAAGTGTTAATCCTTCTTGAATACAATTCAAATCTGCACCACTATCAACCAAAGCAATCAATTCTTTTGAAAACCTATTATCTATTAATAGATTTATTTTTATTAACCATTTCTGTGAAGTAACCATCTCTAATTTAGAAAGAAAATTATCAGTTTGAATATTATCAAAATCAAAAAAACTATCAAATATGTTTTCTATTCTAGGTATTACCTGTTTACCTTGAGCTATTTCAAGTTTTCTAAGTTTATCTTCAAGAAATACATTATTTCTTTTAATCTCTATTATTTTATTTTTTAAATTATTAACTTCCTGTTTTAAATCATTAACAAAAGTAGGAGTATTATTTTTATTTCTATATTCTAACATTTTAAAAACTTCAGACATAGAATAGGGTTCATTATTATTATTATTAGACCCAAAATCTTCTGATCTTGAAGACAAAGGAGTATTTTCAATTTGATCAATAATTTTAGACCTTAAAATTGGATCTTTTATTAATTTTAAAAATTCTATAGTATTATCATTATTAATGACATTTAGTTCACTAAATTGTGATCTAAGCCTATATAAATCATCACTCTCAGATTTATCACTAGTCTTATCTGTATTAATACAAGACTCATCATTCTGGCATGGTTCACATTCAAAACTAGAATTATTAAAACACCCATTTAAAGAATCATTTTCCAAAGAAACAGAAAAATCATCTTCACTATCAGAATTAAGCATTAATTTAAACAAGACAACTTTTATATTATCATCAATGTCTAAACTATTAATTTTAGATTTCATTTTACATTTATCAGCGTAATGTCCTACTTTGCCACACTTATAATAAGCACCATATTTTTTAAACTTTTTATAAAGTTTTTTATTACTCTACCTATTCTAACGTTCTTTTTCTCTAACTTTTTTATGAGAAGACTTTCTATATTTTTTCTTTTTATAATAATCATCTTGTTTATCTTTAGATTTATTATTAATCGGTTTACAAATTTCCATACCAAATTGTCCACAAAATTGACCTAATTGTTTTCTTTCAATAATATTATTACGTTTTATTTGTTGATTTAGCTTAATTTCATTGCACAAATTTAAGCCTTCCTGAATACAAGTTCCTATTAACTTACCATAGGTAAACTTATCATAATCTATATTAGGATTATTTTGTCTAAGAGTTTTTCTAACTCTCTCAACAAATAGGGAAGGAAGACCATCTATAAATTTTGACTTCCAATGCGAGCTATTAGACTCAGGGAGTTCTAAGACTTTGGACAAAAATGTGTCTTTATACCATCTAAATGAGGTCAGACTCTAACATTTTAAACTATTTAATAAGGTTCTAATATGTTCAGAATTATTGGTCCATCTACCAGTTAAATGTTCTATTATTGTAACTATTAAGGTGTAAACAGCATTTTCTGTATTATTACTCGTCCCTTCAATTTTTACAGAACTAAAAATTTCATCCTTATTTGCTTGGGTTAAATAATTATCCCACCAACCTTTTAGTTATCCAGTAAAGCCAGCTACAATCATTTTGGCTATAGCTTTATCAGTATTACCATTTGCTTTACAAATTGTGGAGTACATTAACATCCTATGAACTAAATTATAAATATGACGCTCTTTAAAACCATCTAAGTTCCATTCATAAATATTTTTACCAGAGTATGAATTATTAAGAATAATATCTTGTTCCTCATGCAAAACATCTTGCGGTGAAGGACGGGGCTAATAGTAAGTATTCATTATAGGTCTATCTGCATATTTTTGAAGTTTATTAATTTCTTCATTAATAGTAGTTTTATAAGATTCCTCATCAATATCACTTAAAGTAGATATTCTAAACTCAGAAAATTTTTTAGTTATTAACTTTTCTAATTCATGCATATCTCTAAGCCTAAAATTATCAATTTCAGGTGGAGGTTGTATACTAGGCATAGTAATATTAGTGGGCAATTCTTGGGGAGGAATAACAATTTTATTAATTCTTTCCTCTAAATCATCTAAAAGTTTATTAGTTCTATGACTATTATTGACAATAGTTGAAAGTCTTTTGTCTAATGAGACTAAAATTTCACCTAAAACATTTAAATATAAATTAGCATAATTTTGTTGTCTTATTAAAATATTTATTTCCCTAATAATAGCAGGCATATGTTCACTGCCTAGGAAATTATTAAAAGTAGAGAAAAGAAGATTTTTATTTCCCTCAATTATAAAATTATGTTGAGGTGGAAAAATAGATATTTGTTTATGTCCACTCTCATCAATATAAGTTCACTCTATTACAGAAAGATATGGTTCAAAATATGTAACCATAAACCAAGGAACAAAAGGTATTAGTTGACCTTTTTCAGAAACAAATTTATAAAATTCATTTTGAAATTTTATTTGTTGTTCTTTATTAAAAACCTTAAAAAACCAATTACGAAACATTTTCCATCAATCTTTATTAAATTCCATTTTTATTAGATTCCTACGACTAGATCCAGGAGTGAAATCAAATTTTTTACTAGTCATAAAAAATTATTTTATTTTAAATACGAATATTTTGTACAGAAAAATCCATATCAAATTCAGTTGGTTTAACAGTATCATCACTATTATCACCTTCACTGTTATTATCTTGGATATTAAACCATGAACAATATTAGATGAATTAATTTTTAGCCTATCAAATCTAGTATCAAGATCATTATCTTTTCTAGATTCAAAAGTTGGTTCATTAATCTGTGAAGTTGAAGCTCTAAAATTTTTTAGACTCTCATTATTATTTTCTAATGGGTCTATATAAGAAAATGAAGATCTAACAGATTTACTAGATCTTATTAAATTATTGTTATGTTTAAATTGAATTGACACATCTCCATCGGGAGTTTGAATTATTTGGATCACCTTTGTTTGTATTTTAGGTTGGGTTGGAACTGTTTTTTCTATTAACCAATGACTTGGAAATTCAATACTATCCCATTTAATAGCTCTACGAGTCATAATATGAGATTTACAAAAATTAGTTTCTATTAATATGGTATCATTTTCATTATTATTAATCATCTTACACATAGGATTTAAAGTGTAAAGAGGTTTATAATAAATCCTATAACAAATACACATAGTTTCTGTATTTGGCATATAATTATACCCATGCAGTTTGACATTCAAAGTAACAGCATGAAGAATACTAACATCAGAAAGAGATAATTGTAAATTAGGATAAACATCAAAATAAACTGGACCATGTGCCAGGCTAGACTGTATAATACCCATCAAAGAATGTTTCCAATTCAAACATCTAGCATCTCTTAAAACAACAACAAAACTATTAGGCAAATTATCAAGAGTAAGTGGCTTAAAAGCAACTTGAATTAAACCAATATGAATAAAATTATAAGAATTACGATATTTATCAATATCATATCTATGCAATAATTGTAAAGAAATATCATCTGAACTAAGAGGTATAGACTCTTCAGTGGTTTTAACAATTTGTTTTAAACCCATTTTTTCAAAAGTACCCATTCGATAAATAATTTTAGGATCCACTTTAGGAATGGTCCATTTATTAAAAAGACTAATATTTGGAGGAAGATCTACTTCTTCCGAAACAGTATTTTTAACAGAAGAATTTTTTTCTTTTAATAAATTCATTTTTAAGGAAAAGTGTTAAACAACCAGAGAAATATACAATCTCCAATCGATGGCTCTGATACCATAAGGGGCAGGATCTTATGAGGGAGGATAAGATTTCAAACGGATTCACAAACATCAACGTATAGTTGATACACAAGAAATAAATTACTCAACAATTCAACAGTCAACTCATGCTTCCAGACATACACCCGAACACAGCGCCCTAATGCCTTCCACACGGCTCAGCGGGCAACAAACATGGCAATCTAAGAGGTACATGAAAGACTGTTAAATTATGAAACCTGCTTGGATAATCCAGTTCATAAATTCAAACCCTTCAACATAAGCCTATTCTAAAATGGCCACATGCTCAGAGAAAGTATCTAACTCATAGTTGTTTAACACAGAATCCCTTAGCCTTCCATTAGACTAGGGTACACACAAATAATTTAAATTAAAGAAAAGAAAAGAAAATACCTAAGGGACCTCAGCACCGCAAATATGAAACTTTAATCAGCTTCCAGTATTTTATTAATTACAAAAGTTTACAGAATACAATTTACAAATTACAAAACAGCAGAAATAAAATTTTAACACTGGTCCTAAAAGCCTCTGCTTGCCTATACAATTTGAGGCTCTTAAATAAAAAGAAAGAAAGGACTATTGCATACTTGAAAATATTATTCTGAAGTCCGAATAGTAAAAAGCAAAAAGAAAAATACTGTGCGAATTTCAAAATTTTTGAATCCGTAACATTAAAAGGCAAAAGCTAATCAACAGTGTCTGTTAATCAATCAGACAACTGTTTTTGTCCTATTACAATAATTTTTCGACAAGCACAGTGACTTTCACCACTCACACTATGCTTGCTTTTCTTCATTTTCTTTCCTCAATGATTCTATCATTGCATCGAGGTCTATGAGTCATCATTGGGATCCTGTGCATCATGATACCGGTCACCATATTAGTTCTTATCAGTTCTCGATGAAGTCTCCATTGAAACTGTATCTTCGTCATTTGAAGTAGACTGGATATCTTCATCATCTTCAAACTGGTCCTTCAATTCGTCCTGAACCATATTGGGAACTTCTTTTAATAATTCTGCTTTGGACATTTTCCCTTTTTTCTTTATACATAATTATATATACATATTATATAAATAGAACTAAAAATATATATAATATATTTTTATAAATATGAAAAATTATTTAATTTGGAATGGACAAAAGAATTAGAATGGAATGGACAAAGAAAAAAGAAAAAATGATAAAAATAATAAGTAAGATAAAAAATAAATAAATGTAATTTAAATTTAAATTTTACTTAAGTGCAACTCAATTATTTCAGTACTCAATGGGCATTAAACAAGAAGAGGGGGCAGTGAGTATGACTTTTAACAATATAAGGAACTATTCTATATATATATATATATATATTTTTTTTTTTTAACATGGGGATATTATTTCCATTTCACATATCACAAGGGATAAATTGCAATTAACTCATATTATTATATACTCGACTATATTATTTGCATATTTAATTTTTTTCATTGTTGCAATTGCTAAAATATATCTAAGCATGTATATAGTGTATATATGAAGGACCAATTTTACATTTCTATATTTGTTTTATGATCCTGTATCTTGTTGTCATTTTGAATATCACAATAAATAGGGTAAAGACCTACATAAAAGACTTATTTACTTGACAGTTATGTAATAGAAGTAAAATTTATCAACAATATGTATAATGTCTTTCTAGTCTTTTTAATAAAAAAGTAATAATTTATTTTCCTTTAATTATCATGACACTACTAGAAAAACAACATGTTGAAATAAATATTAAAAGAAGAAGAAGAAGAAGAATCATCGCATAACAAACTTTGCAATAAAATATGTGATGGACAACATACATTGCAAAAAGCCAATAGTAAAATTCTGCCATCCAATGTAACAGAAAAATTTTACTACGAAGTTTGCAAATGATTTTAGCGATGCATTGTGCACAAATTTGCGATGGCCGCAGTTCTGGCAGGTCGCGATCATTTTTTTCTACTGCAAATTAAAAATTATCATTTTAAATTTAAAGTTTTTTCGTTGTAAAAAAATAATCTATGATTATTCAACATCTTTCCAAATCCCCATTTAATGACCTCATCATAAATCTTGGATTCCATCTTCAATTAAATTTCTTCCTAATGGCCCTTGACAAAAAGGCGAGGGATTCAAGTCCCACGCAACATGGGTGTTATTCAGCCTACCGCCACAGTAGTTACTATTCTACTTTTACACTAATTTCTTATTATAAACTATATAATTGTTAAATTTATGAGTTTAAATATTGCTGTAATAATTGGAATATACTCGACAACCTTAAAAAAAAAAAGAAGAAGAAGTAGAAATTGAGTGTCTTTTAAATTTTTTATTTTTTTTATTTGTGATTTATCCATAAGCAAAAAAACTTTAAACTTTTTATTTATTTTTAAGTTTGCGATCAATATTATTCATCATAAATCTTTTATTTATTTTTTAATTTGCAATAGATAATATTCATCACAAATTTTTTCTTCATTTTTTATATTTTCTGACAATTTTCTTTACATCTGATTTGATTTTTACTACAATTCGAGACGAATTTTTATAAGCGGCGAAAGTCTCTCACGACTTGTAAAGTGAGTGAGTGTTTTGTAGAAGAGAAAATTACCTTTAAAAAAGCCCTGAAGAAGAATAAGAATGTCTCTATGTTCTTTTACTTTTATTTTTGTTTGGTCCCTAGAAATTCTCTGTCCATTTAACCCTACTTCCTTTCTTTAATTTATGAAAAAACAGAGACACCTTTTATAAGTATGACTTTCAATAACGATAAATTTTTTCTTTTTTAAATTCCCTGAATTCAATTAAATTTTTATATGAAAGATTTCCATTTGATCTTAGTTTCTTGAAAACAAAAATTAAAATTTGAAAACCTTAAAATGTGTGATATTAAAGGGACTAAATTGTAATTTACTCTAAGCATTGAGGGTAAACTTAATTTTTAATCAATGCCAAATAAAAATTATTATAACATCTTATACAAAATTTGAGAACCTATAAATTAAATGCTTCAAATAAATAGCCCCTACAGCTTTTTAGTACACCAATATCACACCATGTTTAAACCTCAAGAAAGAGAGGCAAAAAAACGCCGCATTAGGACAAAGATCCAATGATTTTCCAAATATGCGTTCACCCAATCTGCGAAGCATTATCTGGGCAGGGCAGAACCTGATTGGTCCTCAAGATATTCCCCTCACCCAGAGAAGTCTCATTTCTTGATTATTAAATACATGTTGACTTCACTGTGGCGCCACACAGAACTACAAAGTATTGGCATAAAACCAACGGACCTCGTCTCTCAATCCCAAAAATCTTCCCCCCAGAGCCATGCTCACCGTCAATCTTGACGACTCTGTGTCGCTGCTGTCTCGCCATTGATTCGATATTCAAAAGGTCCGGTCAGTGCCCGAGTAGTTTTCCGACATGGTGGAGATCTCGTTAATCTCGGTGGCTCCAAAACCGCCCACGATGGCGTGGTTTTGGTGTCTTGGCGGTAGTTTAAGTAGTCAGCGTGTCATGCCGGTGAAAGTGATGAAGAAGAAAAAGATGAGAAAGTATGGGGTGGTGAGGGCGGAGGGGAATGGCGGCGGCGGAGAAGCGGTGGAGAGTGGTGAGAGAGAGAGTGGCGGAGGTTACAGAGTTTCGGCTATGGAGGTGACCACATTCAATCAGAGTTTCAATGAAGCTGCGGATTTCACTGTCTGGGAAAAGATTGGAGCTATTGTGAGACTCGGTTATGGGATCGGTTAGTCTTTCTTTTTTCTTTCTTTCTTTCTTTCGATTGTGTTATTTTGTTTTTCTATTTTGAATGCACCTAGTTAGTGTATATTTTTTTGATGGATTGCAGAAGATTAGCTGAAGACTTTGAATTTTTGTGTTTTATTGTGAAGTTAGGCATATATAGGCATTAAAGGTGGACCTTTTCAATCTATGGAGATGAAAATATTACCTGGAATAATAATATTTCTGGGAAGCTGACTACTTGAAGAATTGATGAAAAACGTCGAGAGAAATTGCTTCAGTCTGAGTTTTTCGATCTCGGTTTATAGTTACAGCCTATAGGATTTGAAGTTCAATGGTAAGCACAAGTTGAGGATATGGGTTCGTATTAGGAGTGGAGTTCTTGAAGTAATGGGAATGACAGAATGTGTAAATGTTAATGTTCTTTGCGGCATGTAAAGTGCAAGGGTGCTTTTGTTTGAGGAAAAGCAAAAGCCAATGCTTCTTTTGGGGAAAGGAGCACATGAAATCCAAAAGGGGAAAGCACTAGGGTTTCTTATGCCTACTTTTTGAATGAGAACAGCCACACGGGCAACAGAATATTCAGGACCCCAATTGAAAAAGTTGTTCAAAAACTCTAATTTTGGATGGCCATGCTACTGCAGGTTTTTAGATCGAAAGAGAATATTCTTTCTTCTCTGCTGACTAGTTTGGCGTTTAATGTTCTACTCAGAAATTTCATTTGAGTGTAACCATGCCACCTACAGGCTACTTGCTTTTAACTCTGCTCATAATTGGTTTAGGTCATAGGCTGCATGATCAATCACTCTGTGATCTTGGGGTTTAAGTTTGGCAATCAAGTCTATTGCATTCTTGCTAGAAAATTGGGTGAAAAATCATATGGTTGAAGAGAAGTCTTTTTTTTTATTGGGCAGGGGTGGGGGGGAAGGAGAAATGAAGAAGAAAAAAAAAACACAATTTCCTTATCTTCAGCGTTATAACTGGTGTCCAATTTTGCCCATTTGGTCCGTGGCCTGCTATCTTTGGCAACTCACCTGTCTGCTCCCAGTTTACAGCAAGCCACCAAACAGCTAAACTAACCAATCAAAACTAATTTATACTAAACTTCAAAATTCTAAGATGTTTCTTTCAATTCTTCAAATTGAGGTTATCACATCTCAAGTGTTTAAAGCATCATTATCTAGGTTTTCACAAAGACAAGAAAACACAATCACAACATAATGGGATCTAAGAGATTCACGAAAATCATATCATTGAAAACTAAGGAATCTGAGTCAGAACCTAACGGAAACATAATCTGATCCCTACATTTCCCTTCAACTAAGAAAATCTCAACTCGGACAAGAATCAATAGACAAAGAGATCAGAACCAAGGTATGGCCATAGTTGTGGTTGTGATATGTTGCTCTAGTGAAATTCCAATCAGCAAGCAAAGACTTGGAGGTGTCTTCGTAAAACGTTAAGCTCTCTAACATTAAAAAAGAAGAAGAAGAAGAAGAAGAAGAAGAAGAAAAATGATTTTCAAGTGTGATCTTAACCAAGTAAATAGCATTAGGCCCCATTTAACTTTTGACAGAAAATGGTCCAATAACAAAATCAGTTTTCCTGAATCAAATACAGTGATGCACATTAGTAAGTGCATAATCAATATCATCCATGAAAACTTTTTGGCACGCATCAGTTATACTGAGAGATGTAGTAGGTTGGATGATTAAATTTAATTTATCTTTGGGTGCCAAATGGAGCACAATGTCCAGTTAACATCTTTTTTTGGCACTAAATTCAGTGATGAGTCTTGCCATGCTCTATGGGCTCCAATTTCCTATGACAGACCAACTCTAATATAGTATGGCATTCTATTTCGTTAAGATTCATTGGCACATTCTTAATTTTCAATAACTTATCAAATTCTTCATGTTTTATTATGTTCCTCAGATTCCATTTATGTTGTGATTGTGTTTCTTGTCTTTGTGAAAGCCTATCGAATGAGGTTTGAACCTTCATTTATAATAATGTAAATTTGAAGAATTGGAAACTATTTATTAGATTTACAGTTTAGAATAATTTAATTTTATATTGGTTTAGTTCTTGGAGTAATTTCTCCTACAACAGCTCCTTTTCTTGAAGCTCGCTGCTTTTCTCTGTTTCTTCTTCAGTAGCTATAAATGCCAATTTGTTTATACGCTACTTTTCTGTAGATTACAAAATGTGGACAGCTATTGGCATTATAGAGATTCCATTTCTTAACACTTTCTGATGTAAATTTCACCTGCTTTTTGAACTTTAGGAATATATGGCGCAATGGCTTTGGCAGGAAGGTTTATATGCTCCATTTCTGGGATTGATTGCAATGGAGGATTTGATCTATCATTAGATGCCATTGTTGAAGGATTGGGATATGCAGCTCCTCCAATTATGGCCCTTCTCTTTATACTAGATGTATGGCGAGCTTTATTCGGGAATACACTTTCTTACTGCATTTTTTAATCATGTAGCATTACTTTTTCAACAGTAGAATTATTGTATAAATAAATGTTGGTAATTGACAGAGGAGCTGCCCAAATACACAATTTGGGAGCTCTCATACACGATTAGAGTGTGATTGTGGAAGTGAACTCTTGTGATACAGGATGAAGTCGTGAAGCTATCTCCTCATGCCCGTGCAATCAGGGATGTGGAGGATGAGGAGCTGAGGAGTTTTTTTTATGGAATGTCACCATGGCAGGTAAAAGCTCTGGCTTGAAAGATCTCTGTTTATGCCTCATCCACCACCTAATTATGTTGTTGCCCAGAAAAATCAATTATTTACTTTTCTTAATGTATTCTTGCAGTTTATGCTCATTGTTGCAGCAAGCTCTGTTGGAGAGGAGCTCTTCTATCGCGCTGCTATTCAGGTCAAATTCATTAGTCCATACAAACTCATTGTTTACCAAGATAGAAATTTTTTGGAAATTGGAGTAGGGGTCCTATACTAGCCAGACATAATGTTTTCACTCATAAACATTATAATTAGCTGATCATGATTCCTATAAATGCTGACCGACACAAAGCTTGATAAGTTCTTAATAGTTTTTGTGTCCATCTGTGGCTTCTCCAGTGAGCATCTAAATGTCATTAAAACATGGTCAAATACATCAAGCTTGCCTCCACATCATATTCCATGTTTTCCTTTCCGGTTACTCTAAAACAAACACATTTTACCCTGTACTGAAAGGATATTCCTGCTGTTGTCATGAGAACGTATGAAAAGAATGTGGTCTGCTTTTTTTATCTTTACTTTTTTCATTTCATTAATTTTTGTGTTGTTGACATTTTTCCCTTTGCAGGGGGCATTAGCAGAAATATTTCTGAGGAGCAGTGATTTGGTTGCTGATGCTCGAGGAATGGTATCATTGGTAAAATAGCTAAATCCATTCTTTGATGTTTCGAATGGAAAAGTGATGTGCATTTTCTGAACATTTTCCTTCTTGCTGCAGGCTGGTGTACTGCCTCCATTTGTCCCATTTGCGCAGGCATTTGCTGCTGTAATCACAGCTGCTCTAACTGGTTCGCTTTACTACATGGCTGCCTCTCCTAAAGGTCTGTTTATAAGTTTCTTTGAATGCCTCACTGGCTTGCCCTTATCAATGTATCATCTCAAAATCCAATTTCTACTTTTGCTTTCAGATCCTACCTATGTAGTTGCACCAATACTGAAGTCGCACTCTGGTCATGAAGATCTAAAAAAACTTTTTGCAGGTCACATCCCTTCCCTGAAAATATTGGTTTTCTTTTTCTTTTTCTTTTTCTTCTCTCTCAGTTGGACATTATTGTGGTGGACTGGTCATTTACACATATCAAGAAAGATTAGTGCATCTTTTCTCCATTTTGCAAGAGGACTGCATTTTATGGATTGCTTTTTGCTCTTGAATTTATATATGTTATTTGGTTGATTGGAAGATGTGGGCTTGGACTTCAAAGTATGATAATCAGTATATGCACTGGAAGAAAGTGAAGTCCAGACAATTGCTGGTGATATAATTTTCTTGATTCTAGAGAACTTACCTTTGAACCATATATACCAGTCATTTAAGCTTCAAACCTGACAACTGGATAAAGTTGGTAAATGAGCTATTTTATTCTTGTTGAGAAATTACAAATACTGACCTCCATCGTCTAAATGAGTGAAAGCCAAATGAAATCAAGTGAAACCGCCTGCTAACAGAGAAAACTTTACAGATAATCTGGTTTTGATTTGGCATGACCTTTTTCTTACTTTTGTATGCCACTAGTACCAAATTATTCTTACTCTCTTTGTACAGATATCAGATATGACAATTTGATGATGGGGCAGCACAAAATGCATCATCTGGTTCATGATGTTGCCAATAACTGCTGATTAGTTGTTGAGGAAAAGAGATTTTGATAATTAAAAAATGTGAAATATGTCCATTGTGTAAGTTTCTTCCTTTGATTCCTGACAAGTGACGCAAATTTTGCAGCCTGGTATGAAAGGAGGCAAATGAAAAAGATATACTCCCCTCTCCTGGAGGCACTCTTGGCACTTTATCTAGGATTTGAATGGATTCAGGTAAGTTGAGTTGATTACAAATATTTACCTTTGTTACCACAGACGCAATTATACCAGTGTCTAAACTTAGTTTCATGCAACAGACGAATAACATTCTTGCACCTATTATAACACATGGCATATACTCCGCTGTTATACTGGGTCATGGCCTTTGGAAGATACATGACCATCAAAGGAGACTAAGGCAGCGAGTTCAGAAGCTTAAAGTAGAAGGGAAAGTTTCAAGGAGACCCTGAGATCTATCATCAGCGGCTGCGGAAGGAGTTGCTCTTTATTTTTTCTTTTCTGTGCAGGATTTGTGTTGTAACGGTGATCTTGATATAACCTCTTTTTTTGGGTACAAATCCTGATATAACTCTGTCAAAGAGAGAATATGTAGACTAGTTAGCCACCCAGATAGAGGTACAGAATATTGTATAGACGAAATTGTATCTATTGTACAGTATGCAAACAATCTCTTGTCCAAGGTTTAAGGTTGAGGTTCCAAATACTTGGAAGAGCTTGAGTATAAATTTCTTCACAGTATTGATTGTTTATGTTACTTGACATTGATGTGAGCTTTTTTATGTAATAATTATATGGTTGTTAACGGTTGTATTGAGTTTGTTAATAGTATGTTGACGTACTAATATAATTGATCATTTTACTAAAAAAAATAAACTTGGACTGGTTTATATTTGTTGGTTCATTACTTGTGATATTGAAATCAGAAAAAAGATAAATTTGGAAGGTCAAGTGAAAATGAAAATACTTCATAAGTAGTTCTTTTTGTTCTTTCTTGAGTCATCATCGGCATTCAACAATAGTAATAAAAGTCTAGATAACATTTGTTAACAAAATGATAGATATGAGTAAAAGATACAGCAATAATCCAATTCCATGAGATGATCTTCGATTCAATCTTCCAACTGCGAAATAATACCAACGAAGACCCCATAACCCTGGCACATATCAGAGAGAAGGCAATACTCATTCTTGGCATGGTATGTAGCCATTAAGCCTGCATGTTATATTCATCCCAAAAAACACACTACAGTTAAAATACACATACTAGCCATGTATGATTTAAGATCAATCAATCTATCTACAGTTCATCGTATGTATGGCTATTCTATTCCCAATTGCACCTAAGCTTCAACCAAGCTGAGCCAGACAACCTATTCTCTTCAATATAATTTCCAATTTTTTGAAGCTACAAGTGCCAGCAGGATGTCTACACAGAAAGGCATCATCTTAACATTCGCCCATCACCAATTAGAGCACAATTAACTTCAAGGAATCTGAAGGAGATAAATACAAAAAACCCTCAATCCATGGACGATATTTGAAGATTCAACAAACCGAAACTGCAAAAGTATTCATCAAATATTTAATCCCCAGCCTCATCATCTTTACTGCTCAGTCATCCAGCAGTCCCCTTCCCTCTTTCTAGGGTCAATTTGCAATCTATTGTCATTGTTTAAAGCAATACTTCTGAGTTGGAGTATTTGAAGCAAGAAAAGGAACTAGAAACGTAATATGAGCTTAGTTCTATCTGTCTATTTATATTTTTATGTTTCCCATTTGTGATTCTCTTATTCTTCTTTCTCCTTGGCTTTCTCAAACTCCCATAATACCAAGTAAAGAAGCTCTTAAGGCAGGTCATTAGGTTGGAGGGGATATTTGTAACTATGAAACTCTGTTGGATTTTTCTGTAAATAGTGTGAACTTCAAAGTATGTAGACATTGGATATCTTTAAATCAACTGAAAAACAACAATTGAGATTTAGTTTATTCTAAGAGTCTAATTCCAATATCTAAACACTTTCTCTATGTCAATTGGTGGGGGAACAATATTTGCAACTAAGAGATTTTAAATTTTTTAGGAGGTGAGTTTGATTAACACTAAAGATTTTTTACTTACAGCTAAGAACCTCTAACCATAGAAGATCAAAAGCTCCTACTTGCACACTAAATAAGCAACATAGTTATCATCCTATACATAATAAAACCAAGTGACTAAGACATGTACGCATGAAATGCACAGATAGAATATGCAGCAGAAGAATGGAAAGCTAAATCTTCAAAAATACATCAGCTAATGATACTATAACACACTATTTGTCTCAAGGATTGAAGCAAATCCACAGAAGGGCGACATCAATTCTCAAGGATCACAAAATTAATTGAAGTAGAAGGATAGAATTTGTATATGCAAAGGACTTCAGACTATGCTTATATATTTGAAGTACAACTTGCAGGCATGTGCCTCTTTTTAAGACATCTTCTGCTTTTTACAAGAAGAGACAAGTGAATTAGCTATATAGGCAACAGTAGCATGAAATCCATAGTAATCAAAGGTGAGAGGCGAGAGGTGGGCGAGAGGCCCATTTTTAAAAATGAGGCGGCAAATTAAATAAAAAAATTACAAAAATATATATATAGTTCAAAACTTCCAAAAAACATTGTTTCAAATGACAAAAAGCATATTAAAATATAAATAATGTAAAACAATTAAACAAATCTAAGTTAATACTTCCAAAATTCATTCTTGACTTATAAAAATACTAATATATAGTTAATTAACCTCTAGATATCATATATCATCCTCATCCCCACTCAAATCTAATGCAAATTCTTCATCTTCACGGCCACCAAGAACAGGTTTACACTCGTCTTCATCTTCATCAATAAGGCCTAAATGTGTGCTAGACGTATTTGAAGTAACTATTTTTCCCTTTCCTTTTTCTTTCCTAACATTACTCAGAGCTTTTGAAGTAGATGATCTCTTCTCTCTAGTAAAGTATGCTAGCTCTTCAGCTCCTGAAGCTCTAGCAACATCTCCCCATGTTAGGCCATCATCAAACATATCATTATCACTTATTTCACCCATTCCATCATCTTCGCCCACCAACCACTCATTATTGTTGTCAATATCCTTCAAACAGATAGGATCAATCTCATCACGGACTCTATATTGTCATCTCAATGCTCTATTGTATTTCATGAACAACAAATCATTCATTTTAGCCTGAGCCAACCTATTTCTCTTCTTACTATGGACCTATCAATTTCATACACCATTGACGAATAAGTATATTCAAAAAATAATTTCTACAAATACAATTTTAACCAAATAGAATAATATATGATATACTTACATATTAAAGAAGCTCCAATTTCTCTCACATCCGGATGCACTACAAGCAAGGCTAAGAATTTTAATTGCTAAACTTTGCAAATTTGAAGTCCCACTGCCATAAGATCTCTACCAATCAGCTGCGAATTGAATAAACTTCACATTAATAAAATAGCGTTGATGTTCTAATTTCTAATTACACTATTACTATTACTGGGTGATCTCGTAGTCCTATGTCTTTTTGCCCTGTTTAACCCAAAGAGGCCTTCTTCATTCTTGTAATGCATTAATTCTTCATGAATTATTTCTTGAGTATGTGTATCCGGAACTAATCTTTCAAGACATTTGTAGAACCCAGATATAATTTCTTTATCACCATCAATGTTTGAATTTGAGTAGAACTCTAGGTTCAAGTAATACCCAGCTGCATGCAAAGGTTGATGAAGCTGATCTTCCCCCCTCGTATTAATGATATCAAAATACCTGCTATATTTCTTCTCATCATCACCAAAACTCTTTGCAATAGTCTCTTTTGCTCTGTCCATAGCCTTGTAGATGTATCCCATTGGAGGCTTTTTTTCACCATCAACTAGCCGAAGAACCTTTACTAAAGGACTAGCAATCATAAGAGCTTTGGTTGCTCCTCGTCATAATGCAGTAGATAAAATAATTTTGGCTGCTTGTATACCTCTTTGCTCTTTTGCCCATCTGCTAGTTCTCCATGTATCTAAAACAAACATAGCTCTCAATCCTTTCTTCACCAAATTAAATCTTGAGAGCGTGAGGAATGCTATGGCAAAACGGGTCACTACAAGCCTAACCAACTCTAAATTAGTAAACTTTCTCATCAAGTTTACTACACCAGGGTGGCTATATATTTAACTGTTCAATTGGATGGCCTTCACAAAAATTGGACGAATTTCCCTATCTTTAAATATATCCTCCAGCATTAAGTCCAAACAATGTGCCGCACACGGCGTCCAATATAAAGTCGGATATTTTGCCATCAATAATTGCCCTATGAAGATAAAAAAAAAAAAAGTAGAAAAATAATTCTAAAAAAATATAAAAGGAGAAAAGAAAATAGTCCAAACATATGTATAAATTATAATGGATTATTCAATAAATCTTACCTGCTAACTTCATATTGGAAGCATTATCAATAACTACTTAAACAACATTCTCTAGTCCAATTTCCTCTACAAAATCACTTAACAGCTAAAACATTTTCTCCCCGTTCTTGCTATAATCAGAAGAATCAACTGACTTCATACACATGCTTCCCTTAGGACAATTACCAAGAAAATTAATCAAAGTCCGTTCTCTTTTGTCCTTCCACCCATCTGACATAATAGAGCAACCATGTTTTTTCCATTCTTCTTTGTGATCTTCCATTATTTTTTTCACTTGTTCAACCTCTTTTTTTAGCAAAGGAACTCTCACCTCATGAAAATTGGGTGCTTTCAACCTAGGGCTATCATATTTCACCACATTGAAAGTAATCCCAGCATCATACATCCATCTTGCTATAGCCGAATGTGCTCGATCATTCAATATCTTTAATGCCTCCTCATTTACATCCTTTTGTTTCTTCATGTTTTTTGAAGTCGATGCACCGTGACTTACAAAAAGGTCCATTGGTCCTTTCATGTTTGCTTTCGCTTTCTTCTTCAATTGATGAACCTCCTCCCGACTCTCTACTTCAACATCATCTTCATCACCAAGGCTTCTCAAATATTCTTCTTGAGTTCTTTGATGGTGAATCTGTTTTTCTAAAACAATTTGTTCTTTAGCTCTTTTCTTTGTGCCCATGTAATTTTGAATTTCTTTCTTTACATCATCAGGAACTCTCAAATGGCCTTATATTAACAAAACTTCCAACTATGTATTGTTTTGTCCTACATATTCCCCCAGAATACTTTTGATCACAAAAAATACATACAGTGCTATTTGTTTTTTTTGGATTGTCCAATCTCACATATTTCCAACATGGATCTTTTCTAGACAAAACTTGTCCGGAACCAGAAAACGACATATTTTCAAGTTATAAATGTAAAATAATATATTTAATTTTAGAGTAAAGTATGAATAAAACAAAAAAAAAAAATGAAAAAAACAAAACATAAACAATTACTAAAAAATAAAAAAAACATAAAAAGTTACTTTATGTTTTAAACTAAGTTAAATAGTCAATAGAAACAAAAAATAGCGGAAAACAATAACAGAAACAGAAAAGAAAATAAAAGACAAAAAACACAAAAGAAAAGAAATAAAAAAAGAGACAAAAAAAGCAAAAAAGGTACCTGGAGCGGCTACCGGCGGTGAGGGGTGGAAAACCGGTTGGGTCGGGTTGGGCTCAGTGGGAAGCATGCATAGAGCAAGCCAGGGTTGTTTTTTTAATGTCACTACCTAGGGTTTTTTATTTTTGGTAATTTTTCTTTTTCCTTTTTCAATTTCTTTTCTTTAAAATAGGCCGAACCAGTGAGGCGGGCCAAGCAACACGCCTCATTGTCTAGGCGAGGCACAACAAGGCGCCCATGTTGTGCCGCCCACCCATGGGCGCCTTCTTGTTGGCGCCTCGCCCAGCAAGACCTGGGCGCTAGAGGAGCACCCCGCTCGCTTTGACGCTTGAGGCGGCCCAAGCGAGTGAGCACCTTTGATTATAGTGATGAAATCAAATAATAGAACAACAATACTCAAAACATGAAGTAGCAAGTGAACTATACCATAGCCAGAAGTTTGCACATCGAAACCCTCATCCTACAGTTAGACAAAGGAACAAAGGGATATGTGAAAATGTTATGTTTACAAAAATCCAAACAAATACAAGACAAAAAAGAGTTCCACCTGCAGGTCACGTATGAGTGGCAAGCTACCAGTGATAGAATAGGGTTTTACATGCCCAACCACCTCTTCTGTAGCTTTGCACAACACCTGGAAGCCATGGGAATCAAGATTGCAAGCCACTCCAGACATTGCTTCATCAAAACTAATAGTTATTCTGAGAAGTCAAAGACAAAAGGAATGACCAGCTAGCAAAGAACTTAAAAAGGACAAAATAAGTAGAACCTTTTTTTTCACTTTTGAACTACATTAAGACGAAATTCTAGATATTGGTTACTTGAACTAAACAATCTTAGAGCTAGAAAATGATACTGTAACTTTCCTCATATTACATGCACATAAGAAATCTGGCAAAATGAGTCATGTCATCCAATTGGTGAAAGAAGTGAAACACACCTTCCCTTGAGGTTCTCATCTAGTAGAACATATTTTGAAACAGGTCCTCTCGTGTCCAGCTTTTCTATGTTGGCATTCAAGTTTTCAACATATTCTTGAAGCTTCTCTATTACATCAGTGACACTGGAATGCAGTATTTATTTGACATTCAATTAAAATCTTGATTTAAAAGAAGCTGTTAAAAGTTACTCAAGCAAATAATGGAAAAATATATTGGCACAATCAAGATGGCAGTATGAAAAAGTAAAACTCCTACAAAGACATCCAATAAAGAGGGATGTGTATTCCATACCTGTAAAATGGAGTCAACCTGCAATAGCAGAGAGGAAAAACTTAAAAGTCAATGATAATTCAAAAACTTATATGGTAATCCCTAAATGACACGTAACCTAACATCTCCACAAACTGTACACTCAGCTGGAATTTGATTGATGCCACCTCCAGGATCTGTCAATAATTATGACCGTTTAGGAAAGAATGCCATTGAGCAAACAAACAATCACGATGATACCAAGATACACTTTTATATTCAACTTACAATTCCATTGAGTTGGTTTCATGGTTGATGGTGTTGCAAATCCATATACCTTTTCATTTGGATGAGGTGGGAAATCCTTGTAGAACTGTAACTGGATCACTTTAAGAGCTTCCATAGCTAGCTCCAAGGGATTGATAGCCTATGATATTTAATAATATAAGCTAAAAAAAGAAATAAAAATGCATTAACAGAATCATCTCTATTAGTGTGACATATTGAATTTAAGCAGAACTAGAGCATTAGCGTTTAGTCTCCCATTATGTTATTACTACTAGAATGCACAAGTCATGACTTGATCTAGTAGAGGACAACTTTCAAGCTAAACGAAATGGAATCAAATAATTTCCTCTTTGCAGAACAAAGAAGCAAATATTGCTGAACTACATAGCTTTAAACAAATGGATTATATCTCTTTTTACCCCTTCACTAATGCACCCAACATTATATAGAATAGAAATCCATGGACAGCCTTCCCCCTCACAATGCTTTCCCTCTATGAGGCTCATATTGAAAGAAACCAAGAAGACAATACTAATACTAAGATCAATATGTCCCATTTGCCCTTAGCCTTCACTCATCAACAGGATGCTTGCATCAGCAAGTCTCCCTCAAAAACAGGAGGAGGGGGGAGGGGGGAGGAAGGAAGGAAAGAAAGAAAGAATGAAAGAAAAAATGTGAAAAGGATCAGATAAGAAAATTTTGAATATTAACTATAAAGTTCGAATTTTTGCCAGACTCCACTGTCTATTTTGTGGATAAATCAACTTCCTAGTTCAGAAAAAACAGGTATGCTATCATAGCAAGCATCTGATATGGATATTGGATGACTCTCAAGAGTATCAATTAGAATTTTGAGAATTTAAGATCACATGAGACAACAATTTTAAGCAATTGCTACATCTTTGGAATTATACTAAACATTTTAAAGGAAACATAAGACGAGGAATAGAAGTGACACCAGAAAGTACATCAAATTCACTAAGAAAAATGGAAGTACCTTGTGGGCTAGGCCACTGTGAAAAAGCTTCCCAGAAACATGAAGCTTCCATGGTATCATACCACCAGTACCAATGCAAGGCTGTTTATCAGCTGTATCAATCCAAAACCTGCAAGGAGAGACAAAGGCCACTAATCATATCAGAAAAAATTTTCAAAGTACTTGTAAATATACTCAGCTTCCCAGTTAGATTGGTCAAACAAACGTGCATTATGCTTACAGAGGTCCCTGCTTCAATTTGTCAAGCAACCCATCCTTCACTAATGCATCAACCCCGACCCCAGGGATAGATGAATTCTCTTCACTGGCAATGAAGACAGCAACCACAGTGGACCTCAATGTAGGCTTTGTCTCCCCCAGCATCCTCATTAGTTCAGCTACAAGGGCAACATGGCCCAAACAATCAGTAGTACCACGCCCTCTAAGTTTGTCTCCGTCAATGCTCAAAGTAAAAGGATCAAAATCCTGCACACATATTTTTTCTAAAGGATAAAACAGAGCTTACAAAAAATTCCATTGGAAAATTGCACCCAATTTAAGCATTGGTACATCCAAACACAGAAAGTTCTTATTTATTTACAAAAATTTATTAGTTCAGCTTTAAATTGTTTTCTAAAATTTACCAGTATTAGCACAGTAAAGCATAGCAACAACAATTTTTCAGTTAGCTATTCTGGAGGAACAGCAAGCCCATGTTTTTAGCCCAGAATTACTCAATGCCCAACCTCTGTAGTCAAGACCAAAATCAATAAGCCAAATACAAATGAAATCCACATATGACATGGTCTAAATTGTAAGTCCAAATAAGGAACTTCAGTTTCTTTAAAATTTAAGCATTCACATCACGAAACACATCATCAAGCAGTCCAGCATTTCTAATTATCTCAAAGAACCAAATTTTCGAACTGCAGCTGGCGAAAAGGTCATAAACAAACCTAAACCCACTTCTAACCAATTCCAAGAAACGCAGCATGACAAACCAATTCAAAATGAAAGTGTAAAGCTACAAATAGCACAGGTAGTATCGCATGCTCAACAAAATTTCCATGTAAATGAAGTTTCCACAGACGCGGCACAATAGATTCAGTTAAGTAATTCACCAATTTGGATTACAAATTGCACCAAATGATACGAAATATACCCAATCAGAAGGGTTGGCGGTGACGACATCCATGTGCATGCCGACGAATGACAAGATTTTGCCGGGTTGAGTTCCAGGATACTCGACAATGAGATTTCCCCTGTTGGGCTTGTAGGTGACGTGGTTGATGATAAGTGGGCCGCCGCCGCTGGCGGTGCTGAGTGGGCGGAGGACGTCGAGCACGTGCCGGACGATCCTGTCCTCCTCCGGGATAAGGTCTGGCGGGTTGTTCTGCACGTGCTTCGACTCGCCGATCAGCTTCGACAAAAGGGTCAAGAAGGAGTCCCTGTTTAGGTCTCCCAGGGTTCGTTTTGCACTGGCGGCAGCCATTTCAGATGAATGATGCTGTGGTTTGCTCAAAGCAGCAAGTCTAATATCGATGGGTTATGGCCTCGCTCGAAGAATCGAAGCCTAGGCCAATACAAAATGCAAGTATATGATTCTCTATAGGTATACTTCTCGCCGTCATTTATACGCGATATGGATCCATTTTAACTTAAGAAGTCATCTCGCTTCGTTGAAAGTGAGACGGTGCCATTCTTAGACTTTTACTTTATTTTACATTTTTGTTTTAATATTTTTCTCATCCTTCGGGACGCTTTTAGCATGAGATACATAATTTTTATTATTCAAATACTTTTTGCTATCTATTTACCACCTCTTGTGAGTACAAAATTGACTTGGATTTCGACAAGTTTCAAAATTAGATCATTGGTCCTATTCAAAAACATTTAAATTTGAATCAACGTAAATCACAAAATCATGTTAAAATAACTTTTATCTTAAGATAAATAAAAAATCTACTAACCGAGAAATAGTAATTTATTTCATGTTAAATTCAATAATAAATTTTTATGCAAAATAATGATATATAATAATTTTTTTTCTATTCTTTCCAGATAAATAATTCATACTAAATTTAATAGTAACTTCTTATGTCAACATAATTTAATTGATATAATATAAAAAAAGATGATGGGACTTACAATTATAAATAATAATATTTGAAAATATCATATTAAGATTTATTATATTAAAATATTGTTTCCAATACTCTTTTTTACATTTCTCAACGAAATCAGTACTAAAAATGAGAATAAGCAAGAAATGTTAAGAATAAAAGGTAAAAATTACAACTATCAAGGCTTTAAGGTTCTCAATCTTCATATTTATGTTTTAAAATGATTTTTGTTTGTGTATCAATTTTAATGTAAAAAAATAATAAATTTACATCTATTATTAGGATGAAAATATTATTAATTCATTGAGGGTCCTATTAATTTTTTTGCGTCTGACAAGCAATGTATATTAGAATAAGATAAATAACTATTACTAAATATAGCTCAACTCTTATTACTTTGTTAGGATAGTGATGATGTCCAGAAGTCGAGCTAAGCGTCTTTTGAAAATCACCAAATTTAATAAGGTTCTTGCTCCAACACGTAATTGGTGGAGGGAGAGCTCCATCCCCAAACAGAGCTCTCCCCAAACAGCATTATTTTGGCGTTGTCTGAAGAAACAACAATTATGTACCTCTTTCAATCCTAATTCCTTCTACGGGAGATTACGATAATGCTTAGTTATTCCACACTTCAAAATGCTTTTTCAGGACAAAACTCCCCCACTGTATGCGTTCAGGCAAAAATAATATTTTGAAGCAATTGGACTTTTATATTTGAAACAAATCTTATTATTATCTGATAAAAAAATAGTATATTATTAATTATTAGGTTTTAATTATTTTTAAAATAGTAAAAAATCACATTGAATGTTAATTTATTTACAATGTAGATCCTACTTTAATACTTTCAATCTGAAAATGATAGAACAATTCGAGAACAAAAATAAGTTGTATTTCTATTGAAAATGGAACAAACAAATATATTTTTTGTATTTTATACAATAAAAATGTTCAAAAAATTAGAAGTACAACCAATCAAGACAATAGTTTTGGAAAATGGTACCTTAGCTTTAGGGATACAGAGAATAGTCAAATTAACTCCATTTAAAATAAATACATATTAATTTTTGTCCATTATGAGGCATTCACATGGACATGACAAGATGATGATTTTTAAAATTATGAAAATTGATGCGGCTAAAAGTCGCTTATAATGAAAGGATAGTATTTGGGATGAATTTAACCAAGGAGATCAAGTGTTCAAAGCTGTATTTCTCTCAAGATCTGAAATCTGCAACCACAACATACGTTAGACTAGCCGAGGTGCCCCCGGCTAGGGCACTCCGACGCTCAAGTTATTTCTGGTCGAAATATAGTAATCAAACAAAAGACTAAGAGTATAGAAGGTTTATAGCGTATTTGGTATTATTTTAAGCGTGGTTGAGTATAAAGTATTTATGGCCTTTTCTAGGCGTGATTTGTCCATGGTGCCCTTATCGAGTGTACTGACTTTTGTCTTTACCAGGGGTTTGATGGTCATTTCATATCTAAATCCTAGTACTGTTCCAAATGACTAAATCTCTTGTGTTTCCTGGGTGAATAGTACCTCTGGAGGCACCTCCATACCAAAGGTGGTGACAAGGTTGGCAGAGTTGGTGGCAAGGTTGGTGGCAATGACTATACCAGTTGTCACGCGTCATTATTGCAGAGGCATGCTATTTGTCAGACTAATAAATGCGGCGGTGATTCGAGTCAACGTTGGAGTGGGTCTTGAGGTTGATACATGTCAACTAAACCTGATTGGTCGATCATAGATCTCAGACTTGATGTTGGGTTTGTTGGATTATCTGGAGTGGTCCTAAGGTCGATACAGGTCGACCATGGACCCCTGCTGAGTAAGGTCGACCAGATAATTGTTGATGGATGCTCTCGTTTAAACTTGGTGTTGGGCCTGTTGGGCTTACTAGGTTATTTCATATCAAAAATATTAATAGGGGTAAACCCAATAAAATGTTACAAAAATTGTTACAAATATCCAAATCCCTCTTAGAGTTTGTACCTTTTTATTTGAGTTTAAAAATTCAATCCGACAATAAATAATGCGAAAGTACAACATATCATTGAATCTATACACGTGATAGCATAATCCTTCTCCACTAGAGATGAATAGTAATGAGCCATCAATGCACTCCACTACAAATACTGCCATTTAGCATAAATCTAAATTGATTATCATCCATGCTAGAGGCTACAAATTAAGAGCTAGACCTTTCTAACTTGTCTAACTTGGACATACGCAACAAAACCCTTTTCCAAGCTCAATTCAAATCTAACTCATCATTTCTTTAAAACTTGACCAGCCCAGTATTTCATAGATTGACATTTTCGTCCAATCAACATAGACCTATTTTTTTTTATTTATACACACACACATTAAAAGTTCATTAGGGCTCAAACTCTTAATTTCCCACAGTATATGAAAGACTGAGATCGCTGGCCACAGGCCACTTAGCTTTAGACCAATTAATTTCTATACGTTTAGCCAGATCAATAAAATCTATGAGAAAACTCTTAGTTGAGATAATCTATGAGGGAGCCAAGTGTTGGGTTAGTGGGTTATCAGCATGGTAGAAAATCTAGGTAAAAATGTGCTACTCTAGAAATAGAAACTACTTTGCCATCATTCCAACATCGACCCATCAAAGAGGATTGATGGAATTGGTCATAAAAGTTACGAGGTCAAAATTGCTGGTTATGGCAGTGGCCATGGCCAGAAGCTTTGAAAAATCACTTATGGAGGTTAGAAACACATAAGTTAATCCAAAAAGGGAAACTGCAAATTTTCCTATAACAAATTTTTGCGAGGAGCAAACATTGGAGAGTAGGAGAAGGGAAAGGTATGCAATCAAAAATAAATCTGATGAGGAGGAAAGTAGGAATTCATATGAGAGTGAAAGCACATGCAACCATCTATGTAGCAAATCTTTAGAATTGGCAGAGCAATTGGACCAAGCATCGTTTAAGGTAGTGATGTGGGGAAAGCAATAATCAGTTAGAACAAATCAGTTTGATGAACTAGGAAATAAAAGCATGCAAGGATCTTCTCTACAAAAGAGAGGCTCTATTTTTTGGGCAGATATCTTGGTAGAAACAGTACTTATGGGCTTCAAAAGGCCAATCTCCGTAAAATATAATGGAAACTCCAATCTTTAAGAACATTTGACAGCATTTGAGCACATCATGTAGATGTATAGGTATTTCGATGGCATAAATAATAGAATGCTCATAGCCATTTTATATAGCAGAGCTCAAGAGTGGCTCACTTTCATACTACAAGGAACTATTATATTGTTATATGACCTGCTTTTTTGGAAATTCCTTCATCATTCTACCAGTAAGAAGAAAGCCAAGAGGTTAGCAACTTACATGTTTACAATTAGGTAGAGTCAAGAGGAGATACCCTAGTCTTATATAAGTCATCTTAACAATGAAGTTCTTAAAGTGCAAGGCCTTAGTATGGAGATGATGATGAGTGTATTGATTCACAGCCTAGAAAAAATTGTTGGCCTCAGCATTGGTAAGAAAACCAACGGTAGATGTCAAAAGCCTAATGGAAACAGCCCACATGTACGTACATAAAGAATAAATGAATGTGACAAAGAATCAGAAATGGTTAAGGAATGTGCAAAATAGTAGAGAACTACAAAGTGATAGACCTAAGAAAGAGCCTTCGAGGTAATAATGTGTGAAAAATCATAGAAGGTCTCCACTTCGACCTGAATTTCACCATTATACTCCATTGAAAACCACATGAACTCATGTTATGTTGTTGTGCCAACAAACATTCTCATATGGCCATCAAAGCGCAGTAATATACCAAACAAAGAGGAACTTTCACAAGTACTATGCATTCCATAAAGACAAAGGACAAGATATGGAAGAGTACTACCAATTTACAAATGAATTAAAGAGATTGGTAAGAAAAGGAAGTTTGAAAGAGTTTGTACTTGATTTTGCCAGAGAATATTATGAGGGTCATGAATAAAGCATATGGGAAGATCCAATCCCATAGTAGGTTAAGAAACCTAGAAAATCAAATCTATGAGAATATACGTGTGGTCAATATTAGCAAGAGAGAGGAAGATCAGGGTGGGAAAAGCTTGCCCAAGAAAGGAGTCATAAACAAGATTGTTGGGGGTTCATCAAGTGGAAAAATGCAGTATGTCATTTAGAAGAATATAGTATATCTTTTTAGCATTCCAATGGAAAATAATTTCAAGGGAAGAAAAATATTGAATCTTACAACGAATTGAATATCCAACAAAGCTTCACTTTTGTAGGGCACCCTCAAGTGAATGGGCAGACATAGGCCACCAATAGGATTATGTCCTAGCATCTTATGACCAAGCTTAATGGGATAAAAAGATCTTGAGTAAGGAGCTTCTAGACTAGACTATTTTCAGTAGGTAGGAGAATCTCGAGAATGTCGACTGTCCATAGAAGGTTATTATCCCCTTAGAGATTAGAATATCTTCAAGAAGAGCGTTGGGTTAAAATTCTAGTGATAATCAAGAGCAAAGAAATTTTGACTTGATGATGAATATAGAGAAAGCTCTTACACAAATTATGCATCATAAAAAGGTAATGGCTACAAGCTATAATAAGAATGTGAGGCCAAGAAACTTTCAAGTGGGAAATGTGATCTTAAAAGAAGTAAAAGCATCCAAACATGTTAGAAAGCTTTGTTTAAACTGGGGCTTTTTAAGTTTATCAAGGTAATGAAAGGCAGAGCATAACGTCTTCAAACTTTAAAAGGAAAGGACCTATTGCAACCATTAGGTGTAAAAATCCTCATGAAGTTCTATGTCTTAGCTACGAAGGTTGTTAGGTATGACACCCTACTAAAAATGCTTTACTTAGTCTTGATATAGGAATGACCTTATGTTCGAGAGATCTTATGAAATGTATCTGCCACCTAAGTTATAAAATTGATGAATTTAAATTCACTTTATACACATTATGTTGCTTCCCACTTATTTTATTTTGTTTTAATTGAAATATTCAAAGTGCTTTGTATAAAATGTGTTAACATCTCATTACCTGAAAAAGGACTTAAGTCTAGTACCCAAAAGAAGTCATATAACATGGAAGTGATATGGAGAGAAGGCTCCATGTTTCTAGAAAAGATCACATAGATCACAAAACAAGGCATGATAAAAGCCATATTAAATTCCTAAAAAGGACACAACAATTGTGGTAACGTCCCGTGTAAAGGATCACTTGAGTGTCCAAAACAAAATGCTATGAATATGAACTTAATTTGCATGAAGATTCATAGTGAGTACTAGAAAAGGCCGAACTAAATATGAGAGATGGAAAATATGGAATTGCATTATGTTCTTGAAAAAGGAGAAATGTAAATAAAGTAGACCTACAACAATAATAGTGGTAGATCAACTCTAAAATAAAATTAAACAACCCACACTATAAACCTGAGAAAGACCAATAAAAATTAAATGACCCATGTCCTAAGCCTGAAAAAGGCCAATACATGTAAGTGTCCCCAAAGGTGTTAAATTTTTTGGTAGATATCTGTTTGTGTGTGCACATGAGTCACTTGAATGAAAAAGCAGTAACCAAATGTATAACAAACAGAAGTACAAAAATTTATTGTCTGACGTTTCAAAGAGTTCAAAAGGATTTCAAAGGGCTGGCGTGGGATCTTAAATTTGCAATGCAAAAGGGGAATATATCTAAACAGAACTCACAGACTATATTCGACCAAAAGTAAATCCCCTTATAAACTTTGCTCTCATTTGTTGACAGTTTGGATTTCTTCATTAGTTTACTTGTTGTGCAGATAACCAAACTTCTCATTCAAGAGATCTAGAGCAACAACCACCGAGTATTTTCTAAGTGACAATTTTAGTGGGATCAAGTTGGTCAAGATTGAATCCTTCTTCCAAATCATCAAGCTTAGCAATTTGGCTTCCAACCCTTCTGTGTAGGCCTTTTATTCTATTTCCTTGTTAAAAATGGGGGGTTAGTGGAAAGTTCAAGATCCATTATGGTGAGCATGTGTAACATGGAGTTGCAGGTGGTGGAGTTGCGAAAATCTTCAAACCCCTATTTATGACCAGCTTCGAATTGTTGTTCCTTCATAACCTCCTGTTTTAATTCCAAGCTCTCTATATGTTCTTTCAAGGAATGGAGCTCTGACCTTGATTTTTTTCTTGTCCTTTTTGAGAGTAGGCAGCTCGGCATCCTTTTGTGGATCTCCTGGTCTTTTCTATCCATCTCTTCTTGTAAATTTCCATTAAGTGAGCTCATCCCTCTTTCAATTTGCTGACCACAACAAATATGTTGTCAGCTTAGGCCTCATGGACGACTTTCTTCTCTTAAAAAATGCATTGCATGGCCATCTGGTGAAAATGTATCAACTTAATGACATCTAGAACAAGAGCAGATAAATATGCTCTAGAAAAGGTAGAGCAATTGTAAGACGACTGAAAATAAAAAGAACCACTACCTACTTAAACTATAGGCTAGCTTCTCTTCAACATAACTGTAATTGGTCTGCATTAAGAGGGCTTGGTTATTTATGTGAAGGCATCATTATAGAGGTCATACGATTCCTCCTGGATGTTACTCAGAAGGCTATTCTTACATTTTCAGCAGATTAGAGAAGTGACTTGTCACTATGTTTCGCCAGTTGAAGCACTTCGAGGTGCACAATTAGTCTGGGCATGTTTTCTAGAACGCTTCAATCAGCTTGTTGGGTGGTCTCCCTGCACCTTTGCTTTTGATCCTTACGGTGCTAGAGGTAGTTTTATTGTTGTGGCTGCCTTGAACTTTGTTCTTATCCTTCTTCTTTCCTTTATCTTTTCCTCGACCTCTTCCATATGGCTTGGTTTTATCTATTAGCAAGGTCGGGGGAACGAGGAGGAGGGTTAGAGAGCTCCACGTGGGAACCTTTTGCAAACACTTCAAGTGATGAGGCGGACGCACTGTTTGGAGAAGATAGTGATGAGCTCTATTCTTGCATCCTCATGCAACTAAAGGGTGAGACAATAACTTACGAAGATCCCTCAGGAGGTGCTTCGCTTGGAACGAAAGTAGGAGCTGCACCTTTGGGCAGCTGAGAATCGGTTGAAGAGCCTTCTCTCCTTCAGGAGCATCGGCCTCATCTAGCAAGGGAAGTTTTGATTTCTTAGAGGCAACGATTTCTGCCTTCTTTTTCTTCATCATGCCGGCCATCATTACCTTAAGGGCGCACATATTTGTAAAGGCAAATAGGTTGGTATTAAGATGATGAACTAGGAATTAGAGGAAACATCAATCTAGAAATTGCCAGGAGTATTTTTAGGTGAAATGCGAGAAGGTGTAAGATTGACTAATTTTAGAAATTTTTCTTTAAAATCTTTGAAAAAGCAAACCAGCGATCTGTGAGATAATCGTCAACAAAATTGTAATTCCTAGTGAGACCTTCAAAGTTTGCATTCATGAGGGCGTTCCATGGATTGTGATTTGTGAGACAAAACCTCAATGTAAAATTATTTGTGTCTCCGTGAACTAGCGGAGATGGAATATTGGTTAGGAATCTATTCCTTTTTGACGAGTAAAACAGTAGAATTCACAATCATCTGACCTATAGTTAAAGGATTTGCATGGAAAAGGTGCCAAAAGTTGATGAAATTGGATTTGCCTTCGAAATGGCCCATGATAATAATAAAACCTAATATGTGGCGAACAGAACTAGGGATTGCTTGAGTTGGAAGTTGGATAAACCACCAAAGTTCTTATTATTTTAGCCACGGGCTCAGAAATCGGAAAACAAAGAATGGACTCCCGGATTGGAGTGTGAAAGACTAGACAATCCCGCGGAAAATGACACACAATCTGGCCCATGCAAGCATAATTAACATAGAGAGATGAGCATTCCAGAAGACAATCAACTAGGCGTATTGAGAGGTCGCTAGGGTAATTAGGATTGGTGATAAAATTGGCCTTCAGATGATTACCTCTCTCTTGATGGCAGTTAGTAGGAGTGGTTCTGAAAGAAGTATTAGAATTCCAGTTCTCCCCATTTGCAAAGCTCATAAAGTTAGTCGAAGAGGTCGGAGATGAGGAACGTAACATTATTGATTACATAAATAGAGAATTTAACCATAGATTGTAATTTTAGTTGGAAGTGATATATACACACATCACAAAGTAAAATAAATTTTAACTGACTTTCAGATAATTAATCCTTAAATTATTCAATTATGCATTGAAATTAAATAATCAAGTCGCCTCGTCTGAAAGACCAGGAGCAACAATTTCTTCCAGAAAGAAAAAGTAATTCTGAATTTTAATGCAATCGGAGCATCATATTTCTGCAACAAAAATTAATTTTGAATAACAGCAACAAAACCAACTTGTTAGGAGCACAAGAAATTGAGGAACATGCTAAACCAGAATATATCCCAAAAGCATGAAAATTCATCATTTCCCTTCAACACCTGAAAGTACCTTCTAACCCGTTTGAAGATCTCACTGTCAACATACAAATTCTATGGGAATTTAATCTAATTCTAGGTAATTTAGCATATACCTAAAAAAGGGTACCACCAGCCACATAGCACAACCTGGGGGCTTGAAAACTACCGAAAGAGGAAAAGAAAAAGACGACTATAGAAAACCTCTCTCTACGATGGGGAAAGCAACGGCAGCCTGTCCTGTCCTGTCCTATAAACTGATATGATGCTAACATTTGCAGCAGCCAGCTTAGTATATGTCTTGCAGGAAAATTTACGAGGTTAATTGGGTAGCATTTTCATAGAGTTTGCCCAACCCATAGTTGAATACACCTGCATATTCTGCACTGGCTGTCCAGCGTTAGTGTAAGGTCCTGAGCTACCATCAAGCGGACTACTACCATCATTCCCCTCAGCTGACTCACTTGAAGCACCCGGTGAAGGAGGGCTAGCCCCTGCCAACGGAGCTCCAAAATTCAGCATATTTGAAGGTGGAGTAGAAGACTGCTCAGTCTTTGATTTTTTGCCTTGCCCAATCCAGGTTCCAACCATAACCTGGAAAAAGAAAAATATTATTCAGATGGTGCCATCTGATGGACAGAAAATGAAAGTGTCCATTCCTGTGGGACACAGCGAGGGCTGCAGTACCTGAACAGTCGATGCTGCTTTAAGAATTCCTGCAACACCACCACCCAACACTCTACCATCTGTCCCACCCAATAACACACTCAGTCCGCCTGTTTGACGGCGGCTACCATTACTCTCTGACACCAGGAAGGAACCTGACAAATTGATAATCTCAAACCGACCCTGAAAGTGAAGATGCCACCATTATGCACATGCTAAAAGAACAAATGAAAAGGTGTAAATTAAAACATCTCATGTGATGACCAATGCAAAAGGTTTTGGAGCATAGAGAATTCAACTTCAATAGTTGATATCCATCTAAGAATGCCTCAATTCTAGGGACTAAGATTCCACACATGACATGTTAAGAACTAATTAACCCTTTGGAAGCACAATTTATTATAAATTCCCAATCTTTGGAATTCATAGACTGGAATTTCCCTTCTGTATGAAAATCATCGAAGTTTGGTTTTGACAGGACCAGATTGGTAACAGTGGCCACTATGATGTAAAACAAGCTGGTAGGAACTTGAACCACAGAGGGTCATGAAAGGATCAATGCTGTTGCTGAATTTAAAATTTGGAGGTAAAAAGAGCAAGGCTAGAAACATCAGGAGTGAGATCGAGGGCATTAGAAGCTGATGAACAGACATAGTCAACTTGTGCACATATGGGCTGTTTGGTCAATTACGTTTCAGGAGAGGATACCCTTGGTCTTGTTCTTGTTGATGCAGGAAATGATTGTAAAAAGGATTATGGAAAAGGAATAAGAACCAAAAAAGGAGAAAAATTCACAAGCAAGGGATCAAGGACACTAACAAGGTGAACATTTATCCAGCAAGGCTAAAAACAATTCTAAAAAGAAAATGTAATCAAACAAATCTTGAATTGATAACAATTTTGGGAAACTCAATATTTTGATCATGACAAGAATATTGATTTTGCATAGCAGCACTTGGGTCCAGCACGCCATAATCTATACTTCAATCTAGCTCATGAACAAAATATACAAAGGCCTCAATAGGCAGGAACTCAAAAATCCAATGCAAGGCACCTTTTCAGTTTGCTTCATAGCAACATCAGTTGGTTAAAAAGTGTTTTAAAGGTGAGCTGTTGAGCGATGCTGGTGCCCCGTGGATTTTCCTATTTTAAAACATTAAATTTAAATTTTTAAAACAATTTTAAAAATTTAAATATAAGCTAGTAATTTATATACTAGTAGGAAAATCGCTATGGAAGAAAAACAGAGATCTAGAAGGCATTAAATAGCATCAATAAGAAGGATAGACAATAGTAGCTCTTGTTATAATAAATTTATAAAATAAAAATATCTTTAGAAATCTAAAATTCATAAGACAAAGAAGGACAATTTTTAGAAGAATGATATGGTACTTGGAATTTTTACTTTAAAAGGGTTGTTCGTCAGAATATAATGGTATCTCGACATTCCAGAAAAAAATACATCTGGGGGCCATTATAACCAATTACTTTGGGCACTAGGGGCACTAATGCCCTAGCATATGCCCTGAGCACACCTGAAAAGATACGGCGCCTCTCCTCCAGACACCCTTAGCCCACCTCTCATAAGCGCTCATAGTATGGTTTTCAGGGTGGTTTAACGTAACTTGTGTGCCAAGAGTTGGTTATTGGGTAGAATATAGAGGACAGACTTAAGAGAGGATATAGACGAAAATGTTTTCTGAAACATAGAGGACAGATTTTAGTGTGTTTTTCTTGAGATGCTCTTTGGTGCACACAAAACAAGGATCTAGAACAGAAAATAAAAAGGGAGAGAGATAGAACAACGCAGGCCCCTTTGGAGATACATGTGTGGTCATAATTGACCATTAACTGAATCCAGATTATCTCAGTAATTTACTAGAAATCCTGTAAGTCACAAGAAACTCTATTCAGTCTTCTTCCTTGGGGTCACGTCATGTCATTTCTATGTTAAATCACTCTAGCTAGTCCATATATAGTTAACATATTTCTCACAAGAATTTGAACTCCCAGATTTAGGATTTTATGCAATTTATGCAATCTATAGCAACCCTCATAATTAAACAAATTGGAGCATTTTGCAAAAAATAGAGATGTGGAAGCTTCATTTCCCTGACCCAAGTCTAAGCTCTAGTTGTAGAAGGCAGTTTGTATTGGAGCACATAAAAAACAGTCATGTCCATCCTTCAGAAAGAAGGATGCACAATAGTAGCTCAATATATAGACAGGGTAAAATTGAATGATCATATGAGTAAGGTATTTAATATTTTCTAGATGCCTAGGGCTTTGGCTTATGATTAGTGGCTTTAAATCAAAGGTTCCAATAAGGAAACAACCAAAGGATTTGTGTAGTTGTACGCAGAGGCTTAATCACTACAAGCAGATGAGTCCAAGGAGAAAGGATATTAGTTGAATTTCAACCAACAGGTCGACAAAGCAAAAGAGAAAGTTGACTTTGCTTCTGTGGTCCTTTAATATGGGTGTCTGATCCTTATGGACTGACTTGTACAACCAGAAAACCTGGCATGGGGCGTGGAAGGTTTTAGGGTGCCATCAGCTGAAACAATTGAGCCAACAATGGTTTTAAAAGAAGTTTCCATATGGCTCTCTGATGCCAAAACAGAAGAGTTTCACCATGATCTTCCTCTTTTTACCAATGTTTGACATGAAATTGCAACACTAGAGTCACAAGTACCAGAAGTTTCAGCAAATATTTCAGATAAAGCAGATAAAGAAGGTTAGCCTATTGCTTTGCAGGAAACACATGGAAGAGGCAAACTTCTGATGAACTTCAAACAACTGGAGAGGAAACAAATTGCAGCAGAATATTTGAAAGAGTTGCGTATCAGAAAGATTCAAAAATAACTAAATCAAAACAAAAGGGAGACAAAAGGAAAGAAAAACAATAAAAAAAGAATAGAAAAACAAAAAAGAAGAACAAGATTGATCAACTATTATGAAAAGAAATAAGAGAAGAATTGGAATAAATAAGGGAAAAATGAAACAAAAAAATATATCTCAAAGGAAGGAAGTTTTGTAAAGGCATTTGTGTAGCAAGTCAATCCTACTTATTTCTCAATTAAGGTAAACATACAAATTAGAGTATCCTTCTTCATGTCCCATTTTATGATACAAGTTAAACACATTATTACAATTTAAAAAAAAGAAAAAAGAAAAAAGAAAACAAGAAAAAAAAATCAATTCTTACCATCTTTGCACCTTTCATCATATCATTCATAACATAAACTAAAATATCCTCAGTCTCTCATTTTATTAATACAAGGTAGACATATTAAATTAAAGAAAAAAGAATTCAATCTTTTACCATCATTCCACCTTTAATCCTATAATTCTGTATAACCCTTTAGTATGGAAGTAGAGTAATGGGATGAAAGGTATGATGATGCTAAGGATTCATTTTTTATATTTTGTAATAATGTGTAGACCTATAAATGGGTAAGATAATACCCTACTCAGACCTAGAAAGTCAAACCCATACCCATACTCATACTTGTTAAAAATAATATAATGGGTATGGGCAGGGTCTATACCCACAAATTACTCCAGTACCCACACCCAAAAATTACCCATTACCTTATATGTGAATTTAATCTATTGACCTAAAAAATGTCTATGCCAAAATTAACTTATATTAATGATAAGCTTTTTATATATAAAAATTACAAATATGTGAATGAACAGTAACAACTAAACATTTTTCTTCATTAAAAATTAAACTAAATTAATAAAATTAATAAAGTTAATATAGTGGGATAGCAATTTTTTGTTTAATTGGAATAGCAACGGTAACAATTGAACAATTTTCATTAATAAAATTAATAATATTAAATTAATAGTGAAATAAATAATTTTTATAAAAATATTTAATAAAATTAATTTTACTAATGAATAAACTTTGTTAATAAAAACCTTATTAATGAATAAAAAATTAAAAATAAAGATAACTAATTTAAATTTAATGACTAAATTGAATTAAATATAGATATTTTTAGTATATATTAAGAAAATTAGTATATACATTAAAAACATAAGTCCAATAAACTAAACCCAATGAGTCTTGAGTTAGATAGAGTAGGGTACGGTTAGGGTCAAGGTTTTATCCTTTTGGGTATTTTAGGTTAAGTAGAATATAGGATATTTTTATTTGGATATTTTAGGGTATAAGCACCTTACCCATTTATAGGCCTAGTGTTTACCTTGTATGATAAAATAAATAAAGAAGGATATTTTATTTGTATGTTTACTTTTGTGGATAAAATAAGTAGGATTAAAATGTACTTTACACGGATACACTTGAAAAACTACCTTCCTTAATATCCTTTTACTTTAATTTCTTTTATTCCCTTTTGTGTTCCAATTATTCTCTCATGTATTTTCATCTTCATCTTTCAATTTTTTTTCATTTATTGTTTTCTTTCAGCTTCAACATATTGAATCAACCTTTTTTGTCCTTCTCTTCTTTTCCTTTTTTATCCTTTTCTTTCTCTTTACCTGTTTTTTTTTTATTTCTCAATCTTCCTCTTCTCTTTACTGTCCATTCACACTGCCGCCCGCCATATGCAACCATCTTCCACCACCATAGCACCATTACAGGCTCTAATGACTGCATCAGCAGAACCACCACCAACCACCATCCAACATCCAATGTGGTAATGTGACTTTAGCTGTTTGATGAGAGAAATGGGTTTCTGAGTTTGTGTTGGTTGATGAGAGGAATGATTCAGTACATCTGATTTGGTGTTCATAAATTAGGTAAAACCCATACGTATTTCAGCGGAAATTTGTAACTTAATTGATCAACAAAATTGGGAATAGATTAACTTAAACATTCAGCCCAAGATTGGTAGGATGAATTATCGAGTGCTCATTTCAACTTGGACCAGGCTTCCATTAATCTTCTGAAATTGGCATCATTTGAGGTATGTAGTTTATGGGCTTGATGAGGAACAAAGTGAACTGGGCCTAAGAGTACTACTTTATGTTTAGCAAGAGTTGAGATTGTAAATAAAGAAGAAAAACTGTTTTGGCCTCTGAAGCCTTGGGAGAATTTGCATAATGAAACATCAAATTATCATAACAATAAACTCGATTAATAGAACACAAGTACACAAGTTTTATGGATTGCAAAGGATTCCACCAGAACAAGGACTGTCTATAAGTAGAAGCTTTAAGGTTATTCATTCAAGACAACTAGGATCGTGAACAACAGAAGGCAAGACAATAACATTAATATAAGACTTGCGTATCATGCAACCTACCTACATCCAATAATAATTAAAATACCAAAATAGCCTTACAAACAAGATCAGATTCACAATTAAACATTTTAAACAATTTTCATATAAACGAGGACTACATATTCTCATTTAGAAGAGCTAAAGCTCGTTTAGAATCCACCTTTTTGCAGAAGACAGAATTTAGCTTCCGCTTGTGCATAATTCTGCATTTCTTTAACTAAACCCAGAGGGTTCATAGCTATAGAGTCTTTACCTTTCTGAAAATTCTTAACAGGCCAGGCTCCTTTCACAGATGAGGGGTAGTCCCAAGACAATATTTAAGGACTAAACAGAGCCTGCTTGAGTTTCCAAATACTAATTGAAGGCATTGTGTCATGAAACTAAATGAATAAACAACTTTCCGGCTAAGACTATTGTAGGCTCTCAGGATTCCTACCCAATACAAGACCAAATGGACGATAGGATTAAAACAATTTCAGATGTTGTTTGAGAGGCCAGTATAGCCGCACTTGAAACACAGCAGCTTAAAGAGCTAGAAATCACCAATTACTAAAAATATACAGTATATTTCTGTGCTCACCTTCATAAATTCAGTCCATAATTCGTAGCTTGCTCTATAGACATCAATTTTCTTTTTGTACTAATTGCCTGATGTGTTAACCAGACACAAAGTTTTAAGATAATTATTAGATTTTATGAGAAACTTGGCGTCTTTCAAATTTCTCAAACCACAGAAAGGGAGTAAAAGAAACTCTAATAGATTTTGTAGAGGTAACTAGAGAAAGATGCATTACATGAGCAAAATCACCTCCACAATATCCAACATTTAAACTTTGCATCATATCTTAAAAGACTTGGTGGGCAACATTAATCCATTTGAGACCAACAAGAGCCTTCAAAAAGAAAATGGAGTAGATGCTACACTTACCTTTATATAAGCATATGTTATTTGAAAACTCATGTAGAAACATAAATGCAAGCACTACCTAGCATATCTAGCAGAGATTTCGATCTTTCTTTATAGATAAAGGCATTCTTGATACAAGAACGACGTTGATGCATATCATAAGGCATATTTCATCACAGAAAGGTTATTCAGTAGCACACACCTCATATGTCACGACGCTACTGGACATTGCTGGTTGGCGAAGGCTAACATTACAGATAGCACCAGAAGCAGATAGAACGCAAACAGTGCGTGGTCCTTGCCGTGAGAAAGCCATGACTTTTGAAGTTATGTCCTACAAAACATGAGAATACATCATCAGTCTTTCCTCAACATAAGCTGTTCTGTTCAATAAATTTTCTAGGAGCAACAACTCAACAGACTCCCTTATTTATTTATTGCTTTTTCCTTTTCCAAAGATTATGGGCTCCGCAAGGAAGGGAGTTCAGACACAGCTATTATGGCATCTCCCAGAACTTTAAAGGCACTTTCCAGTACAAATGGACTAAAGTCAGCTCGAAGCCGGTAACGTTTAGTTTGGTAACTTTAAAGCCACAAGACAATATAAATTCAAACCAAATCAACTTTGAATGAAACATCTATACCTGCATTTAAATACAAATGACTGTTAATATGTGTATTGGGGCTAGAAGAGGCTCAAACTCATCAAAGGTTATAGCATACATCTATCTATTAAGCCTAAAGTACCTGTCTTTAATACTTCAATACAAGAAAAAATAAAGAAAGTTAATAGTTGGTCTTATATATAAGTCTAATGTACCTGCAATCACACTAAAATAACAAGTAAAATAAACAAAGTTAACGTAACTCTTATACTAAAATAACAAGCAAATAAACAAAGTTAACATTTCTGAAAACCCACTAAAGATCATCCTACATTTCGATATTATACTACTTTGAGTTTGGAAGGAAAGAGGCTCTGGAGATTGACTGATGTTCAGCAAGAAAGGCATAATGCCTGCTCCATCTTAAAAACTTTAGCACACATAATAAATTCTACATGTCCAATTCAGGTTTTAATTATCCATTCTAATTAAAGCATATGTTGATCTGGTTTAAGAGGTTAAGCACAAATTTTTCCATTATTTCAGTCTGAGGAGATACACTTTCTTGCACATTGAGACGCATGAGTTAGCTCATCAAGTTCTATATGATTTTTCAGAAAACTCCACTTTTGATTCTGCCAACATAGCTTATTTTGGGTATTAATGTATGGAGTAAGATTATAATATGTGTTCTATAGAGTAATTTGGGCCATATAATAACTCAAAATAAGAAAAAATTTTTAACTAGATTAGCGTAAAAAATTATATAGCATTACATTTCCTTGTTGGCAAACTAGAACTGGAATCTTATATCAGACCCTTCTCTTTATTAATAATTTTTAATATTGCATTCTAAAATCAAGGCTCAAGGATGGCAAATTTAACCTGAGGTGAAAAAATCAATTAAGTTATCATTCTTTTCTTATGTGTGAGGTGATAAAATGATTAAACTATGAAGATATAATTGCCAAAAACAATCTATACTTCCTCTATCCAAATCTATTGCTCCGATTACTTTTAGGACATTTCAAAATATGGTTTCATTTCTCTAACCACTATTCTTTTTACCAGAACTATCCAAGCACTTAAAGTAATTGACACCACATACAGTCAACCACAACTTTTGAAGGCCAGAGCATTTTCAACTCTCATCTAAAACTCCTTTCCAAGTTTTCCAAGTCAAGTGAGAGCCATATTGTTGCAACAAAGGAAGTATAATCAATAATCTCAAACTTCTAGAAACTGACTAGTGCAACACTGCAACTTTGTATAATCAAAAGCTCTCCACTGCCTTAATATCAAAGAATCATTTGTCCCAATAAAATAAACATTTTTTGATCTTTTATATCAATAAAATGCAAAAGATCATAGGATTCTCTATGTAAGGTGGGAGGCCTAAGCCAAATCAAAAGGATTTACTGTTTGGAATCACATGATTGTAGGATTCTTATAAATGCTCTGATAAATAGTTATGTTTACTTTAGGCCCCAATTTTCCTCTAGCTTGCTTTTGTGATATTTCCATAACAAATTGTATCTTTGTTCTCTTCATCTGCCTTAGTAAATACTTCGGGGCATAGCGCGAGGTACTAGTAATTTTCTGAAAGTGTAACTCCTAATTTGGATTCTCATTTCAGTGTTAATCATATTCAGAATTTTTAAGTGCTTCATTTTGGGAGTCATATGGAGGCTCTGACCTTTTATGTAATTATGGTCCGACAAGTCCATGTCCTTATAATGGTGTAGACAGAAGTGTAAAGAAGTTTGAGGTCCACTAATAGCAATATAAAAACATTGGAATATGGAATGGGGGATTGTGTAGTGGTATTGAATGGGTGATATGTAGCACTATTAAAGATGCTGAGATAGAGCCATAGGTGGATGCACCTCAATATTGAAGAGCAAAGCAATGGTGAAGCAAAAGAGGAAATAGAACACTAGGCACACAGAATTGGGATTGCACCAAATCAATTTTTTGATAGCATCAAACCACTGCATGCGGCTTTCAACAGCTCTGGAGTAAACCAGTAACCAAATTTCAACTTAATTAATCCATATCCCAAAGTTAAATGACATATGGCTGCATGAGTCCATTTTCCTCATCCAGTCAAAGGCCACACAAAAAACAAAGTCAATAAAAATACCTAATTTGTTGGAAGACACCTACAAACCCTATTTGGCAAATAGACGGATTCATGGTAGTATAGAACAAACATATATCCAATCCTTGAGAATTTAATTCTCAGAAAGAATATTCTAATTCTTCCAAAATAACAGTCGAGCACCTTTATGCTTTTGCTCACCATGAACTGCACAGTAAGCATGTAAGATATTTACCAGAGGACTTCTATTGCAATTTCTAATACTAAGAGGGGAAAATTATAGAACTTATTGCCTTGCATAACAAACCATCCTCGTTGCAATGAAGTGATATATAACATGGATCAGGTTTAGAGATTGCATTATCAAAACTGTGAAAAGCATAAATCCGAGGTTTGTGATCATCATCTCTGTTTAAAACAAAGCTTTCATGTTTACCTCACCATCATTTTCTCTCATTCTTTTTTTTTATTGACCAACATAAGTGAGATAAAATAAACAAAAAAAGTTGTCAGCAACAACTATTTCATCTTAATTCATGTACTTATCACTTAAGAACATCTTCTGAATGGCTGACAATTCTATGTTGAATTTACAGTGTCCACAAAACACAGCAATCCCTCCAACCGACAAAAGCAATAAGCAATTGAGCATCTTATCTAACAAGAGTGCATCATGATGTTAGAGGCATTGCCAACAAAACTAGTTTGATAATAACTTTGCCACATTTTTCTTTTTGTTTTTTTCTTTTATTTGCCTGTACCTTACCCAAAAATGTGTCATTTTCAAAACATGGCCATAAAAAACCTAAAACAGTTCCAGCAACTAAAGAACAACACCCAAAGGGAGAAAAAAGACATGAATCTTGAAGCCATCCCATCCCCCTTGCTCAGACAAATAGCATCTTTAACTAAATTCAGCAAAATGAGAAGTGTTTTTCACAGTGATAACACAGATAACCAAGCAAGTGGAGAAAAATATCTTAACAAAATTTAGTGTAGCCTAACCAGCATTAGCAATTTACCTCTCCTGAATTTACCATAATTACATGAGGTGTAAAACCAGCTCCTGGCACTCCTGCCCACAAAAAAAAACAACATCAGGACCACACCACCATAAGAAATGTACATATTAATAAGGACAGCATATGATCTATCACAAATTCATCACCTAGAGCATCCAACTGCTTTTTGACAGAACCAGGAGGCCTGCCACGGTTACGCTTGGCTGGGGGTTCAGACGATGGAGTTCCACCACCTCCACCAGAATCTGAATGGCCCCTGGCGGATGAAATCTGGGTAACAGGCGCAGGGGACAGACCTAGACCAATGCTGTTATCAGGGGAGTATTTTCTGGGCCGGCCCCTTTTCTTTCTGGCCGGCTCAATGTTGAACCAGCCACCACCGCTGCCGGAAGGTGACCCATCAGAATACTGATGATCCAACGGTCTTTGGGCAGCAGCAGCAGCAGCCATGGAACTGAAGGTGAAGCGGGGGTTCTGTTGGTGCATCATGGCGGTGTTGGAGGTGGCGGAGGTGGTGGGGGCGACAGAGTTGTTGCTGTTGGGTAGTGGGTACGAGTTGTTGGATGGATGTTGTTGGGTTTGAGTGTGTGGACCCATGAGGACGGCGTGATGTGAGGAGGGCG
>JACGDI010001665.1:725228-762415 GCA_014898725.1 Jacaranda copaia
TTGGGGGAAAGAGGGTTGGGTGGGGGTGGGGTGAGGGACCGGAGGAGGTTTAGAATTAGGGTTTTATATTTTCTTTTCATCGCTGTAAAGTTTGTTGGATTTTGGAATAAAGTCAGCATAGAATTTGTGATACTGCAGTCAAACAAAGATGAAATTAATTGTTTTTGGGAATGAAACGCAGCTGAAGTACAATGATAAAATCAATATGGAACATAATACAGTTAGTTAAATAGGGCGCAAAAATTTTGGGAATGTTTGGTAATGTTTAGTCATAACACAATTATTTTGGGAAATATAATTAAATATATATTTATTTTCTTTCCAAAATTTTTATTTTGCAATATATACATCCATATATTATATATACATCATATATATTTTATTATTATTTTAATAATAAAAAAATCACCCAATTTCATTTTCATCCTAAAAACTTAATAAAAAAATATTGATTTAACTATTATAATATAAAAAATATCTCGCCTAAAATATAAATAAACTTACTAAAATACAACTTTCACATTTTTCAATAATTCATTCTCCCAAAATATATAATAAACACATAATAGAATCACACAAAAAACATAACCAAATATTCCCTTTGTTTTTTAATGCATATGACCCTAATCTCTACGTTTCATTTGAGAGATTATAGGGGTGGACTAATTCTTTTTTGGTGCTAGCTTGCCACTGTAGTGGCAATTAAACAAAACTGTAATCTTATTTTGGGAGGTGCGAATATATAATCACCCCTCCGCTAAAAATCTGCTTCCTTTCTTGCCCTTTTTTTTTATTCCAATTGTATCCTCTGAAAAATCCACAAATGTGTCTTTTTTTTTGGGTTATTCAAGGAAAATTTTGTCATTTATGCATTTAATTCCACACATCAAACACGCATTTAATTCCAATCTTCTATATTAAATAGACTAATATGTCACTTAATCTCATATTATCTCTTTCTATTCAAATTTTTACTATTATTTACATTTTAAATCAAATGTGGCCTAAAAAATTTATGATACAGAAATAAGTATAAAATATGAAAAGAATAGCACAAAATTCATAAACCATCGTGGTATATGAAGATAAATATTACATAGCCTCATTATGTTTAGATGTACAGCACACATGTATTGAGATGATCTAATATTTTTCATATCCAAGCTATTTGTGGAATCGGCTTAAAATCACTCAAAAAACAGCAATGTTTCTCTCGGGAAAAAAAAAAGGGCGATTGAAAACATTTTTTTTTTATTATTCTTTAGAAGGCACTAAAAATAAAGAGATTGTTGGAGTTTTTATTTCTATCTAATTCTTGGATAAAAATTCTTTTTGGCATCTTCCCATTCTGGGGACTCACAGAAATACCATGGACAATGCCACAATCTATTCGACATACAATAATGTGTTAAACTACTTTAACAAGTCTGCACATGAGATATCCAACATCTAATGTTCGTACAGCAGTATCGACAACTCCTTTATAAGCTCCGTAGCAATAAATGATATATTCTATTAAAGAAAGCCCATCGCGTAAATTGCTTTGAATGAATAAATCAATCATTGATCCTTAAGGGTCCGACATTAATCCTCTCATACTTACTAATTGAAGTACTTGAGGTGCATTTTCTCTAGCTCCTGAAAAAGACATTATATGAAATGGATGGCGCTTAATGTTGAGAAAAAAATCTCTTACAGAAAGGTTCCTGCAAGCTAGAGGCTTTTTGTAAAAATACTACCGCTACTCAATTCATAATGAAAATATTTTCATATTAATAGATAAGAGAGGGGAGGGCTCCTTTGCAAACCATTCAAACTAAAATTGATTATTGTCCTTATATGATTTGGACTATCTATATAAGGTATTAGGTTCCAAAGTTTGATTTTTTATGGATAAGGAAGAGGAATAAGAAAACTTTATTGTTTTTCCCTTCTATCTATTGATTGAACAAAAATAGGCAATGACCATCAACAAATGTGATGCTCTAAATCTCCGCTAAGCAAGCCCACATAATAGAAATTTTTTATGCATAGGAATTCAATCACAATAGTATGTCTCTAGAAATATAGAAAAGAAAAGAATCTATAGTTTCCAATTAGTATTGAATATTATAGAAACATAATGATTTAGATAGTCATATAGAATTTTGATTTATTTATCACAATTCGAATATTGTTCTATTTGATTGTAACACCCCAAAATTTCTCAAAGAATATAAAAATCATAACTTGGACTAGGAAAAATGATAATAATTGATAAAAGAATTAAAATGTGTTGTTTTGAAAAGATTTGGGGGGTTTTTAGTTAATATAAAAAATTTGGGGGACTCAAAATTATAATAAAAAGGACATAAATTTAAGGAATTTGAAAATCGTTATGGTCAATCTGTAAATAATATGGGTCAATTGGGTTAATCTAAGGTACTAAACAACCTAATGGCTAAAATGAAAGCTGAATTTAAGGATGGGGTCAACTTAAAAATTCTTAAAATTTCCTGTATAAATAGCTAATCAACCCCTCCCTTTCTTCAAATTTCCACATGCAAGCCCTCTTCACCACATTTGGTTTTCCTTCCCGGCGACGGTAGAAACCTCAAACTAAGCTATCCACCAACACCTTTTCAGCATGATGAACAAGTTCATACCCAATGAACTCAAAACCAGTCAATGGATCATCAAGAAATTGAAATTGAAAATTGGGTAATGGAGGAGGTAGTTGATGTGGCGACTCAGGCAATGGAAACTTGGGTTTGGAAGGTGGGTTTCAATGGGTTCAACTCGATGCTCAACATGGTGCCTTCAATTTCTAATTTCGATCACCGATGGCAACGGAATTGAGGAAAATGAATAGTAAAGGTGGTGTCGAAGTAGTGTGGTTTGAGCAACAATGGACTGGCAATTGATAGTGAAATCTAAAATTAACTTGGGCATTTTGTTGTATGCATTGAGACGCACCAACTAGTAGTGGCTACACTCATTAGTGGCTATATGCAACTGTGGCAGCGACGGTGAATCTGGAATAGAAACTCTAGCTTGTCACAGTGATTGCATGCATGGTGTTTTTAGTGGGGTGTAAAAATTGGATTAAGAAAGGAGTTTGCTACCATTTGAGTTTTTGTTGTTCTTATTGCTCTATGGTTTCTTGTATTTTGGCGTAATTGGAAGTGCTTATGAATTTGGATCGAGACATTGGTCACATGGTTGTATATAGTGCTAGGTGGGCCAAGATTAGTTGAAATAATACTTAACCATTGATTAATTAAGTCAATTCAGGAGATTAAAACCATAACCTTGTGTATAATGATTTGTGGGCTCGAGTTATTAATTAAGATTAGATTATCATTAACTAGATTAATTAGTGTAATTATATGCTTGACTTTTGTGTAACATTGCAAGGATTAATTATTAATGGAATATGATAATTTCTTACAATTCAACTGGAATATTATATATAAGTTTAGACTATTAATGTAGTAAGTGATTGGTAACTCAAAACAAATAAATCTCTCATTAATACTATAGCAACATTAGCATGATTAGTAAGTTAACCTTACGATATTTTTGGAACCAAACCTCTAAATATTATACTAGTTGGAAGCATGATGATCTTGTTAGAATAATTTAGATAATCAAAATATTCTAGCCTAAGTTACCAGTGTTCGAATAGGGCAAGAACTTAGGTTAGGTAAATATACCTTATAATCAGAGCACTTGATATTAAGGCATATATGGCATACTTATCGTTTAAAGGATACAGTGCAAGCATTTTGACATTTAAACATATTCTATTGGAACAATTGACGAGGATTCATACCTTTTTGGCAATAGCCTTTTTTTCTGGGAAATGAATCATATCTGCTTGTCCATTCATTGTGTCTGTTTGCAATCGTTCTGATGCCCAGAACCTCTTTTTATGTTATTAGATTCTTATCCCTTGTACCCTATAGCCTTGCCGATTGACCGTGCATGTGTTGATATTTTGGTCTTGCCAGTTTGATTCCTTACTTTCAATTATATTGTTCTGTGAGTTATTCATATGGCCCCGAAGGTCATATGCTATATGATCTCTACCATTTTATCTAGTATTCTGATATGTATTCCTCTAAACTATTTTTTTGAAATTCATATTTCACTATTAGCATCATGTCATGTCTACCCATGGGGACACCCTTAGAAAGTTGCCATTCGTAGGGATGCCATAAGAAGTTGGGCATGAGACTAGGTTTGAAAAAATAATCAGGTGAAATGAACCGATGGTGACTAGTCTCCCTACTAGTACCCACTCACGATCTTGACTTGTAGATAGTTGGAGATAGCTATCTATGAGTGGCAAGATCCAGCATATGGTCAGCCATGCCACATGTCAAGTTATTACACACCTAGTTGAGTGCTCAAGCAATGGAGTGGTAAGGGAAACTTGTTTACGCTGTACTTCTATCATGTTTTGTTGTTATGTTCTATTATGGAAGCAATAAGGTCAGATATGCCAACAGTCTACTATGATTTGAAAATGGTTGCTAGTATGATATGTTTTGTTATGTCATGTCTTGGTAGTTTCATGACCTATTTCATTTGGATTTATATCCCATCAATACACTATTTATCACTTTCTGACATCTTGGTTGTTCTATTATTTGTTTTGAAATTGCTTCTGTCACTATTTAAAGTCTTGTTGGTACCCTCCATTTTCATAAGTACTATTTATTCAAGTTTTATTCTATTATAGTGTCATTTTACAACTTCTAATTGTCTCAATTTTGCCTATTACTTTAGAATCCTTTTGTTAGTTTCCTTTACCTTATGCATTTGTTAATAGTTACCTCCCCTCCCCCTCACTAAGTCCTTCGAACTTATGCCTCTTTTGTGTTCTCGATTCTTTTTCCTAACAAGGTTGTATCAAGTAGCAGGAGGGGCATCGTAGGCAGCATTAATGGATATAGTTTTTGTTAATGGCATTTGGATATGTAGGATCAAGACTTGTTATGTTGTCTTAGGGTCGTTAAATTTGGATTCAATCTCTTGATGTGAGTATTATGTAAATGTAAGCTTGTAATTTTTAAATTCTTGTTAATGTGGAATATTATATGGTAGGATGTGAGAGAAAATTGGTGTTAAAAAATGGTTTTAGATTGCTATGGTCTATTTTAATTGAATATTTTGGAGGTGCATATTTTATTTTGAATTATTAAATTAAGATTAGAATAGCACCTCAACCTAAAGCAGGCACCTCCCGAGCAGGGCACTACATTGATAGTCAGTCTCGAATATTTTTAGATAGTCAATTTTTCAGAATATAACTAAACATACAAATGTTCCCCAAAATATTTTCTAATATTGATGTCAAATCAATTGCTCTTTTGTATGTTAAATAGGGAGAAATTTGAATTAAATATTATTTATTTTATATAAGTGTACTATGAAAGAATATATAACACACACACACACACACATATATATATATATATATATGCATTTGAAATAGGGAAAAAGAATGTACAAAGTTTGAGGAGCTTTTGGGAAAAGGGTTAGCATTTTGGGGGTGTTTTGAAAAGTTCACTATTTTCTATTTTGGAGGGCAAACTTGTATAATATTTATCAATATTTTGATTTGATGGAAGGGTTTTCTTTGTCCAAAATATGTCCAAACACTCCCATAGTTTTTGTTTTCATCTATGGGCGGGGATGGCAATTTTACCAATTTAAATGGATGCTCACGAGCATTTATCCATTTTTAAGGGATTTCAAGTAATGTTGTACCCCTAAGGATGAGACATGGATTTTTTTTGTCCCCATTTACTATATGGGGTAAGGGCAAGAAGGCATATTGAACCCATGCTGTACGTACACGCTACCCATTAATATATAGGGAACTACAAATATACCACTATATATTTATATTTGAAAATTCTGATTCCTAATTTTTTTTAACGACAACCAACCATTTTACCAATTTTCTTTGACTCTCTCCCATTTTCGTTCGGTCTTCTTCGCCTATCTATACTTGGCCACCATGACCGCTAACCTTCTTTTTAGACAAAGTATTTGTACTCAGCCATCGTAGCCACTGAGTTCCTTTTCGGACAAAGCATTGGAGATGAAAGTAACATAATTTTTGTTTTATTAGTTCATAATTTACGTGCAATCAAGTTTATTTAGTTAGAACAAATGAAACCCATTCGTTACTACTAATTAGAAATATGACTTCTTCAAAGTTTTATCCACAACTTATGCATATGCAATTAAGTCTATATGCTAAAATTATTTAAATTATAGACTTTTTTATTTTATTTTCGAAGTAGAATATTGACACAAGTATATGTTTTTCATCATTATTGTCTTGCCCTGAAAAGGGAAGAATATAAAAAAATTACAAAAATTACAAGTATGGAAAAGTTAATGCCTATTTGGTTTCATTTTCATGGCTCATTTTCATTTCCACTTAGGATTAAAAAAAATGAAAACTATCACTAGTTTCTCCATGTTTTCACTCCAAGTATTTCTATTTTCATTTTCAAACTCTTTTTAAATCTATTCTATCATCCTATTATCACATAAATCAATTTCAAATTTGATTTAATATAAAGTACTCACTATTATTTTAAAATTAATAAAAAATACATATATTTTAAAAAAAATTTTAAATATAAAAAAATATAAACCAACTATCTTTTCAACTCTATACCTACTCCAATCATTACTTTTCAACAATTCATTCAAACACATTTCCATTTCAAAATTATAACTACCTTTTAACTTTTAGAAATGGCTAAAAATGAAAATTGGTCTTGAAAATAAAACCAAATGAACCCTTAGCACACAATTTTGAGGGTAGCGTTGTGCACATCTTTTAGTTATTTTTGGGTCATCGTGCACATTTTTTTGCTAATACTTTTTCTATTTTTTGATTTAAAATTTTATTTCTAATGAAGAATTCATTTTTCTATCAAACATATAATTTAATATCAAAATGAAAGAAATATGTATAAAATATAATCTGTAAATTCATTTTGCTTTTTACTGCCATATGGTAGTTGAATAAAAACTTGGATTGAATGATCATGAAGCCTAAATTAATGTGTTTGGTTTATTTTTATGCATGTACGGCACTTTTAAGCTTTAATTAAAATGAGGCTTGTATGTCTTGCAATTTTTCTTATTCTTGAAATGTATTTCTGTCACTTGCCTATATAACTCCCTTAGAATTTATTTCGAGGTTTTTTGAATATTTTTAAATGTAAAGGAGTCGCATAAATTGCTAAGGTTTTTTGTAATATTTTTATGCTAAGCTTTTCTTTGTATTTGGTAGACATTACAAGGAAAAATAAACTAAATTTGAAGATGCAAGGAATGAAGATCAATGTATTCGTTGGATGCATATATCTAACAATATATGAATTTACCCTCATATTATAAACCCTAACTTGACCTTTTATGTACTTTGGCTCAAGTGAATCCTATAAAAACAAAACCACATCATCTCCCTATATTTATAGTATGCATTGTTGGAATAGTGCCCCATAGCCAATTAGATTGGCATGCAAACTATTTCACTTGTAATATAATCTTGATTGAATGATATTCATATTAAATGGCCATCTTCATCTTATACTTATTTCGCTTTTCTAGCATTTGGTTGAGGCCTCTAAATCACACATGACTACGAGACTTGGTTGCACTCTGGGAGGTGATTGTGAAATAAGTCTTACACGCTCGTGATTTTAAATATTTCAAGTCATAGGATCTTATGAGATATAACATTTGAAATTCGGATAGACTTGTACTAATGATGCATAAATCCAAAGAGTTAGATATTGCTCCGTTTCATGAGCAATCCATGTTAGACATGGGTGCATGTTAGTGGATGCTTGTTAAAGAGCAAGTTTATTGAAGACCTACCCGAAGAATCCACTAGATAGCCAAAGTGGCAAGTCGGTAGTGACAAATTCTCCTGTTTATGCTAATGCATATAATTAGTCATTTAACCTGAGGATCCACGGTAATCTTATGTTTGTGTCTTTATACCTTAACTATTTTTTGTCTACTTAGCAGGTCTTCTATGTTGAGATTGGGTATGGGCTGCTTAGATATAGAGGTTTGTGAGATCCAAGATAAGATCCATCTCCTTGTCATTGCGAAAGGTGAGTGCATCTCCCATGTATTCTGGAATGATCGATTCCAAAAAATCGTTAGCCAAGGTAGTAGGACAATTTGAAAAAGGAGTTTTCTAAAGATGAGGTCATAAAGAGGAATTGAACATTGGGAATGGAAACATAGTTGCTGAGGCTATTAGAGAGCTAACAAATATTTTTTCCTAGACCTTTTTAAGGAGATAGGAAACAAAAAGACCATATTTGCATGGCAAGCATAGAGTTAGAATAGTTCACCTGAAGTTAAGTGTAGCACTAAGATCTAATAATAAAGCACAAAATATAGCCAAATTAACTAGGCCACACTATAAACCAAGGATCTAATCATACCCTAGATTCAGATTTGGATAAAGGATTACCTTGAATGCTCAAAATCCAAGGAAAGGAGAAAGAACACTTCAACAACTTGAAACTATCTTCCAATGGCGCAGCAACAAGATAGCAACAATTGCCTCACCAAATCACCTCATAATTGGCTAAAATTTGGACACAAGATCACGAACACCTTGATGAAGATACAATAAAAAATTCAGCTAAAACAAAAACTTAGAAGCAACTCTAGAAATGCCTCCAAATGACTGAACTGCTATAGATCTCCAAAAGCCAAGCAATCCAAGTGTATTGCCTCTAATGTGATGATCCACACATCAATGGACAATCCAAATCTCTCCTATATTAGATGGAAAATAAAGGAGAGATGAACAAGGATGAAGGCCAAATTTAGCAGATGAAGAGGTGAAGAAAATGTGAAGCCTCAACACATTAGAGAATCACACAAAAATGGAGGGAAAAAAGGAATCTAACTTTTAGATTGTGTGTGCAAGCAAGGTGGCCAACCATGCTATATCTATATATATATGGAGGGGAGGTGTGATGCAATCACACCTCCCTTAAGGTTCCACCTAAGCAAGTAAGTTGCATGTGAAATCACATCTCACTTGCATTTGAATTTTATTTGGAATCTTCATATCATCTCTTGAAATGTCATTTCCTCCAAATTAATTCTTCATATTAATTAAATTAACCCCCTAATTTAATTAATTAATATTAAGTTAACTTTTTAAGTCAATTAACTTAATTTTTTAAGCTAGAAGGTGTTAACGTAGCTCCGTAAGTTAACTTAACCAATTAATGGTCATGTGGCACCAATTATATTAACCTCTTAATTAATTGGTCTAATTTAACTCCTTGGTTTATAGTATGGCCCAACTAATTGGCCGAATGAATATGCTCTTAGAGAACCATTTTAGCTCTATGCTTGTCATACAAGTATGGTCTTTTCATCTCTTATCTCATAAAAGAAGCCTAGGAAAAGATATTTTTCAGCTTTCTAATAGCTTAGATACTATGTTTTTATTCCCAACATTTGATTTCAGTTTATGACCTCATCTTTGGAAAACTTCATTTCCAAATTATCATACTGCCTTGCACAAGGACTCCATAGAATTGATTATTATAGAATACATAAGAGAAGCACTCGCCCTTCACAACGATGAGGATTTGAATCTAATCTTAAATCTTACAAACCTCTATGTCTAAGTAGCTCATACTCAAGCTCAACCCGAAAGACCCACTATGTGGTCAAGAAAGAGTTAAAGTATGATGATCTAAAAACAAGGTTACCATGGGTCTTTAGGTCAAAGGACTAATTATATGCATTAGCGTAAGGTAGAGAACTTGCCACTGCCGACTCACTACCATAACTATCTAGTGGATTCTCTGGGTAGGTTTTTAGTGAACTCGTTCTCTAACAAGAACTCACTAACATGTACCCATGTCTCACATGGTTTGCTCATGAAACAAAACATATACAACCCTTGGATATATGTATTATTAGTGCAAGTCTATCCGAATCTTAAATGGCTTGTCTCATAAGATTCTACGACTTGAAAGATTTAATATCATGAATGTGTAAGACTTGTTTCATGATCACCACCCAATGCGTGATCAAGTCCCATAGTCTTGGGTGATCTAAGGGTTTCAACCAAATGCTAGTGAAGTAATATAAACATAAGATGAAGATGATCATTTATAATGAAAATCATTCAATCAAGATTATATTACAAGTAAAATAGTTTACATGCCAGTCTAATTGGTTACGGGGCACTATTCCAACATCACCATGAGCATATTTCAACTAATTAGTTGGGCTCCATGGGCTTAAGGCTAGACATTCATGAAGATTGGGTACTCTTTAATTAATAGAGATTAATTGAAAGAATTATTAGTTTAAAGGGGTTTAAACTAATACAAATATTTCAATATTCAATATATCACGAAAGTTGTGAGCCCATGTCCAATGAATGGGAGACCTTAATAGGTCACACACAAAAGCCTAAAGAAAGTTCTATTTGGTGGGAGGAATTTTCTAATGAGTTAGAAAATTCATCAATGCAGTTTTTGTGGAGAAATTGGTTGGCTAATTTCTTAGTCATTTTGGCTTGATTAATTTAATTGTTAAATTGATCAAACAAATTTAAGGAATTAAATTAGACCAATTGAATTAAAGAGTTAATTTAATTAGTACCATATGACTATTAAATAGTCAAGTTAAGTTAAAGAGTTAAGTTGACACTTTCTAGTTTAAAGAGTTAAGTTAGATTACTTAAAGAGTAAAGTCAATTTAATTAATTAAATTAAAGAGTTAATTTAATTAATATAAAATTTTAATTTTGAGGAAAATTCAAATAAAGGAATTCATTTGAGTTTAATTTGGAATTAATTTGAAAGAATTTCATGAGATGAAATGCAGATTCAAATTAAATCAAAATGTAAGTGAAATTCACATTTCACATGTAAGTGGATTGTCAAGTTGGCAAACCACCTCATGGAGGGTGTGATGCCAACTTGCATCATACCTCCTACTCTATAAATAGAGTGAGGTGGCTAGCCATTGGCAAGATTAGCAAGCAAGTTGCTAGATTCCTTTTTTCTCTCCAAAAAGTGTGTTCCACTCATGTGTTGAAGTTTCACACAATCCTCACCATTCCCTCCAAATTTTTGGCCCTCCCTCTCTTCTTCTTTCTGTAGTTCTATATCTGATTGGAGATTGATTGGTGCTCTCCTTGGGTGTGTGGATCATAATATTAGAGGCTTCACACTTAGGGAGCTTCGCTCTTGAAGATTCACTGCAGTGCAGTAACTTTGGAGGCTGATTTGGATGCCTTTCCATGATTGGATTTGATTAAAATTTTAACTGGAGATTCTCAAGTGTGTTTGGTAGATCTCTGCAAATTTTCAGCCTATTTAGATTTTCTTTTTCTTGGCCAATTGTTGATGTTTCCTTGCTGTGCGCCGATTGACAGTTTTGAAGAGTTCAGTGTTGTCATCCACATCTTCCTTAAATTAAGTGTTTAAGTTTAGTTTTCTGCCATTAAATCCATTTTAATTGCATGATTAGATCCTTGGATTTGGAGTAGAAAAGTTTTATTTAGCTTATTTTTGGTTTTGTAATTGGATTCTTGGGGTACTCCTTACTTCATGCATGCAATTCATGCTATGGTTTATTTAATATTTTTAATATGAGGCATGTTTGCAATAATTTAGAATAACGGGCAGTAAATAAATAGAATAGTTAAATATGGTGAGATATTGGAAATAAAATATATAATGTATTCATTTCATTTGAAAATTACCATAAAGTTGCTTTCAAAATAAGATTGAGCAAAATTAGATTGGATCCAATTGTTCATGCCTATACCATGGTAAACTATAGCATGACAACGTGCACTTAGTTGGCTGGCTGTGAATGGTGAAATATGCCAAGCAAGCTATGACTACTGACTACTACTAATCGTAGGATATAATAAGGTGGGCATGTCTTGTCTCTATAGCGGCTCATAAAATTTGATGAGATGCTTGCTCCATCCACTTAAGCCCTTAATGGCTTGAGATATTGCTCCATCTATATGGCCACTTAATTAATGGCTCTTGCTTAATAGTCATTAGCACCATAGGGGCCCATAAATTAGGGTTATGGTAAAGGGTGATAGAAAATATCTAAAAATTAGTTGCATAATTAGATACTATTAATAAGAGATTGTCTATTTTAACTTTGATTATATAGACTTGTAAAATTTGAGTATATGATAAAAGTCAATTGAACTCAATTCCACTAGGAAATTAAATTTCATGGAGTTCCATCATGAGGGTGATAGAATTCAAAGAGAATACTATGACTCATTCACCTAGATTATAAATAATGGATGGTCATTTTCTGCCTTGTATTATTTAGTAAATTAATGACTATCGCAAAATTTACTTAATAGATATATTCTAGACATGGTAATCCAACTCCTTCGCCTAGCCTATCCAAATTACCTTTTAAGTTTGAAGATGTAACACCTTGTCTTCTTTGGAAATAATTTTCTCTTAAATTTAAATTACTAAATCTATTTGATAACCTTAAAGAATCAAAGATTTGAATTTCTGCATTTAATAAATAAGCTGTATTCATAAAATTATCATTTAGTTAGTTTAGCAGCATTTTTAGATTTTGGGCTTAATTAAATATCAGCTTTAAAATTCATTAAAATACACTTATATTTTGATTTAATCATATATCCTAAATAACAAAACATAAATGCTTACATCTTAAATTATAAATATATAGTTAGGTATACAATAAGATATAATATAAGATGAGGAACTATTTTTTATTTACTTTATTTTGGGATTAACTCAAAAATAAGATAAATAGCAACCAGCCCTCATTTCGTTCTCCCACACCCCAAGCGTCTCCCTAAGAAAATTTTTACAGGCTACAAGTAAGAATTGGGCCATCACAACTTCTGTTCCTTAACTCCAATCCTCAAAACATTATACCCATCCTTTCCTCAATGCATCAAAGAGCAATTCTCTCAATTTTTTTTAGAACCCAAAAAGCGTCCTTCCAACTTTTTGATCTTCCATGGAAATATACCAATAAATAGCATTTTGAGTGTAGATCATTTTAACTAGGCCAAATTTCAAAATATTTGCGGAAAATAGATTGGAATCATTCTGAAAGTGATGCCACCACATGCTAGCAGAAGTTGGCAAAATAGAGGACTATTTTATTTCACTTGCAGTCAAAGGTTCAAAACCATCCAAATTTTGAAAAGGAACCATTGATAGAAATCCCTCTGAGTGTAGATTGGTTTAGAGGTAAATTTTGCCACAATTGATTTTGGATTTTGGCTGAAACAATAAAAATAATACAACATCCCATAAAAAATGCGACTGAAAATAGAGCTTCAACTTTGAATGTATGGATAGAAATATCAAATCACTTGATCATTAATTTAAAACTATCAGTACAAATAATTTGAGTTCTAGTAATTTTTAAGGTAAAGATCGCGTTAAATTCTCCTAAATTTGGTCTAAATTAGATTTTGATTGAAATTGCCAAAGTTGTCTGGGTGAATAAATTTAAATTCTAAAATGGTCACATTATTGCAAACAATTTATGGATGTTTTATATATGAGCTAATGTCAGAATATTTTCTTATTAAAAATTGTGGTGGTTTATTGATGATCAATTTTAGGATAATTTTTGTAATTGGGACTTGAATTTGATTGAATTGGATTGAGAATAGGGAAGATGATTTGGATTCAATTCACTTGATAATCATAGTTGTAACCTAAACAATAATTGTTGTTTATGGTTATTAAAACAATATGATAAATTGAGATGCAAAAAATTAGAAGAATAAGAATACATTTGGTTCATTTTGGAATTAATCAAAATAAATAGAAACACTTGTTTCATATATATGATTGACATTTGAATGAAACTTAAACATTTGATTATTATGATAGTCATTTTTAAATTTATGAAATACTTTGAGTATTTAAGAAAACAATATCAGTGAAATTAAAAGTTAAATTTATATCAAAAGGAACGAGATAAGCCTAATTAAATAGGTACAAGATAAGCCAAATTAAATAGTTTAGTAAATTCTTAGAGATACAAATTCTTGTTAAGATTGATTGATGATGATTAAATCTTAATAATTAAGTGATAGAGCTCGCCAATCTATTGGAGAAACGTAGTTGGAGAAGCGGGTTCTTCCCTTATGAACTCTCATTTCATTAGCTAATAATTATTCCTTAAACTTTGTTAGAATTGATGAGGACTTTATTTCCTTATAAACTCTCATTCCATTACCTGGTAATTAAGGGTGCAAATTATTCAAATCTACTCATGAGTCAAGCTCAAAGAAATTAAATCTAAAAAATTATTTGTGAATCTAAAATAGTTAAAAAAAATAAAATTAAAAATAGGACACAAAAATTAAAATTTCAAAACAGAATTCAAACTCTACTTGTCATTTGACTAAAGAACCCTAGCCTCCGACAATCTCATGCTCACCTTCCACAAAGATAGTGTCATCGCCTATCTACCATAATCATCATGGCCTACCATTGATGCACTATCTATATTGAATTCTTTTGAGTTTGGACGCTCGTCAAGGTAAGCCTCTTGAGTCCTAACACTCCTAGATTTCACCATCTCCAATGACAACCATTCATTTTTACCTCATCAATTGAAGTTTGACTGTGCTTCCTCATAGCCCACCTCCTCCTGACGTGCCACAATATGGTAAACACGATTTTCGCTTTTTAAATATATGTGGCATGCCTCATATGATTTTTTCAAGCGTTCTCCTTAATAGGTTGTATCATTTTTACCACTTTGTTTAAAATATTGAGGGTTTGAATGCGTAAGTGATTTGGCCCATTTGTTGTTTAAATTTATGCTTTGATTAACCAAAACTTGATAATAATCATACGATATATGATGGGTTCTAGAATTTTTTTGGGTTTTATCAGGAAATCTTGAATTGTGTTTTTGTGTGTTAAATTGGTCAAAAATTTTGCAATAATGTATTAAATCTGTATAGACATTCATTTTAAATTTATTAAATATGTCATAGACTTTCATGTTCAGTTGATAAGGAAAACCCATTTTGGTCCTTATATTACTAGTACATTTTAGAAAAGATTATATTTTCTTGAGCGAGGCCAAAAAAGAACTCCGTAGAAGAAATAAATATTGGAATAGTGTTCTGCATCCAATTAGTTTGGCGTGCATAACTACTCCTATGAGATAATCTTGAATGAATGATATTCAATACAATGTCTATCTTTATCTTATGCAATTTATGATATTTTTCACATGCATTTGGTTGAGACCCTAAAATTATACTAGACTATGGGACTTGATCACACATAAGATAGCGATTATGAAATAAGTCTCTATGCTAATGATTTTAAACATTCTAAATCATAGAATCTTAGAGATAGGGCATTCGAAATTTAGATAGACTTGCAGTAATGATATATATGCTAAGAAGTTGGATATTACCTTATTTAATTAGCAATTCGTGTAAGACATGGATGCTTATTTGTGGGTGCTTGTTATAGAACAAGTTCATTGAAAACTCGCTTGGAGAATCCACAAGATAGCCGTAGTGGCTTGTTGATAGTGAGAAATTATCTAGCTTATGATAGTGCATATAATTAGTCATTTGGCTTGAGGATCATTGGCAACCTTGTATTGGGGTCCTTATGCTTTGATTTTGTCCCAACCATGTAGCGAATTGTCCAAGGCTTAGGTTGGGCACAAACTACCTAAGTATGGAGGTTGGCGAGCTTCAAGATGGGATCCATTTCGTTCATAGTGAAGAATAAGTGGATCTTCTATGTATTCTAGGATGATTGGTTTTAAGAAATATTTGCGCAAAGTGATACGGCAATTTGAAAAGGGAATTTTTTAAGGTTGAGGCCATAAATTGGAATCACACATCAAGAATAGATACATAGTTATTGAGGCTATTAATAAACCAGCAAATATCTTGCCTCAAGCTTCTTTTGGGAGATAGGAAATGAAAGGACCATGTTTGCATAGTAATTATAAGTGAAAAGGTTTACTAGATTTAATTCATCCAACTGATTGGGCTCCATAAGCTTGTGCTATACATCGACTATGAAGATTGGGTACTTTTTACTTAATGGAAATTAATTAATAAAGTGATTAGTTTAAAAACGTTTAAACAAATCAAAATATTTGATATTCAATAAATGACAAAGAGTTGTGCACCCATGTTCAATTAATTGGTGAACATAAGGGGTTACGCACAAAAGCCTTAACCACTCTAATTGGAATTGGAGAAATTATCTAAAGAGTTAGATAATTGGATTGGTCAAGTTTGGAAGAGACCAAGATGATTAATTAAGAATTAGTCATGATAGTTTGATTAATTTAATGAGTTAAAGTGATCAAATAATTTAAAGAATTAAATTAGACTAATTAAATTAAGGTGTTAATTTAATTGAAGCCATGTGACAATTTAATTAGTCAACTTAAAGAGTTAAGTTGATTTAACTAAATTAAGGGGTTAATTTAATTAATTGAAGAACTTAGTTTTGGAGGAAAAATTTAAATGGAAGAGTTCATTTAAAATCAAGTGGTAATTTCAATTTTCTAATTAAAATAAGATTGTATTAGTGGAAATTAAAATCCTACTTGGCATGTAAGTTCGCAGGCAAATAGGCAACACATGGGAGGAAGGTGTGAAGGATGCGTCTAGAGGCATCCATCACACCTTATAAATAGATTCTCATCACTCCATAGGGCTGGCTACACTCTCTAAGAATTTTCCTCTATTCTCTTATTTTTTATGTGACCAAAATAACTCCCTCCTTAGATTCTCTCCATCTTTATCTCTATCTTCCATACTACCTCACACGTTTTCCTCCTAAATTCTTCACCCTTCCTCATTCTTCTTCTAGCCAAAGAGTGAAGATTAGAGTGCTTGTAAGATGTATGTATACCATTAGAGATACCACACTTGGGTATTATTGTTGATGAACAAGAAAGATCCATTGAAGAAGAGTTCTTCAAGATTGATTGGAAGTTTTTAAAGCCATTTTTGGAGGACAATTTTCATAGCCTTCAAGCACAATTTTCAATAGTTTTTGGAGGCCTTAAGTTTCTATTCTTTGCAGCCAAGAAATGAGGAAGAAAGCTCTAAGAAAGAGGATGTATTAGATCTTCAATTGAGGAGTTACTAAGCTTCTACCTTGATCTTTGAAGAATCATCCAAGATACTTGATTCTTCTCCCTAATCCAACTTTACAACATAAAATAGATCCTTGGAATGTCATGTTACAAGTTATTTTCATGTGGTGAAGTTTCAAATTCCATTGTAAGATTGAATCCTTGCTTCACTACATTCTTCAATAAATGCCATAACTTGTTAACAAATTTAATTCAATTATCAAATAGGGGAATTATGGGGCAAAAGGAAATAAGTTTTCTTCCACCTTATTTCCATGTACTAGTGATGTAAAGACCAAAAAACAAAGGATATAAAGACTCAAAATTGATGAGGACAACCCTTTCTAGTAAATGTCTCTCTTTTTAGAAATCTAAATTGACCATCAAAGACTTGCAGTCACTTGTATTAATTTTTTTAACAATAAAACAAACCTCCAATCCACCTAAGAAAAAGAAAAAAAGAATTCAAGGGAAAAATTAAAAAGAACAAAATAAGAAAGTATAATTAAATATATATAGAGAGAGAGTTCAGTGAATTAATTAAACTAGTGTAAAAGTTATTCTTATATGCACTTTTTAATCAATGCACATACATATATATACACTTGTATTGCTTATTTTCATTACATGTATTGAATCATACATTTCACTCCATTTCCATCATTTTTACTAATTTAATTTTTTTTAATCATATGTTCACACACTCTTTTGAGAAGATTTTAGTTCACTTAGTAAGCATGGTTTGTTGTTATCTTTAATGTTTAGTTCTTTGTTAAATTTAAAAAATTGAAACATGAAATTAACTCTTGCTATTGCTTGTTTCTGTAGATATATTTTTTAACCATCAAGATGAATCTTCTTTACCGCTTATATTTTTCTCTATAGAAGATTCTACTTGCATGATGATGGCAAATCTAGCTGAAACTCCTGAGGTAACAATGGGTGAAACTGCAAAGAAAAACTTCATAAGAATACTACTACAAACCTTCCAAGCCCTAAAAATCAAACTAATATGGAAGATAGGATGATGATGATGATGATGACTCGCTCCAAAAACTTAAAAGACAAAAGAAATATGCTATTTGGGCTGATTACAGAGATGCTAGAGACCCTTCAGATAAGCTTATGAAAAATCAATTCATCTACTACAGTAAATTCTTCAAGAAATGTAAGTTTGCTCCAGTAAGTCAATTATCAAGGTATTTGTTTGGTTGCAATGTCTATCAAAGAGCTAAAGCAGTTAAAAAGAGAAAAAATGAGATAGCAGTAGCTTGGGTTTCTACAAGTGAAGTTGGAGACTTGTTTTTTTCAGTTACCTACATTACATAATAGAAAGTTTGACATGGAGAAAATGGAGCAATCAATAGCCAACTAGTACTTATGTTTGAGCACTAGTTTATTGTTACGGGGGAAGAAGCTTTCAATTTTGTGCTAAAATACGCTAATTATAATTGGTAAAAAATGTCACGAGAAACATTGAAGAAATTTTACATTGGAGCTTATAAAATGGAGAGAAAGTAGTTGAATAATTTCTGACAAATGTGAAAAAATTTAGTTTGACTACTGATTGTTGGAAATCTAAAAGCCTGGGCATTAGATTGATCATAATTAGCATTTGCAGAAGCACATGCTGGATTTTGTTCACATTCCACGCATTTGCAGAGAAGTTCACATCGCTAATCATATTTAGCATTGCTTAAAGGAATAGGGAATTCAACACAATGTAATAATCTATCTCTATTGACAATGCTAATAGTTATGATGCTGCAATTAAGAACTTGAAGACCTTTGTTGATTCAATGAAGAAGTTGCCTTGTGATGAACAATTGATTCACATGAGGTTGTGCGCATATCTTGAACATAATAGCCTAAGATGGTATTGGTGAGACCAAAGATATTATTGATGTTGTTCAAGAGACTGTTAAGTTTGTGAAAAGATCAGATAGTAGGTTGAAAACTTTTGCAGAGATTGTTAAACAACGAGATCTCCCAAATAGAAAGGTGATCGATGATTGCAAGATAAATGGAACTCAACATATGAAGTGTTGGTTGCTGCTTTAAAGTTTAGAGATGTTTTTCCAAGGTTTAAGGAAATGGATACACATTATGAAACATGCCTCAGTAACAAAGATAGGAGCAAAATTGATAAGGTTTGCTCAATGTTAGGGGCATTTTGGGAGGCTACACATATTTTTTCAAGCAATGAACTAATATTTTTCTTCACGAAGTATAACAAGTGAAGGTGTTATTGCATAACAAACCAGAGGTGACTAATCCATTCATTAGGAACATAGCTACAAATATGAAACTAAAATTTGACAAATATTGGGGAGAATGCTACTTGAATGTCCTCTGCTATTGTTCTGGATTCAAGATGTAAGATACGCTTTATTGATTTTTACTTTCTCAAATATTCAAATTATGCTACCAAGAAAACAAAAAGAAAATTTTGAAGACATTACGTGGTCTTTTCAATGAATATGATGCTGAGTATGATGGTCAAATTGAGTTTGGTGGAGGTAGAAGTAATCAAGACAATGTCTACTCTGACAATTAGAGGTTTGGTGCTCAATCTAGTAGTAGTTGGAATGAATTTCTTGACTATATATGAGAAATTCAAACTATTGAACCAAAAAAGTTAGAACTTGATATTTACCTTGAAGAAAATGTCTGCATAAATAAAAGAAAAGGTAAAGTCAAGTTTGATGTTCTTCAATGGTAGAAGATTCATACTTTTAAATATAGGGTATCATTGGTGATGCCTATGGATATTTTAGCTATTCCTATCACCATTGTTGCCTTAAAGGCTTCCTTTAGTGCTGGTAGTAGAGTGATTAACTGTTATCATGCCTCACTTTCATTTGATATAGTTCAGGTACTAATATGTGGAGAAGATAGGTTACGCAAGTGATTGGAGTTAAAAAAAAAGTCTAAGGTAAAATATTTAATTATTATGCAATTTCTTTCTTATAATTCTTTATAATATTTTGATATTTTCTTTGATTTTAAATTTGTAGAAACAATCTAAAGCAATTGAAGTTATTTTTCATGTTGGTGATGCTCATAGAAAAGGCTGATGCTATCGATAAATATGAGTTATTCTTTCATTTATTCATTTTTCAAAAGTTATGGACTTACGGACTAGGTTGCTTTTACTTTATTATTAAGAAAATCCTATTTTCATTTTTGTGGCTAATATCAATTACTTTCTTTGTTTCAAATTAAATTCCTTATGTGGCATTCATTTTTACCTGATCCTAATGCATTGTGGTTATTAGCTGGTACCTATGACATTAAGAAAATACAAAATTTGAACCATTATATAAAAGGTTGTGGTCTTGACCTTGGGGATAGCCATTGGTGACATTTAGGTCAAATTAGTGTCATTGGTGTCATTAGTAATATGGTGGCAGAGTAACATTATGTTGCATAAGTTCAATGGCATAGTATAGTATTAAATTATTTGTGTATTTGAGTTTGAATGATTTTTTGTGATGGTGATTTTTTTGTTTATAGTGTTTTCTTTTTGATTTTTCATTGCAAAGTTATTGACTTTATGACCAGTGGACCATTTAACATTGAGAAAGAGGAAGACTCGTAACCTTTGGTGGCATTTGAGTTGAATTAAAGAATCTTCAAATGTTTGTTTTGTTTCTTTTGTATAAAGCTTGTGTGCCTTAGTTTTAAACAAGAAGTGAAGAACAAAAGGAAAATCCTAGCTTGGATTATATATTTAATTTGGTAATTTGATAAGTGAGATGTAAACTTATGATAGTCTGTAACTTTGTTAAGTTTATTTGTAATGGTTTGCTAGGATGAATTTTGAACGTTATAGTTTATGAACTTTGATTATTAAATTTTTACCATTTTATTAAATTAGAAATTTTGAGCTCGAGCTCACATTAATTCATAGCTCATTGGAAAATTTGATTTTAATCAAGTAGAGCTCAAGATTTCATCGAGTCAAGCACAAGCTTGAGCCCAACACCAATACTTCGAGATCGAGCTTGAGTCCAAAAACAATTTCCAACCTGGTTCGTTTGCAACCCTGCTGGCAACTATTCCTTGAATTTTGTAAAAGGTTGGCAAGGTCTTTTTTTCGTTGTTAGCTCTCGTTTTGTTACACAATAACTACTCCTTGAAATTGTGGAACTTTTTCCCATATAATTCTATCTACTCTTGCCTTCTGATCAATGATGCTTGTTGAATTCCTTGGTAAGATTGAATCGAAATAAAATTCTAAAGTTTCATAAAAGCTCATGCCTCCTTCCAAATTAAGGAATCATCAGTATTATATCATTGTTTGAATATATGATCAAATGATTCCTTTTAGTTATACAATATAAATAAAAATCCCATATGTAGGATGTTCTCAAAATGATAACTCAACTGATTTGCTAAAAAAAGGAATATTTTTTTATAAAAGGGTTATCCTACTCAAAATATTTAAGGTTTTAAAAAGTTTATGTTTTCTTGATTTTATTAAATTTTGAAATCCTCTTTTCCTACTCATTGAATCAGGAGCTATGTGCCACACTTGCTAATCGGGAGTGCACAGTGAGAGCCACCTCTAACATCCTAAGGTTGATGCTTTCTACTATACTTGATATTTCATTCTTTACCCTTTTTGAATATCTCATTCATTTAGTACAATAAAGTTTGTGCTGGACAGAGTAAAGTGCCATGCTCGTTGAAAGGAGATGTGTGGTGGGAGCCACCTCTTGATTCTATTGTTGTTGGTACCTCTAGATTTTACTATTACACATCTTTCTACTACATTTGTATGCCTGAAATGATAAATTCTATTTTATTCTTCATGAAAGGAAGTGTCAAGATCTAAATGCCACATGCATTAAATGTGCGGGTAAGGACCACTTGTACAATCTGGATCACCTAAATTTGACCAAGAAAAGGTATTAAGATCTATGAGTTCTCCTTCCTAGTATGGAACCATGATGGGGTTATATGAAAGATTTGATATGGTCTTGATTTGTCTGATTTAGTAAGCCTATCATAAATAATTGGGTGAATTGCATCTACCTCCCCTAAGGTTTGGTGTAATTACAAAAACAAAATATCTCATTGTTTTGAAAATTACAAATACCCCTTGAACTTTGGAGCCTAAATGTAATGCAGATGAAAATTGTGAAATTACCAAAATGCCTTTCCTTTAAAAATTGTAAATTATCAAAAGATAGAAATACCCTTGGACCTATTTGTAATATTTTTGAATTTATGAGGGTGCATTTGATACAACTTTATCATCTTCAATATTTTATCAAGACCTTTCTTATTCGTGATTTGAGCCCCAAAATTTTTGTCAAATAATAGTTTAATTTTTAAATCTTACTTTCCAAAATGCCAAATCTAGGGGTGTTATATGTCATTATTATTTTTTAATTTTAGAAATTATTAAAAATATATTATCTTGATAGATTTAATGTATTTTAATTTTTTTACTTATTTTACTTTTTAGTTAAATTGAATTGAATTTAATTAAAATATACCCTATATATAACTATTTAAATATTATTAGATTATTTTAACAATATAAATTTATATCTAACATAATCTAATATGTTATATTTTAATGATATAAATTTAATTAAATTATTTTACATATGCTTATTATTTTTAATATTATTGAATATATCATTTCAATTATTAAAATTATATGTTCCAAGGTGATAGATTTGATTTATAGGTAAAATTGTAATTTTCATCCTGTAACTTTAACCCAATGATTTTTGGTCCTATAAATTGTATAATATTAATTCTAGTCCTATAAGTATAAAACAATTATCCATTTTAGTTATTTTTTCACCGGAGCTAGCGAAAGTCGTCGAAAAAACTGATGTGGCAGTTTGGGGTTGTGGACATTTCTTATTTATGTCTCATTGGCAGCTAACACAATTTAATCAATTGAAAAAAAATAAAAAATGTCAACTAGATATTTATGATATATATCATATATCATATATGTGATATATATTTATATATACACATATATATACATTATATATATGCACTCCCACCCACCACCCCCACCTAGTGGACTGGCCATGGTGACTGGTTGAGCTTCCAACTAGCCAGCACATTGCTTGGCCAAATCTGATCGGGTGAGGTCACAGTTGAAGTCGCCTAACACCTCATCTAGTTAGATCTAGCCAAGCAAGGTCATGATCAACCATGGTTGCCACTTGGTCAGAACTAGCCAGGTGGTGGCCATGGTGGCTAGCTGAGCTTCTACTCACCATGGCCAACCTGTGGCCATGGTGGCCACCTACATGGGTGGGCATGGCCAGGCGACCTCCATAGCTAGCCCGCCATGGTAGGTGGGTGGGGGTGGAGTGATGTGAGTTAAAATAATATTGTTGTGGCAAATTATAGGAATGTTTGATTATATTTTTTGTGTGATTTTATTATGTGCTTTGAGAGAATGAATGATTTGAGAATGTGAAAATTGTGTTGCGGAATGTTATTGATTTTTAGTTATATTTTGAGAAATAGTTAAAAATTGATTTTGAAAAATTTTGGTATATTTGTTTATGTTTTGGGGGAGATATTTTTTTATTATAGCAATCAAATCAAAGCTTTTTTATTAGATTTTTGGGATAAAAATAGAATTAAATAATTTTTTAATGTTACAATAATAATATATATAATATATGTATTTATACATTAAAAAATGGGGAAGTTTTGAGGATAATGAAGAATAGTGGAGGATATTTAGGAAAAAATAATTTATGTTTTGGAGGGAAAATGATGATATGTAATATATAAATATGCATAAATAGATGTGTATTTATATGTGTGTGTATATATAAATTCTATAATATTTAAAATTAACAAGAAAAAAGTAACAAATACACCCTTAACAAATTAAAAAATCTTACAATACCCTCCTTGAGGGTATTTTTGTCCACTTAAAAAAGTCAAACTAGGTCAAATAGTTAGTCTAAGGGCATTTTTGGAATTTTATCCAAATGTTTTAATAGCTGTACAGTAAAACCCTAGCAGCTGGGCTGAAATGTTGGATGGCGATTAAGTTTGGTAGGGTATTTGTAACTTTAAAAACAACAGGATTTTTTTTGTAATTATGCCAAACATCATAAGAGGTAGATGTAATTGACCCTAAATAATTTGATCTAATCATTTCATGGTTGTGTGGAACTTCAACATAATTCAAATATATGTATGCCTTGCAAAACACTTACTTTATATGATTAGTAAGTATAGATTATAATAAAACAAGTCATCGTGACATACTATTAACCTATTCATTACATATTTCTCACTCTATTGTCTTCTGTTGCAGAATAAGCTCTATACAAGTAACTCTATTTTCCTCATTGCGTCATTGAACTCACCCCTATCACTTCTCTTTATACAGATGAAGGTAAAATTATCAAATTAGAAAGAAATACTTAAGATCAAAATAAGAACAAATTATTTGTTTAAGTTTGAACGAATCCAGATCAATATATTTTTGTATGTGCATAATAAAACTTATATCATTGGCAATATTAGTGCCATATTTCAGTATCACTATATGTATACTCATCAATAACTAGAGATAAGTTTAGATTATTGTATAAAGAATTTAAATATATAAGTTGCTTCTTGTTAATATGATTTGCCATTTCTTTTGTTTGCTAATTGGCTTGACATTGACTCTCGAAGGAAAAGTCTTCTAGAAAGGGTTAGTATCGCGCTATGATAGATTCAAGGTCTCCAGGGCATCACTATAGTGCTTTGATCATTACATGTGGCACCCTAGAGACCTCAAAGCCACCACACCCCTTTCTATGAGCATGGTCCTTTTTTCTGCTTGACACGTACTGCTTAGTATTAATTGAATAGGATATTCAAAAAGGTTAAAGAATGAAATATCAAGTATAGTGGAAAGTGTCAACCATGGGATGGTAGAGGTAGCCCCTGTCGTACATTTCCTATCAATGCATATGGCACATAACTCCTGATTTGATGAGTAGGAATGAGAGGATTACAATATATTTTTACAAAATCAATGAAACATGGATCTTTTCAAATCTTAAGTAAAATAACTCTTTTTTATAATATGATAGAAAGAATATTCTTCTTTTCTTTTATCAAATCTTTAGAGTTGTCATCTTGAGAACATCCTTATATGAGTTTGTTAGTTATTTGAGTGACATGGCTGTGACTAAAAGAAATCATATGAATATGATATTCAATAATGATATGATTTTTTGATTGAAAAAGAGGCATAAGCTTTTATGAAATTCAGAATTTCAATAGGTTCCAAACTTACCACAAAATGCAACAATCACTATTAGATAAATAAGATTACAAGGAGAAGAATCCCATAAGTTCAATGAGTAATTATTGTGTAACAAAATAAAAGTTAACAAGGAAAGGAATATCTTACCAACTCACACAGATTTCAAGGAATAGTTATCAAATAATGAAATTTGAGTTAACAAGGAAATGTAGATTTCAACAACTCTAACAAAGTTTAAAAAATAATTATGATATAACGAGATGAGAGTTTGTAAGATAAGAAACACCTCACCAAATTTTTCAATTAGATTTTTTGCAAGCTCAATCACCTAAATTATTAAGATTCGATCATCACCAAGTAGCCTTAATTAGGACTTGTATCACTAAGAATTTACTAACATATTTAATTTGGCTTATCTCATACTTATTGATATTAATTTAACTTTTTATTTCATTGATATTATTAGCTTGAATACGTAAAGTATTTCATAAATTTAGAAATTACTATTATAATAACCCAATGTTCAAGTTACATTAACATTTTGATCATACATATAAAAATACCCATATTTATTTATTTTTATTTCAATTAGTTCCCCAATGAACCAAGCAAATTATTATTCTTTTAGTTTCTAACATGCTCAATTTATTACATTGTTTCAATAACCATAACCAACAGTTCTTTTTTCATGTTCTAACCACAATTGTCAAATCAATTGAAACCAAATTATGTTTTCCATTTTGAAATCCAAGTTTCAATTACACAAAATTATCCTCAGATTGATCATTAATAATCCACCATGATTTTAGCAAGAAAATATTCTAACATTAGCTCATAAAACATCCACAAAATATTTGGTATAATCCAATTAGTCCAAAATATTTTTTTTCACTTGGATAGCCGTATTAGTTTGATTCAAAATCTAATTTTGACCAAATCTAAGAGAATTTGTCGGTGATCTTTCCTTTAAAGCTTTCTAGAGCTCAAAAAGTTTGCTAATGATAGCTTTAAATTGATGGTCAAACGGTTTAATCCTTTCGTCCCATATTCAAAGTACGTGCTCTATTTTCTATTATGTTATGATGACAAATTGTATTATTTTCACTATTTCAACCAGAATCCAGCATCAATTATGAAAATTCTTATCCCTAAGAAAACCATCTACACGTAGAGGGATTTCCATCCATGGTGCCCCTTTAAAATTGGATGTCTGCATCTTCAATTGTGGGAAAATAAAATACTCGTCCATTCTACCAACTTCTATTGGTGTATGGTAATGTCACTTCGGATAGCAATTCGGGCATGTTTCCAACAAAGTTTCTGAAATTTGACTCTGTCACATTGATATACACTTCATTTTCTTTCTATTGGTATATTTTTATGGATGATGAGATGGTTGGAAGAATACTTTTGGGCCTTCTAAAATTTAAGGTTTGGTAAAACCTCTATTGGTTGACAAAGTTTTTCTTAAATTATTGAAGCTTTGTGGGGTTTGAAATTGGGTATTTTTGGAAAAAATTTCAAGAGAATTGCTCTTCAATGAGTTGAGAAAAGGGTAATGGTTTTTTGAGGATTGAGGTTGAGGAACATGAGTTGTAGTGGCTTAATTCTTACTTGCAGCCTGCATAAATTTCTTGGAGAAAAGCTTGATGTGGGAGATAGGAGTGATGGTTGGCTGCTATATATAGGAGGAGGATTTTCTTCATTTGCTTAAAAGGACTTTAAATTTTATTTTATTTTTTGGGTAACCCCAAATTAAAATAAATAAATAAGAAAAATTCTTCATCTTATATTATAACTTATTATACATCCAACATACATAAGTATATATTTTTAACTTAAATATATGAATTTATGTTTTATTATTTAGGTATATATGGTTAAAGTTATAAATGCGTTTTAATAAATTTTAGAGTCAAATTCAATTAACCCCAAAAATCTAAAAATGCTACAAAACTGCGTAAAATGACAATTTTATGAACATGACCTACTTATTAAATGCAGAAATTTAAACCTTTCACATTTTAGGGTTATCAGATAGATTTAATAATTTAAATTTAAGAAAAAATCACTTGTGAGAAAAATGGGGTGTTATAATTCCCTCTCCTTAGAAGAATTTGGTCTCCAAATAAAAAAGGGTATTATCTCTTTATATGTTCCTCAAGTTCCAAGTTGTTTCCTTAAAATTGTGACTTCTCCACAAAATCTTAACCATTGAATTTTTTTTAGACCATAGCACAAATATCCAACATGCATACTAGTTTCTTCTCGTAGGACAGGTTGGCTTTCTTCTGAAGTTCTTGATGGGATATCAGATGTGATGGATCATAATGGAATTTTCTAAGTTGTGAAACATGAAAAGCATCATGGATGCTTGTGAGGTTGGCTAGGAGCTCAAGTTTATATGCTATTTTTCCGATGCATTTTGTAATTTGAAAAGGTCCTATATCGTAGATGTAGCTGTTCTCCTTTTCATATTTTTTTTAACTCCTTTTCAAGATGGTGTTTTCTAGCTGTCTAGATTCTAATGCAATGGGGATTAGCACTTTTGTCTGTATAACACCTCGTAGGGAGCCATTTGAAGGTGGCTTGGTAGCTATTGTTGTAGGAAATTTCTACTAAGGCATGAGCTATCCCATGAATCCTTAAAATCCACTACACGAGCTCTTGACATATCTTCTATTATTTAGATCACTATCTCAGATTGCCTATCTAATTAAGGATGAGAGGTAGTACTTAGCCTTCACCCTAAATCTTGTTGTAGTTTTGTCCACATCCCTAATTTAAACTTGGGGTTTATATTAGAAATAACACTGATAGGCATGATATGAAATCGGATATATTTTTTTTTGAATAGTTTCGCCAAGGTTCTACCTTATAATATGTTCCAATAGGTAGAAAATGTACAAATTTAGTCAATCAATTTATAATCACCTAAATCCCATCAAATCCTTTTCTTATCTTTGTTAGTCTTAAGATAAAATCCATGATCAATATCTTCAATTTCTAATCAATTATAATGAGAGGTCACAACAACCATATTGGCCTTTGGTATGGAGCTTTATCTTGCTGACATACTAAGCACTTTTTTGTATAACTAGCAATATCTAATTTCATCCCATTCCACTAAAGTGCTTTCACCTTTATACCCTTTGGATGGTCATGTACTCGAACTTGTGTGCTTCATTCAGTATTTACTCTCACATAAATTTAAGGACACAAATTCTTTCAATAAACCTTATTACTCTTTCTTAGTTAATGCTAAATTTTGAATATGTGGTTCCACCAATATATTTCTTAAGCTTTATGCCTCTTTATCTTCTTCTTATATCTATTTCTTGTTTTCAAGTAATTCAAGCCTAATCACTAGTCTATCTACCACAGCACGAGTTTGAACAAAAGAAGTGAAGTCCCTTACTTAAGTCCTTTTCTTCTATTAATCTTTTGGTTCGATCATATATTTTAAGGATAATAAACCAACTCTTGACACTAATAATTTATTGAAGTGATGATTGATAAACAAAGGGATCAAAGTAATGGTTTATATTAGATCCAATTTTTGAAGATTGCTTGAAGGAAAGAATGAATTCTAGGTGATAGAAAGGAGTTTTCACTTATTCGTGACTAAGGCTGAAAATTTCAAATTCCCCACCTAAATGATCTAAAAGACTCCATGTTTAAATTTCAAATTCAAGTTTGAAGTTTGGAGCAATTATTTAGAATGTAGATTGTGAAGAAAGCTCAATTGCATCAAAATGGAAAAAAATAGAAAGTCAAACATGAAAGTAGAGATTATCTTATACCAAAGAGAAAAGTTTAGAAAGACTATATTATTGTGAGTAACGTCTCAAAACATCTCTAAATGAGCAGTTAGCCTATAAATACTCCAAGATGGTATTCAAATGAAGAGAGAGATGCTGCAAAAATTTCTTTTGCCTTCACTTGTATTCAATGTCTCTCAGGCTACATTCAAATTTTCTCAAGTCTAGCGAGCTTAAATCCATTCTTTTCTTATTCTCCAGATTGGGAGTTATGCTTAAATCATGTATTAGCTTTATAAAAGCTTAACCTCTACTCTCATTGTGTTTATCTTTGTAAGGTTAAAACTTCTCCTTAAAGTCAAGTGCTAAAGGAATTTATTTTTTAGGGATGCATAGCTCTGGTTAAAACTAATCCTTAAAGTTTGATGCTAAAAAAATTTGTTTCCTCAGGATGCACTCTTTAAAGGTTAGAATTTATCGAAAAATGTTTGGCTTGAACTTTATCCTGCAAAAAATTAGTAAGAGCGTAAAAGAATTGGTTTCTTGGTAAAGCAGTACTTGAAGGCAAGAGTGGCACTAAGATCCAATAATTATAACTTCAGAAGCCAAAACTAACTAGGCAACTCGAGTTAACAAATATCTAAACATGCTCATGATTTAGATTTAGGCAAATAATTACCTTGATTAACTTAATTCCAAGGAGAAATTGAAGAACTTTTTTTCAATCTAGAATCTACCAAGCAGCGGCACTGCAAAACCAATGTAGCTTTTGCATGAGTCAAGCTTCTCTAAACATTTTTCAGCTCCTTACATATTTGATGGATCTACTGTGAAAATTTTAGATCAAAACTTCTTCTAGATCTCTTGGAATAAAATCACTAAATGACTGCACTCACAGGTGGATATCCAAAGGCTTAGCAAACCATTTGTTTTGCCTCTATCAATATAATCCACACACCAAAGCAATTTCTTATAACTCCTCACAATTAGATGGAGATTGAGAGGAGAGATGAGAGAGATGGCCAATTTAGGGGTTGACAAAGCAGAGAGAGGTGAACCTCAACACATGAATGAACACCTTAAAAATGAAGGGAAAAACTTTGAAACTCTAATTCTGCTCAAAAGTCATAAGTGACCACCCACCCTCACCTATATATCTATATATAGTGGGAGGATGGTGTAATGTCAAGTTTTCATCACACCTTCTTGAAGGTGGGGGGACCACCAACATGCTTGCAATGTATGCAAGTTGGCAAATTCAAATCTAATTTGAATTTGTGTGCATTTTAGTTTCATTTAAAATCTAATTTTAAGCTAATTAAAATGTCACACCAAATGAACCTTTCATTTGAATTTTCCTCCAAAAAGTATTCTTCTCATTAATTAAATTAAGCACTTTAATTTAAATAATTAACCTTTAACTTAACACTTAAGTCAACAAGTTTAACTCCTTACGCTTATTTTTGTTAACTCTTTAAATTAACTTGACCAATTGATAGTCACATGGCACCAAATAATTAATTCTTTAATTATTTGTCTAATTTAACTATTAAATTAGTCGATCAATTTAACACTAAAATTAATTAAGCCAAGTATGACCTCAATTTTCAATCACCCCTAAAATCAGTCCTATGGGGCGAGTTTTCTAACACTTAGAAAGTTCCTCCAACATTTAGGAAATGCTATTGGCTTTTGTATGTGATCCGATAGATTCTACCATTCATAAGACATAGGCTCACAACTCATTGTGACTTTTGAATGTCATATATTTATTTTAGCCTAAAACTCCTTTTAAACTAAATCGACTCAAATCAATTAATTTCTATTAATTGAAAAGTGCCCAATCTCCATGGTCGATGTCCAACCTCAAGCTCATAGAGTCCAACTATTTGACCGAAATGAATACTTTTGGAGAACCATTATAGCTCTATGCATACCATGAAAATATAGTCTTTTCATCTCATATCTCTTGAAAAAGGCCTAGGTTAAGATATTTGCCAGTTTCCTAATAGCCTCATACTATATCTCTATTCTCAATGTTCAACTCCATTGTATGACCTCATCTTTGGAAAACTCCTTTTTCAAATGATCACACTATCTTATGCAAAGATTTCTTAGAATCAATCATTATAGAATATGTACAATGGGCATTCCTTATTCACAAAAATGAGGAGTCCGATTCTATCTTGGACATCACAAACCTCCATGCCTAGTAGCTCATGCCTAATCTCTACCCGAGTGGCTCATTAAGTGACCAATGAAGAGTCAAAGCATGAGGACTAAACACAAAGTTACCATGGATCCTCAAGTTAAAGGATTAATAATATGAACTAGCATAAGTGGAAAAACATGCCACTATTAACTTGCCTCTACAGCTATCTAGTGGATTTTTTGGGTAGGTTTTCAATACCTTGTTCTCTAACAAGCACCCTTTAACATGCATCTATATCTCATACTGATTGCCCATGGAATAGAGCAATATCCAACTCTTAGATTTATGCATCGTTAGTACAAATCTATTCGAATCTTAGAAGCCCTGTCTTGTAAGATCCTATGACTTAGAAGGTTTAAGATTATGACCGTCTAAGACTTATTCCATGATTACCATCTAATACGTAACCTACCCCTATAGTCAAATATGATCTAAGAGCTTTATCTAAATTCCAGTGAAGTAATAAAGAGCATAAGATATAGATAGCCTTATAAAGAATATCATTCAATCAAGTTTATTTTACAAGGAAATAGTTTTACAATGCTAATTTAATTAGCTTGTTGGGCATTATTCCAACAGTACTTATTATAGATTTGATCTTATTTGTGTAAAAGGTTGGTTTTTTGGTTAAGCCTGGAAAACTCAAGTTTAGGATCTTTGTTACCTTAAAGAACTAAGGTTTTTAGCTGAGCCTACAAAAGCTAAAGTTTAGTCCTTCAATACTTTAAAGACTAGGTTGGGAATATTTTTGTGTAAAAGCCTAGGTTGGGATTGCTTCTGTGTAAAAGTCTAGGTTAGGATTGCTCATGCAAAAATCTATGTAATAAGTTGTATTTGATCTTGTAAAAAATCAGTCTAGTGATCTTTCCCAAAATCCTAAGTCTCAAAGCTTAGGTAGAGTAGTAAGATCATTTAGCCTTAAGCTCTCTAATCCTGGTGTCCTTTACTTGCTTTATTCTTTACTTTATGCATTGTTTACTTGTTAACTATTGCACTGCATACTGATTTTAACTCTGCTATTGATCAACTATCTATTTAAGCTTTCACAAGTGTTAAACTAATAGGATTAGGAAAGAATCAATCTTGAAAGTAATCTGTTACATGAGAAAAGTTGAAAAAGCATAACTTACCTCTCTCCCTTATGCTAAAACTTTGTAATACAATTGGTATCGAAACAAGTTTACTATATGTAAAAACAACCTGAGTGTAAAATTCGCCATTGCCACTATACAGCTTCATGTGGAAGGTTTATCTCATAACAAGCTCCCTCTATATGACAGAATAGATTATCCTAGCTGAAAGAAGGGAATGTAGAAATACATCATTGCTCAAGATTTCAATTCATGGACAATCATTACTAGAGGACCATTCATTCGAACTATAAAATATGAAAATAGCATACAAAACAAAACTTGGTTAGAATATAATGCTAAAAAAAAGACATATTTCTCTTAATGCTGAGTTGAAAAAATCATTACATGTGTTCTTTCAAAGGAAAAATACAATAGAGTAAGCTCATGTGAAAATGCGAAAGCATTATGGGATTTGCTACAGGTTACACATAAAGGAACAAGTTAGGTTCGGGTTGAAAGGATCACTATGAAACCTAATGAGAACATCAAGCAAATGTATTCAAGGTTTATGGAAATTATCAATCCTTTCAATACACTTGGAGAGGTGTTTTCTAATGAAGAAATAATAAGGAAAATTCTAAGGTCTTTACTTATAGAATGGACTCCTAAAGTTACAACAATCTAGGAAGCCAAAGATCTTATTGAGCTAAGCATGGCTGAACTTATTGGCTCTCTATCATTATATGAAATGACAATCCTAGCCATGGAATAACTAGCTGAAAGTAGAAGAGAAAAAAATGTCGTATTCAAAACTTCAAATAAAGATCTATTTGAAGAAGATGAGATTAACAACAATGTTGAAAATGAGAAAAAAATTATGCTCATAAGTAGGAGTTTAAAGTTTCTTAATAGAAGAAAAAAAAGCTTTCACAAAAGGAGAAAGGATTCAAGATTAGAAAAGAGAAAGAATCAACTGGAATCCTCAAATTCTATTATTTGTTGTGGATACCACAAGCTTGGATATGTACACTCAGAATGCCCTAAGTTAAAGAAAAAGCCTCCAAAATAAAGAAGCAACATAAAGATATCCATATGGGACGATGATGAAGAAAAATCTAATGAGGAAGGATCAAATAATGAGTTTGCAAAGGTTTGCTTCATGGCATAAACTAAGGACTTCCTAGGATGGTCTAAAATTGAAAACAAATGGTTCCTAGACAGTAGTACCTCAAGATGTATGGCTTGTGTTCCATCAAAGTTTCTAGAACTTAATAAAATAAACTTGGGACGTATTACTTTTGCTAATAACATAAAAGGAAGGATTATTGGAATTGGTAAAGTTGGAAAAGATGACTCCACCATGATCAATGACATATGGCTAGTTGAAAGACTAAAGCACAATCTATTCAGTAGAAGTCAACTGCTAGATACTGGCTATCATCTCAATCAAAAACCTCGCTAATGTACTATATTAAAGGACAAGAAACCAATCTTTATTGCACTAAGAGAGGAAAATATATTATGCGCCTACTATGATGATCTCTTCAATTAAAACATAAATGCCCAGTGGCAACTGAAGAATTAGATTGGATATAGTACAAGAGACTTAGACATGTGAACATGAAACTAATCTCCAAACTTTCATGAAAATGTCTTGTCAAAGGAGTTCCTAAGATTAAATTTGTGAAGGACAAACTATGTGATGTACGTCAAAAAGGAAAGTAAACAAAATCTTCATTCAAAGCCAAAAATATGGTAACTACATTTAAACCAATGGGACTATTGCACCTTGACCTTTTTTGTCTAATAAAGACAAGTACTCATGGAGGTAAGAAGTATGCTCTTGTTATTGTTGATTGTTCTAAATATACATGGGTAGTTTGTCTCGTAAATAAGAATGATGCATTAGATGCTTTCATAACCCTCACTTAGAAGTTACAAAATAAAAAAAGATATTTCATATGAAAAATTAGAAATGATCATGGTACTGAATTTGATGAGTATAACTTTGCATCTCTTTTTGATCAAATAGGATATATTCATAATTTCTTTGCACTTAGAACCCTACAATATAGTAATGTTGTTGAAAGAAAGAATTGAGTATTGATTGAAATAGCTAGAATAATGGTTAATGATTATAATATACCTAAATCATTTTAGGGAGAAGCTGTGAATATTGCATGCCATGTCTAATAGAGTTCTTCTTAGACCGATCTTGAATAAAACCCTTTTTTAATTATGGAGAGACAAAATTCCAAATAATTCTTACTTGAAAATGTCTAGTTGAAATTTTTTTATCTTGAATGATCAAGATCCTATTGCTAAATTGAATTTTAAAATGGATGAAGGAATATTTATTGGTTATCCCATGCATAGTAGGCATATACGGTTTATGCAAAAAAAGGAAAACAGTTGTTCAAGAGTCTATACATGTATCTTTTGATCAAACTAACCCTTTTGAAGCTAAGGAATACTTGAGTAAAGATGATGTTGATGTCATTTCCCCTATTGCAGTTAGTGAAGAAAGGCAAGAAGCTAGGGCTAATATCAAGATCTAGGAAGAAGAATGTTCTCCTTCCAAACAAGTTGATGAAGATGCTTCCACAGAAATGGTTGACACAATAACTAAAATAGTAAGAATATTTCAACAAGCATAAGGCTATCCTATATCACAAGTCATTGACAGCTTAAGAGATGGAGTCAAGATTATATCATCCTCTAGACAAGAAGAAGATGAAATGGAAAACTTTATATTTCTATCAATGATCGAACTAACAAGTGTTGAAGAAGTTCTCAATGATAAATTATGGGTAGATGCTATGAAAGAAGAGATAGCATAATTTGAAAAGAACAAGGTTTGGAATTTTGTTGAAAGACTAGACGACCATCAAGTTATTGGAATAAAATGGGTATTCAGAAATAAACTTAATGAGGATGAAAAAATTTTCAAACACAAGGCTAGACTAGTAGCCAAGGACTATAGTCAAGAAAAAGAAATGATTATGATGAGACATTTGCATTGGTTGCACTGGTTGTGAGATTAGAATCTACTTGTATGTTACTAGCCTTCACATTACACAGACAGTTTACTCCATATCATATGGACGGTAAAAGTGCCTTCTTAAATAAATTCATCAATAAGAAAATCTATGTAGAATAGCCCCAAGTTTTGAGAAAGAAATGCTTCCCAACCATGTCTACAAACTCACCTAAGTACTATATGATTTGAAACAAGCTTCGAGGGCTTGGTACGAAAAATTGAGTAAGTTTCTTTATAAACAAATATTTCTCAATGGGTGCAATTGATACTACATTGCTTATCAAAATCACCATGATGATATATTGCTTATGCAAATCTATGTTGATGATATTATATTTGGAGCAACTAACAATCATTTATGTGAAGAGTTTGCTAAGCAAATGAAGGAAGAATTTGAAATGAGCCACATGGTAAGCTTAGTTATTTCCTTAGTTTGTAAGTAAAACAATCTGACAAAGGCAACTTCATTTGCTACTCAAAATATATTAAAGAGCTATTAAAAAAGTTAGGGATGGACAATTGTAAGGAAACATTAACTCCTATGAGCACAACTGCCAAACTCGATAAAGATGAAAATGGTAAACTAATTGATGAGAAAAGGTAGTGAGGTGTAATTGGTGGTCTTTTATACTTAACTCCTAGTAGACCTAATATTATGTTTGTTGCATGCATGTGTGCACGCTTTCAATCTAATCCTAAAAAGTTTCACTTAACTACTACTAAATATATTTTCAAAATATTAAAGAAACTACTGATTATGGTTTCCGGTATCCTACATGTGAAGGTTTTGAACTTATAGGTTACTCCGATGCTGATTATGTTGGATGAAAATTAGAACGAAAAGTACTAGTAGAACATGTCAATTCTTCGAAATGAGTTTTATTACATAGTTCAATAAAACAAAATTATATTACTCTTTTTACTACTGAAGTTGAATATATTGTATTGGTAATTGTTGTGCTCAAATTTTATGGATGAAATAGATTTTAAGTGATTATGGATTAATGTTTAGCAATATAACTATATATTGTGGTAATACAAGTGCTATAAACAATACTAAGAATCCCGTTTATCATTCTTGAACTAAGCATTCAAGGTGAAATATCATGTTATTCGAGATCATGTGAACAAATGAGATATATATGCTTGTTTTGTGAGAATGGAATTTTAGTTAGAAGACATTTTCATCATACCCCTCACTGAAGATTGCTTTAGAAAAATATGGAATGATCTAGGGATAGTGGAAATCAATCATTTACATGTTTTGGAAAGGAATGAATAAAGAAATGTGTAACTAGTTAAAGTTGATATTCAAAGGTACATGTTTACCTTTTGAAACTATGTTTGGGCAGGAAAAATTGTTGAAGTATGTTTTTCCTTATCATCTATCAGTTTGAATTTGAATTTCAAGTTTCCTACCATAATTAGAGCGCCTTGGTAACCTAAACAGGGTGGCAGACCTTAATTATCCATTGCTAAGGAAAACTGAAGTTACTTTCTGGTACCGATTGATTAATTTGATTTTTGTGCATACATATATATTTCTACTCCTTTTAACTACTCAAGACATTTCAAAACCATTTCATAGCATTTCATAATGTTTATTTTCATACTCATACATTCATACATACTCACTCTCTCTCTCTCT
>JACGDI010001665.1:768533-937725 GCA_014898725.1 Jacaranda copaia
GGACTATCAAGCTCTTTGCAACATCAAAGTGATATTCAAATTTGAACGCGGAAAAAAGGATTTAAAGTCAAGCTATTATTGTTGGCAATTTAATTGATGGACTCACACTTCATGAAGAGCCTCCACACATCATCTGGATCCATCGGTGTAGATATTTTCTGATTTCTTATTATTAATTTTTGTTTATCAGTAGCTTGTGTTCCTCAACTTTTTAATGCCCAACGTTATCACTTAAAATTATCTTTTTTGAATTACAGGAGAATGAGCTTTTGCCGGTAGAGAGCGCTGTTGATCTCCCACCCATCCCAACCATTTGTAATCATGTATTGCTACAACTCTCAATTGTGAAGGAAACAAATCTTTCATTCCAAATTTATGCTTCTACAAGCATTTGATGCGACGAGTATTTAACAAAATTAGTCAGAGTTACAAAGTATTTACCACCACTGAAAAGTGCCTTGTTGCATATTCATGTTCCTCCAAAATTTTAAACCTCCTAATTTCCCAATTGCCAGCGTATGGAAACATTAACATGAACCCGTCCACACTTCGCAGAGGGAAGAAAAAGGGAATGAACCAAAAAGGCAAAGGCTGCATGCCGTATGTATAATGCAATTAATCAGTTCTAGCTAAGAAAAATAACATGTAATTGGAAAAATGAATTCAAGAATAGGTAAGTGCGCACCACATTTTTGGCAAAAACAATTGAACCAGAGGAAAACACACATGCAGGACGCAGGATCCCACATTTCCAAGTCATCTCATAAATCTCATATTTCCAGAAAATATTTTGATTTTCACACTCGCAAATCAGTCAGATGAATAGATTGGTCCCAATTCAATAAAAATGACACAATGCTGTCCGCAATCCTAGTTAAGACCTATACTATACAAGGATCTTAAAACAAATTTCAATTTTGCAAGTGTCCATCATCTATCGACAGCCTGCCATGAACAACATTGACCTCAAATTATCTTTTTGTAATCTCTTGTTTCAGTAATAACCTTTAACTCAAAGGATAAATGATGCAGAAAGAGAAACAGAATCAAGTTGGGGCCTGAGGTCATATAGTTGGAAGATGATTCCTTGTGCTTTATCTACACAGGCAGGCCATTAAGATCTCAGAACTCTTCTATTTATTTCAGCACCTAATCTCATACGAACCAGCTTTTGTGATGTAACGAACCCATTCGACGGTGTTGTATCCACTCTTTTCCCATACCTGCAGAAAAGTCAACCATAATTACTAGATCCTACTATAATTTGTGAAATGTCTAGACATCATCTGGAGATTGCCAATACCTTGAGGAAACGAACACGCAATCCAGATGCTGTGAACATAGGAACCTGCCACATATATGGTTTGCTTGTGAGACAGGAAAAAAGACCTAAAACGCATCTACAATCACAAAACATCATTTTATATTGTATAGAATCTCAAAATCCCTGCTATACAAGACCAGGGTTCCAGCTGATGTTCTACAGAGATAATCAGCATCATCTTCTTCCTCTCTACTTGTATGTTCATAAAGATCATTCTTGTCCTGAAGGCATGATCTTAATGCTCTCTTGGTTCATAAAGATTCAAAATTGAGGGCGAAGACATAATAGAATCTTCCTATGATTATAACAGCATTCGTGATATAATTGTGCATGGTACAATGTTGATAGGGAATGCAATATAATTAAATTACAGTAGATGAAAGTGGAGAGAAAAGACAAGAAGGGTCCACAGGGAGTGAAAAACAACACCAATGTGTGTATATATATATATACACGGGCCAACAAGCACAACTGGAGATTATTGCTTCTGAATGCCAAACTATACAGTTATGCATCAATCCATTCCTGTGCCATTTATATCTGCTAGTTGGTGATGACACTACAAATCTTTCTTTTAAAAGAAACTTTCATTGACAAGATTGATTTTGCTAGTGAATTGACTGTTGATAATTTAGCAAATTGCATGTGATTAAGTTATTCCAGCCAATGTTAAAATCCAAGACCAAATGGGTCTAAAATAAAACCTTGAGCTCCAAAGAAAATTTTCTTTTATCCATACGTTTCTAAATGTTATCTTATCTTTTATTTTTTATACTTTTATAAAACCCTAGCCTCCAGGTATTCCTTAAGTTAAAGTCGCAGACCATGTTTTTATATTTCTTATTAACTACATCTTAATTTTCGCCAATAGGCAGTATAGTGATCAATGATCGATTGCTGATGATTTCAGGAAAATCCCATGAGAAAAGCTTCCCAGACAATTCAAATTCCCAGATCTTCCCCCATAACACAAAACTCCACTCTTAGACCACCAAAACAATCCAGCAGTAATTGTGCAAGCTTTAAAAATTCATATTCTATCCTTCACTCTAAGAAGACTCCACCTGTTCCAGCAAATTGGATTAAATTTCAATAAGTTGATCAGACAAAACCTCATAAAACAATAATATTTGAATGAACTTAAACATGTGTCTTAAAATAATGCAAAGCCACAAATTGAACTATTATCATGTAATAGTAAATCATTTGCTGAGGCACCTGAAATTCCATCTGAATTGGAGGCCGAGTCCATGACTTCTTTTCAGTCATTGTGGAAATTAGCTCTACTTCAGCACTCAATGTTGGCTCAGTTTGTCCAGGAAACTTTCTTATTCTGCAATGATTCCACATTCCCATGATAAAGCTTAATAATAAATGACAGAGCAGATGAACAAAATGCCTCTAGGCTCTTTTACATTGGCATAGACAGTGACAAATATAACACAATGTTAACAGAACACAGTGCTTGTTTTGGGGGCAGGACAATTATCAAATGCTAAATATACCATATAGATTAAACTCATATTTTGGAGAAACAGTCTATAAAACATCCAATAAACTTTTGTCATATGTCATCAATATTGGCTGACAATGGTGCTTGTGCAGTGGCTAGGTAGTAGTGGGACAAATGATGATATTGGAGAAAGCATGCAGAGTTTCTGGCTTGCATATCAGCAACTAAATGTTGGTATGGGAAAGGTCATCCCTCCCTGATTCAAGATAGATCCGAGTATAACTATAATAATTTCCCTTTTCTGTGATTGGTTCCAGAAATTAGATAATGGCAACAATTCCCAGTACTGTGGGCAGCAAAAAAAAGAAAAGAACATACTCGTACAAATCTTCAAACATCATTTTACAACTCAAAATCTCATGCATCCCCTTGAGAATATTCAGCCCACATGATTTCACTTAATATTTTGTAACGCATGTCTTACGGCTCTAATTTGTCCTCTCTTATCAACTTATTCACGAGATCCAATGACTTCATGGGTTGGTAGGCATTTAAGTTTCAACAGGGAAGCAAGTGGTAACTAATTTGTACCAAGATTGGGGTATTTGTTAAGCATGCCCAGATTCAGATGATCACAGTAGTGATTGCCCAAGTGGATATTAGCATCGAGGAGCATTGAGCAAAAATATATGCATTTTCCAGTATTAGTTACTTTCATATAGAATATTAGAAAAATGAAATGAAGTTCTGGGAGAGAAAGTCCCCAAATTAAAGGATACACAACCAATTAAATGCATGCTAGCATGTCACTCTAATTCTTAAGGAATGAGTTAAAAGTGTAGAGGAAGAAACAAATTTCGCCTTCCCAGCATCAATTACAGCTACTTGTACAACAGTAATTGAATTAAGTTAGTAGGATTATTGCAGCTCAGCTTTGTCCATTTGAATATATTGTTTCAGGAAAAATGCCAGGAAAGTTTCCCAGTGGAGTGCCCAAAAAAGGATTTAGCTTGCTTAGAGATTCAGAACAATGTAGCATTTACGATCCTTTGCTAAACTCTTCACCTTTTAATTGCAAAATGGTACATTCCCTTCAAATTCATCTTCTAAGTGAGACAGTAAATAAACTTGGTGCAAGGGTTCCAATGGGGGGAAAAGTAGAAATTCTCAGATAACACAATGTCACAAATAAACAACTTACTTCCAGACCAAGCAGTCAATAGAAGGATTGTACTTTGCTCGGCCTGATGTCACCTGAAAACTTGTTTTTGCTGTTTGCTTTGGTACTGGAATTTTAACAACCACTCCAAGCGCAAACATTTTTGCCCCAAAAACACTCTTAACCTAAATGAAAAATAAGCGTGTTAAAAACGTCGTTAATATTGACAATGATTTGCAAATTAAAATTAGATGACTAACCTTCACATTCACTTCCATACGTGTTCGACCCAATTCCTTGATAGTTGGCAAAACCCGAAATGGAAGATTAACCCCCTCTGTAATTCGATACCTATGGCAAAGGCATTTACACTTGTAAAAAAGGAGGTGAAATTCAGAGGAAAACCTATTTCTTCCAATAATAAAAATAAAAAATGAGCATCTTTGAAGATGATAAGAACTTCTAAGAGGAATTGCTGTAATTCTCCAATTTCAGTTTACCACTCTCAAAGATTATAGAAATGTAATGGATGAGACTATGAAGAACTAATGTCAAGTATAACATTGAGCATACACAACCAATAAGCCTGTTTAGAGATGCAAAACACTTGCCAAAAGAAGGGAGCTTCATCTGGAATTCTTATTAAGAATATTCAATATTAAAATTCTAGGAATACACTTGAAACTTTATTAGACAATAATTTCCCTTCTTGGGGCCTGTGTGAAATATAAGACGGTTGGATCAGATCTGCTTGAAGTAAAAAAGATATTCCACAGAACAGATATTGTAAATCCCATTGGATATAAAAGAAATTCATATGAAGATATCAATGAAAGACTGTCAAACTAAAAATATTGTAACTATAGTCTCTAATTTATCTTATACTAACATAGAGTCCAGATATTGTGATAACAAATTAAATTTAAAAGATCAGCTTACTTCATCAATTCAAATTCACCATCAGGTGGAACAAAACTAACAGTCTTCTCTGAATTGAATCTTGTAAGGTTTACGCATTGATGGAAAGTGACATCATCAAGCTCAATAGTTTTTCCACTACAAAGCAACATAAATAAACAAGGTTATTGATGAAAGCACAAAATGATAGCACAGGCTGAAAATAACAAGTACATGCACGCAAAATCATTTGATAACAATTCAAAGAAGAGAACTACAACAGCTCCTGAAAAATATTGCAACACCAACTGCAGGAAGCAGGGAACATAATTCCCTGATAAATGTAAATGTTGCATAATTTGAGAAAGCAGGTACAAATTCATAGACAAATTAACTCTATCACAGTAAATTAAATAGCCTGGATAAAGGGTAATATAGGAATAAGTTGATATCTATAAAGATGGGGTGTAGCCCTCATTCTTAACTGTTGCACAAACAAAACCCTAAATGAATAAATTATCAAGTAACAAGCTAACCAACAAACACTCTAAGCAATCTTCTTTAGACCTATGGTGAAAAAGTTATCTCTCACCCACAGTTGTTAAATGCGAAATGCAGTACGAAGCGACAAGGCCTCTACTACCCAAGGCAAGATCCCTCGCCTCTTTGAAGCACGGTGCTAAAATAAGAATTTATAGTAGATGATACATATTTAATAAGCTTCCGTTTAGGTAGAGAACGTCAAGGATATGCATTCTGCAACAAATATATTTTCAGAAGTTTAAAAATAAATTCAAATTTTCAGATTTTAACATTAAACTCAGATTTTCAAATTTAAAAAATTAATTCAGATTTTCAGATTTAAAAAATAAATCCAGATTTCCAGGCTTAAAATATAAATTTAGATTTTAATGAATAATTATTTTAGGAAAATAAAAAGAGAAACAAAAGTTCAAAAGAAAAGCAAAAGGCACTATACAATTATTTAATTTACTCAATGAATCAAATAAAACACAAAAATAAAAAAATGAAATGGTTATAAATAATGGCATAGTCACAACATTCAACAAATAAGGAGAACCAAAAACACTAAACAGAAAAATGAAAAACTAAAGAAAAAAAACCTAAGCAAAAACACTTAAAAGAAATAAAGTGAACAGAAAAAGTTCGAGGTGGCCAGAAAGTGGGTTGCCAGATTGGTGGCCTGTGGATGGGCAGCAGAGCAAGCTTCTTTTTCCTTTTAAGTTTGGGGTTTTTATTTTAATTTTTTAGCAACGCGAGCTTCATAGACGCCCACATTTACAGCACCTCTTGCCTGGGAAAAAGGCACGCCTTTGCGGCAACTATTGGAAGTGCCTCACTTGGGCTAAGGAAAGACAATTTTCCCTCGCCCTTGTCATTTCTCACCTTAAATGAGAAAGGTGAACACCTTTAACAACTATGCTCTCACCTAAAAGCATGTTTTCTAGACTAACTCATTTTGGTTTGATCTTTTTACAAGGGAGAATTTTACATATTTCTGCCAAAATCCTTCTTTTATTAAGTATAGGCGGCACCATTTTGATATGTTTCGATTGTTCAAGAGTGTTTCGATTGTTCAAGAGCAGTTTGAAGCTTTTAAATTAATTGTATTAATTCCACTTCCTTCTATGCTCTTTATGATCTTTAGCTTATGAGTCACAAACAAATTATTTCTTTGCAATCCCACCAAGTTGAACTAAGTCCATTATGCTACGCACACGCAACGTCAATCTTAAATCTTAATATTTCTCAACACTCTTTAAGTCGCGGATTTACCTTAAAAATTGTGGCAAAAACATTCAAAATCATAGGGTAAACTAATGGAAAGCAATACCTACCTTCTCACAGTTGTTAAAGGTGTTCATTTTTGTCGTCTAAGACAAGAGGCCACAAGGGCAAGGAAAAATTCCCTGTTCCCTCGCCTAAGCGAGGCGCTTCCAACAAGCGTTGTGAAGGTGCACTTTTTCTCACCTTTTTGCCATGCCAGAGACACAAAAATTAAAACAAAACCCAAATTTAAAAAGAAAAAAAAAAGGCACACACTAAAAAGCCCTAAGAAAAGCAGACAATAAAGCAATAAGGGCACCAATTACATGCCTTACTTATTCCTCCCACCCTCCCAACAACCAGCCGCTCCCAGCACCTTCAATCGCTGCCCACTTCCTAGCGAACCACTTTTTATCCACTTCAGTTTTTTTGCACAACTCTTTTTTCTTTGTTCACTTCATTTCGGGCTTGTTTTCGTTCTCTTTATTTTTTGAATTTTTGTATGCATTCCATGCCATTATTTATAATCATTTGATTCACTTCATTTTGTTACTCTTTTTTTATTTTATTTGATTCATTGAATAAATTACATGAGTGTCTTTCAATTTTCTTTGAAATTTTGTTTGATTTTATCATGTTATATTTGTTGCATATCCGATAGGTTCTTTACCCACACTAGAACTTATTAAATATATATTGTATTTTATAAAATTCTAATTTAGTGCCTTGCTTCAAAAAGACGAGCACCTCTCGCCTCATCTCGGGCACTTGAGGACTTGCCGCCTCGCACCACATTTGCATTTAACAACTATGTGCCTTCTAGAGATATCTAAACAGATTTCCAGTATAACTGCACATGCTATCTTAATTATTTAAGGGATAGAGATAACAAGAGAAGTAGGGATAAGAAGAATCAAGAAGAGAGACATACATAAAGGTGGAACTGCAGAACTTAAATTGATAACTTTTTGTTTTGCATAAGAGACTTAACAGAGTGTTCTCAAGATTGTATCCCAGATTTGACTTATGAAAAAAGAAAAACCAGACCAAATGCTTTAACTTAACCTTAAAATTGTGAATCGTCTGTAACATAAACAATCTAAATACTAGTGATTATACGGACAACCATGCAATCAATGGCAAACTGCAGAAAATGCGACAGATACAAATTTCTAAGCTCATTCTATTCAGTTCCCTATAACTCAGGCATTAATCATTTATATCCGTGTGTTCGTACACTGAGCAGTTCATGTTTAAGAATGATGTCACATGAGATCCATCCTCAAAGTCACAATTGGAGAAATATAATTATGAAACTTGTCTTTGCCATTCTTTTCAAAACAAAAACATTTATATCCTGTCATTAACATGTCACTACATTTATGCAGCCACTTTATCAGTTGTACTTTGATGGATTTAGCAGACGAATATAAAGCTACCTCTTAGCAGGACGGGATTTAAGCTGTGACTCTTTCTCAAGTCCAATTTTATCATTTAATCCCAACTTCAAATCAGGCATTCCAGAAAGAAAGCATTTCATAAGAATCTTCCCAGTTACATCACAACGTAGAACGCTACCTACAAAAGCCAAATGGAGGATAGGTAAAAACTAGTAAACAACATATAAACACATAAAATACTCTGCCAATGGTAGCAGGAAAACAAGAATAGCGCAAATCAAATATTTTCATAATTAAATGATTGGTTTACCCTTTGAAGACATAAGAAGATTGACACTTTCCACAATATCAAGAAACACCTGTCAAGCAAATCCAATTTAATCCAGTCTAATAGCAATAACAAAAGAATATTAGACAGTAATAGAGTTATTTGAAGAGGCTACCTCATTTTTCTTATAGACAAGACCTTCCCTGCGCCAGCCAACTGCACCAGTGACTTGTAAAGTTGCATTTGGAACTGGTTTGTCAGCAGCCTGTTTGGTTATTCACATATGGCAAAATTCAGGATAATTTACCCATAAAAATGTACAATGCTTATTTACTAAATATTGTCATATACCTCAACACTAGAAATTTGAATAATTAGATAAATCTATAAGAAAATTATAAGTGAATCTCTGACCTTGGATGAAAAGGGAGAGCGTACACCTTCCTGAGTTATGTAAAGCTTCAAGATTTCAGGTGAAAGGTTTTGAGGGTAACCAAAATCCATGATTTCTGTAATTGAAATGAAAAAAAATCAGAAATTTCATCCAGCCATTTGGTCAGTTTGGCTCCCTGAAGATGTTATATGTTTTCTTTTTTACTGATTTGTTCACAGAATAGTCGAAGTATGGTTTAAGAGACTGCCAGCAACTTACAAAGGCAAATAGTCTATGTAGTTCCATTGGGCTACTAAAATAATCAAACTTGAGGGATTGATTAAAATATATGCCTACTTATACATTGGCAGGAGCAGTTTGTAGCAAATGATGGTAATCAAATCAAACTACAACAAAAAATGCATAGTAGCCAAGGGCTCCCTGTTTACTATTTTTAGCTTCTTAGGAAAAAAATAAAACAGGAAAAAAGAGCTAAGCTAAGCCACATCAAAGAGCTTCCAAGAAATATGACCATTGTAGATACTCTGTCACAACCATCTTGACATCTATCCTATTGCTGGATTGACAACAGCAAATATTGGTTTTTACATATATGTTTATTTACCAAAAGAAGAGCAGGTTACAGGAAATTATATTTTATATCATCTTCATAAAGAAATGTCTTTAAGCAAACCTTTTGAATTAAAAGCCACATATGCCAGCATGTATAATTAAAATATTTCGGTGAAGATAGAACTTATATAACTGAAAAATTCTTGTTGACAAGAAAATAGAAAATATTTTCCAATTGGCATACCATCCAACAGTTCGTATATCAAAACAAAATTATTGCGGATAGCATCCTCATCAAAAGCCCCACCAAAATAAGATTTAAATAATGTGACTGCCTGCACAGAAAGCAGATGAACACATCAAACAAGCTAAAAGAAATGTCTATAAATGAATTTGAATTTTATCAACAATAGCTTCAAAGTTTATAGCAGCCAAAACTCTGATAATCTATCTTAAAGGAAAAATGAGTGGAGGGAGCAATGACTTCCTCCAACCTTAAGGCAATTGAAACTAGAAAATGACAGAAAACCAAAACCGATCATGCTTTAAACTATCAGATGATTCTTTCTGATCAGTTACCCACTGAGCGCCTATGCAGTAATTTCTCCCACTACATCAGTTTTTGTGAAAGACAAAATCTCCAGAAAAGACTCAACAGCTAGTCTAGTTCATAAAGGAAAGCATACAGTTTAAATCATCTTACACATCAGATACCTCAACAACAAACTTGAATGCACAAGCAACATTCGCATTGCTGCTTACAACAATCACGATGTAAACATTACTAATTCTCATATAAAAGAAAGAGCAGCCCCCAATTTGCCGAACAGGACAAGTGCCGAGTTCCTTTGTTTGCATTATGTGCACTCGAAAAGCATCCACCATGTTGCCACTGATTATTTTCAACACAAAAATGAATAAGAATGTGCAGTTTTATGTCATTATGCAGTAAATGCAATTATGAAGTCTCAGATCAAACTGAATGTGACAATTAACACAGATCAAGGAGCAAATTTAACAGCAATCTCAAGAAAATAGCAACAATGGAATTCAAAATGAATCAGCACATAATTAAGTTTTCAAATAAGAATACACAGCTTGACGCTTGAATAGGAACTAGACACAAAACCTCAATTACGTAGTTATATATTAGCAATTACATGGATTGACCAAAATTATAAGCCTCAGAAGCATAAAACAACCCAAGTCAAGGCTTTAGATGCTGATAATCAGATTTGGCACTTGTGTATCAAGTTAGGAGTCAGCAAGCGAGAAAAATTTCTGCAAGTGGAAAATCAATTTTACATTTGAATTTGGAAACCAGGTTCAATCCTACTTTTTGGGGTCCTTAACTCGAAGAAAGAAGATGTGTGGATATTAGGAATTCCAGCCAATCAGCCTTTTAGGATCTATGAATAAGATGAGTTCTAATGAGCTTGATGAGGATGAAGACAACACTGGCCATATTTTGGAGAATCATGATGCCTTGCGAGTGACGAAGCCCAGATGCTATACTTACCTTCAATGAGATTGTGATGTATTAGCATAGCTAATACATAGTTTGTCGACTACATCATAGTTGGATACATCTAGAATTCTGCATGCTAAAGAAATTTTATGGTAAGATTAGTCATTAGGAAAGGATCACTAGTGCTCAAACAACAAATAGTTATAGTCATGGTTAGCCAGGTTGTACTTAGTTTAATCATTCCATAATCATACAACAAATGAAGCTGTATGCATATCATTTCCACTACCTTCTTTCTACTATTTAACAACAAAGTTCTGACTTCTGACTTCTAACTTTCGACTCATTTGTATTAAGGTATATTTGAGCATGTGAGGATAGCTTGGATCTGATACAATATTCTGTCAAGGATTACACCATAAAAATAGCAACCAGTAGGTTTGAACTATGACAGAAAGATGATCCTAAGGTTGATTGTCATGCCTGTTAAGCTCAGGGCAATAGAGGACTATACACAGTATGTTCAGATGGAGGTCTATAACGGCCACAAATACAAATTTGCACATGCAGATGACTTTTGCTGTCCAGGTTGACTTAATAGCTAGTACACAAAGAAGAGTTGGCTACTTGTTCTTCTGCGGATTGATACACAGTGGACAGTATAACACTACTTTGATGATAAAGATAACTATTGTGCTAATAATTTTTGTATTCTTACATTTGTGCATTCTAATATTGAAGCCACCCCAGTTTATATTCAAATATAATAGCACAACCTGTTTTGTTAAGTGCACATTTGAAACTTCTATTGGCAATGTAAGTCACCTTTAGTTTCACAAGCTCATTGAAAGAAAGCAAAGGAGCAAGTACAAGAAGACTACAGAATATGAAAACATTCTCTTGAGTCTTACTGAATACCTTATTGATACTGATAATTAGACTCTTCTGATGTAACTAATGGGCGCCATACTTTGTTATTGGACAATACTGTTGGAGGAAGATAACTTGTTGCACCTAAATGAAATGTTGTCCATTTGTTCGGCTAACCAGTAATATGGTGTATGATTAACATACACAACGCCTGATGTTTTCTGTTTTGTTTTTACCCATGACCGAAAATGAAATCTGTCTACTAGGTATGGGGTCATCAGATGGTAGTTGATCCCCAAGTTGTAGATTGCTTATGATGTCTCCTAAGTTATGTTACAGAAAGAAGATGGTCTGGGACTCATTGATTTTGATGCACTTGTGTTGTATGCACATCTATGTTTGCATTGCTGTCTAAAGATCTCTACCCTGTGTGGGACTATTACTTAATAAGAAACCATACAAGATGGTGCTGATGCTCTGATTTCTATTTCTTGTGAAATAAGTACATTCTTAGACTTTATATTCTCATAATAACTGTCAATAGTTGAAGGTCCCCCATCAACTTCACCAAATCAAGCAGAGGTGGCAGGTATTTGAGTTAATTGAGGAAGCCAAATGATTAACATTTGGTCAGAATTGATGACATAATGATTGGCAGAATACAAATGACAGTTTGTGGAAAGTGTCAAGGGGGTAACTTCCATGGTTAATTTTTTGAAGGAGCTACTCAAGAGGAGGAAAATCGGAGCTGTTCCTGGCAACATATTTGCAGCCTTAAGTACCTCATAAAAAGGGTTGCCTTTTCTGCATCGGAGGCAGTTTACATAAGAAATCAAAAACTTAATACTTGAGAGCCAGATGAAAGAATTATGTTAATTGTTATCTGTTTTGAAATGTAATCCTGCCTCTTGGCATGTTCTTAGCCTCACAGAACGAAAACATCATCTCACAAAAACAAGGTGCCATCATCTCTCTCTCTGAGTTTCTGCCTCTATGAGCTGAAGAAAACCCTTAAACCCCCAATCCTTCCCATCACATGAATTTTCTCCCACAGATCGCAACTTAGAATTCAAAACTTTTTTGCCTGTCCACTGTCCACCCGATGTTTAGTAATACAACAATTACAACTTAGCTTGGCTTCTTGTCTTCCATATCCTCTCACATTTCTCTCACATCTTCATCTATATTTTCCGAAAAAAAATAAATAAATAAAGACTACAAGAGAAACTGAAAAATAAAGATTGAAGCAACAACAATAATTCCAATCACACATACAACAAAGAGAAAAGAAAAACAAAATAGAGAGAGAATAGGGAGGGACGGACCCGACGTCGTCACGATAGAGGCGATTAATGAGGACATCGCCGCGAAGATTGAGGAAGTAAATAGCAGAAGCTGCCACGGGCATGGCTGCGATCTCACGAGATCTCCGATCCGCTCAGATTAGAAGGAGATCTGCTTCCCTTTGATTACGATCCAAATGAATTCAATGTGTTTTGCAGTCAGTGATATGCTCTTCACCTATTGCTGCACCTACCGCTCAGATTAGAATGAGATCTGCTTCCCTTAGATTACGATCCAAGTGAATTCAATGTGTTTTGCGGTCAGTGATTTGCTTTTCACCTACTGCTGCCTTCGGTAGTCCAGAGAAACGAAGGAAAAATGTGTCCGAAAGCACGTGCCCATGGAAAATGTCTGAACAATTCTTTAGGACTCGTTTGGTTTTATTTTCATTCTAATTTTTCGGACTTGTTTGGTAGCATTCTCCCGATCTATTTTTCAACTCCCAATTCATATACGAATAAACAATCACATTCTCTAACACCACTCTCCAAAATATATAATTTTTTTTCAAAAAATCCCTACTATTCTCAATTCCACGACATTCCCAAAACATTACATATTCTTTTTATCATTATTAATATATACACATACTACCACTCACATAATCTATACATACACATATATAAATAATTTTAAAATACTCATTTCACCCCCACAAGCCCAATAAAAAAATCATTGATTTGACATCTTGTTCTTTCCAAAACACAAACAAACAAATCATTTTCTCCCAATTTATTCTTCCAAAATACAAAAAACAATCATCACATTCCCCAACCCCACTACTCAAAATTCATTATCCCAAAATATTTTGGGAGAATGGCCCAAAACGCTACCAAACATAGCCTTCATTTTCTTTCATTTCTAAAATTTAAAAAAGTAATTAATGAAAATAAGTTTCTATTTGAATAAGTTGTTGAAAAAATAATTATTATATTGAGTTTAATAAATTGTAAATTTATGGGTAAAAAGAGATAGTAATAACAAAATAAAAAGAAGATATCTAAGTTATTAAACAATGTATTCTGAATATAAAAATGAAATTAATGTTAAATGAAAATATGCAAAAATTGATGTATTTTAATTTTTAAATAGTAAAAAATATTAAAATGAAATTTGGAAACGAAACCAAATGAGCCCTAAAGATAGAATTATAAATGGTCTAAGTGTGCTTCCTTGAGTTATCTACTGTACATATGATTATTTTAGCCGACAATAAGTCAAAAGATCTCAACTATTAAACATGTATCTTTAAATTTTGATCATACAAAAAAAAGTTATTTTTTTTAATGAAGGCAAAAAATTGATGTATAAATATTTGAAAAGATGCAACTGACCTTTTTTTACTATACGTGAAAATAACTAACCTATCCTTAGTTAATTAATAAATAATAAATACTTAATTTATATTATTTTATTATATTAAAATTAATTCATTGTAAACTCTAAATCCCAAATCAACAATTACCCTGAAAAAAATCTCTTCCTATCCAATTGCTGATACAAAGTGATGAATCCAAAAAAAATCATTAGGGCAATCGCAATATCTTCATTTCCAAGATTGACAAAGATAATTCAAATTCTTCCCATTCTCCACAACAATTTGAAAGAGTTAAGAATGCCTTTCAGGTATTAACTGCGATTTCATTGGCAAATTCTAAACCCTCTTCACTCCCACTTTGCTACAACAATAAAATTCTACAACTAGCACCTGTACCCTATGCAATAGTATAGCACAACTACTAACCATGAAAAGAATATGATTTGATAATTTTTTTTCTCATTCTGGAATGAGAGAATGCTTATGTGAGTTTTTCTATGTTTTTATTGGCATTTTCAAGAAATTATTCATTATTTTTTGATGGGATGAGATTAAAGATGAAAAAGTATGACAGCAGGGTCAGCAAAAAAATGTGATGCTAATTGATTGCTACAGTGATGTGGTGTTATTGTAATTGAGTTGTTCTAACTTTGCTTTCTCTTAATATGTAGATTCTATACAGAAAAGATATCCTCCATCGCATTGGTGTAGTCAAGAATCAAATGTTAAGATTTGTTAAATATGTTGGTATATGAAATATGCCACTATACCTTTTTCTTCATTAGGTTTTCTTTTGTAAAATTCGAAATTGCAACAAAAGGCTGATGAAGGATGTTGTTTGCTAATAATTCCCAACTTTGGAATGGAACTTTTTTTTAGAGTAGTTCTGATTTGAGAAATTATATGTATAATTTTTTATGGTATGGATCGTAGATATAAAGCTAGAATGTGAGTAAAGTTGCAGCACTCGACGTTAGTGATGAATGTTTGTGACTTGAAATTGAAATTATCTAGGTTGATTTCAATTGACTTAATTGAACTGATCTAGAATCAATTGGTTAAGTTGTTGATTTAGGACAAGCCACCTAGTGATTGTAGTAATGTGATTAATTTCCAATAGGTTTAGATTTTGGAATTGGTTGATCCTTATCTAATGATTTTTTTTTAAAAAAAATCCATTTGTGTGGTTGTTTTGTTTTGGAAATTATATTTTATGTTTGATGCAATAGGATTGTTTGATGAAATTTTGGAAACTATGCTTGAGTAAAGTTGTTGCCGCAAAGTTCTAGATGCAGCACCTTGGCATTAATGTTATTACATTTTGTACATAATAAAATAGTTTGGTCTTGATGTAATTGTAATAGAGTTTCTGTGTGGGTATTGGTTTTGTTCTAGAAATTATTAGTTATTCTATATGGGATAGGATAATAGATGATTAGCTAGAAACTATGATTTAGTTAAAATGCTAGTGCAAAGTAATTGATGCAACGCATTGTCTTTACTGTTAGTACATTCTGTATATTTGTTGATTTCACTTGAATATTTTTGAGTCAATTTTAAATCACTTACTTACTAGAAGAAACTATACACATAATTTCTTCCCCATGGTTTTGCTGCATGTCCAAAATCAATCTTTAGAACATCAAGAGAACATTTCTAGTATATAAAGAATGTTGAAGCTTTGTACTATGTGAAGTAACATTGTGATGTTGAATGAGTCGTTCAAATAGGATTGTTGGATGTCATGTCATTTATATGTTCATAAATCTAATTGCAAATATAAAGGTTGACAATTATTTTCCTTCTTGTTCTAGAATACATTGATCTACATGTGATAATAAGATAGTTTTTGTCTAGTTGGTGGTTTTGCTTTTGGTAATTACATGTCATATTTGTTTATGGGAAAAGTTCATAGATGAAAGGTTAGAAACCATGGTTGAGTAAAAAATATTGTTGTAAAGTAATTGATGCAGCACATTGTCGTTATTGTTATTACATTTTGTATGTCAGTTGATTTCAATTGAGCTTTTCCAACTTAATTTTGAATCACTTACTTACTAGAAATACTGGTCTTAAAAATGTCTTCCCCATGCTTTTGCTACATGTTTAAAATTAATCTTTGAAACATCAAAAAATTATTTCTAGTGTGTATAGAATGTTGAAGCTCTATACTATGTGTATTAATATTGTCATGTAGCACGACTCATTCACATAGGGACTATTCAATGTCATGTCAATTACCCTTTTATTTGTTTCACTACTTGCTCCATTCATAAGTGTGGTTGCAAAGATGAAATTTGGCAATGATTTTCCTCCTTGTATTGTAATAGGTTGATCCATATGTGATTATAAGAGAATTTAGTCTGGGTTGTGGTTTTGCTTTTGGTAATTACATTTCATATTTTTTATGGGATAAGATTATAGATGGACAGTTAGAAACCATGGTTGAACAAAAATGCTGTTGACACAGCACATTGTCATTATTGTTATTAAATTTTGTAGGTATGTTAACTTCAATTGAAACATTGTAAGTTTGAAACATCTTTTTTGTAGAATTCTTTTTTATTGTACTATGAAGAATGCTCGAGGATCCAATATTAAGAACCAAAATAAATAATCGCTTATAATGCACAAGCATGTCTTCCTACATTTATATCTGTATGAGAACAATGAGAAAATGGGAGTATAAATACTTAAAAATAAAATAATGTGTCATGTACTCTACCAATGATTACACTAGTGCAACATATGGGCAGCTTGCATAATGGAATGGTTAAAAAAAACAGAAGTAAAAAAATTCAACTAGAGTAAGATTACATGCTGAGAGTAACATGAATTTCTTGGTCACACCTTTCCTTAGGTATGTGAACTCTTCTACTTAGCCCTTCTTGGCTACCAATAGTAATCAAATACAAAGTGAGAAGATGGCCATGGGTAGTAGTGGGGGTTTGAGGTCAAGGGCTTATTCACATGCTAACTATATGGATATAGTTGGTAGTTCAAGGAAAGGCTCCTCTAGATCGAGAAAGAGTAGTGATAAAGGTTACCCAAGTAGGGAAAGATAATCATAGTTAAAGGTAGTCTTAAATAAGTGCAATGATATGATGGATGCAAAATTCAAGAGGATTGGGCCTAAAGCTCATGAGTTAATTACAGAATGCATAGCTGCATTACGTTGCATAAAGATATTGCTAAATTGCCTTTTTAGCATGTTTATAAATGCTTTTCAGAATACTGAGGTGAGGACATTTTTCCTGCAGCTTAATCTAGAGAGCAACGAATTTAGGTTAAGTCCCTAGGCGTGTAAAATGTCCCCTACTTCCCCTAGTAACCATTGTCAGATTGCTATTGATTGTTTTCTTAATTCATGAAATTGTGAACTTTACTGCTCATGTTATCTTGTGTTCTTCTTATTGCATGCATTTCTATTTGAACTATATCTAACTTTATAACATTTAAATATTGTATCTTTTGGCATCATACATATTATATTTAAGTTTGCTTTAATGATTAGTTTTGGTTTAGTAATTGTTACATAGATAACTAGTGAATCAAGCTCAATAGCACGACATGACGATAAGTTGGATTGCCAAATCCATATATTGATAGAATGTCACCCAATATATCAATAATTCTAGGGATGGATTGGGTGGCAGAGATATTGGATGGTCATCCCAAATGATTCTACAACAAATAACAAAACTCACCTTTATGCACTTAGTCACAGAATTAAAAAGTCTTGGGCTTTTACTAAAAACGCAATAGTGCTGGGTTTCTATCTATGAAGAGATTGTTATGTTCATGCATACAGTGGGAACATATCAAAGACAAAGGTATATCATGAAGCGTTTCTAGCACTCCTTGGAGACAATAAATCATCATATTCATTATGTGATTAGGGCACTTAATATTTTAGCTTTGAAGTTAATTTGCTAGCCAAACTTTTATGAGGTACCAAATCAAATTCATTTGAACCCCAACTTCTACTCATATTTTCAAGTATGGCATAGAGAATAAGTACATTAATTATGTTGTTCATAGTTAAAATTGCATACCAATTTTTATGTTTTTAGGGTGCGATCGACGTAATTAATGACACATTGGTCATTGCTTGCATAACTGCTCATAAGCAAAATACGAATCAATTACGAAAAAGTTACGTATCTCAAATCATCCTTACCATAGCAGACTTTGATCAAATGTTCACTTATGTGTATGCTGGTCGAGAAGGCAGTGTAAATGATGTAAGGGTGTTCTCAATGCGATTCAAAGTGAAGCCTTTCCCTTCACCCACAGGTGTCATATTTATTTCTAAGAAATACATATGATCTAATTGTATTACTCTAATAGGTATAAGTTGAATAGACTAGTGGATATAGTGCTAACACTTGTTTGTTCTATAAGGAAGTATTACCTCATTGATACTACTTTTACAAACTACATGTGCTTTTTATCCTCTAAAGACAATCTCGTTACAACCTTTAATAGTTAGATGTGATCACCACATATCGTGGGCTAAACAATATGTTCAAACATAGCCACTCTCAATTAAGGAATACGTACATTTGAAACTTTAAAGAAGTGATTCCTGATTTTGTTTAGGGGTATACCAAGCTACATGGTTATCAAAAAAACTAATATTGTCATTATATGTTGTCTTTTATATAATTCGTCTGTAAATTTAGTCGGGATGATAATATTTTTGCGACATCAGACCATGAACTTGAGCCTGATTGGGAGATCGTTTATCACCGTGGGGTCACCCAAGTCAGCAGGGCATCCAGTCACAAGCTACATTTTGAGATACTTTGGTAGATTGGATATGGATAGATAGCGAATGTTAACTATTTATGTTAGCATGTTCATTTGTATTTGTCAAATTACTACATGAACATTGTACCTATCTATTATCAAATTAATGTTGTTTCCTTTATGTTTCTTAACACACGGTGTAATACTTTTTATTTGGGTCAAATTTATAGTTTACTTAATTTTCTAATTAAGGTGTGCATGTTCAAAAAGATGGAGAATAATTAAGATCCAATAATAAAACTAAAAAGGCAATAAAATAACTAATCAACTCCATCTTAAAAGGATCTTCAACATGCCAAGATAAATATTCAATGAAAAGATTCAAGAGAATATCCAAGATCACTCTGAAGGTGCCTTTTGTAGAAGATCTACAATCACCAATGATATGGATTGTTTTCTCCCCTTTCTTTGCTCCAAAAATTGACAAATTTAGACTGCCAATACTACTTTAGAACAACACGGTATGGATAAAAAATAAGCCAAAAACTTAAATTATAGTTCATCTAAAAGGTCAGTTGATTTCAGCCTCAAGTAGTTCATCAAAGTTCTTTTAAGCCCCCCTAGTGTTGGACCTCTAATTATAAAGTCCATACAGCTTTGGTTGGCACTCAATCAACCTCACTTTAGCTAGATAAGAGAGGTAGATTTGTGGTAGATGTGGTGTTTTTTGAAAGAGATAGAGAAGAGGATTTTTAGTGTGATTATTCAACTCATGAATTATATCACACTTTAAGGAGGGAAAGTGAGAATGCCAATCTCTTCCTTCGGTGGTTGGCCACATGGCCTTATATAGAGGTGAGAGGGATGCTAGCTAGCATCACACCTCACATGTTAGTTAGGCAACTTGCCAACTTGCATGTGCATTTGAATTTCATTTGCAATTGTATTTCATTTCTCTAACTGAAAATGCCACACAGTAAATTCAAATGGACTATTCCATTTGATTTTCCTCCAAAATCTAAATCCTCCTGTTAAATAAACTAACTCTTTAATTTAATTAATGTTAACTTAACTAATAAATTATCATATGGCACCAATTAAATTAACTCCTTAATTTTATTGATCTAATTTAACTCCTTAAGTTATTTTGAGTAATTTAATACTTAAATTAATGAAGCTAAATGCTAACTAAATTAATCAAAATATTTTCCCTCAAAAAGACGCCTAAAGTGAATTTTCTAATTCCTTAGAACATTCCTTCTACAAAATAAAAGCTTCTTTAAGCTATTGTGTGTGACCCATTGGGTTCATCCATTTATTGGACATGGGCTCATACCTTATTGTAATATTTTGAATATTGAAATATTCATATTGGTTTAAACTCTTTTAAACTAATAACTCTTTCAATTAATCCCTATTAATTGAAGAGTATCCAATCTTCATGGTTGATGTTTAGCTACAAGCCCACAGAGCCCAACTAATTGGATAAATGAATTATGTCTTGATGAACCATTATGGCTTACGCTACCATGTAAATATGATTTTTCCATCTCTTATCTCCTGAAAGAGGCCTACGACAAGATATTCATTGGTTTCCTAATAGTCTCAATAACTATGTCTTTATTTTCAATGTTTGATTCTCATTTATGACCTCAACTTTGGAAAACGCCTTTTTTCAAATTATCATACTATCTTGTACAAATATTTCTTGGAATCAATCATTATAGAATACATAAGAGATGCATTCGTTCTTCATAACAATGAGGAGATTGATCATATCTTGAATCTCAAAAACCTCATTATTTAAGTAGCTCATACCCAATCTCACCCCCATATGACCTACTACATGGTCAGAGAAGAGTTAAAGTACAAGGACCTAAACACAAGGTCACCATGGATCCTCGGATATAAGGAATAATTATATACACTATCATAAGATGAAGAACTTGCCACTACTAACATGCCACTATGGCTATCAAATGGATCTCTGGGTGGGTTTTCAGTGAGCTTGTTCTCTAACAAGCATTTACCTACATGTATCCATGTCTCACATAGATTGCTTATGAAATGAAGCAATATTCAACCCTTTGGAATATGCATTGGTAGTACAAGTCTATTTGAATCTTAGATGCTCCATTTCATGATATTCTAAAACTTGAAATATTTTAAAATCATGATAATAGAGACTTGTTTCATGATCACCGTCATATGTATGACTAGGTTTTGTAATCTTGTATAATTTAAGGGCTTCAGCCAAATGCAAGTGAAGTATTAAAATCATAAGACAAAAATAGCCATTTATAAATGAATATTATCTAATCAAGATTGTATCACAAAAGGAGTAGTTTTACACCTCAATCTAATTGGCTTGCTAAGCACTATTCTAACAATCTTCCACTTGCCCTAAAACTAATTACCCATAGCCTTAAGGCTTATCTTCTTAAGATTTTCTTTAAAGACCTTTTGTGTTAGGGGTTTTATCAGTAGATCTACTATATTCTCTTCTAAGGCTACCCTCTCCACTTAGATGTTGCCTTTATCAATGATCTCATGGATCAAATGATAATGCCTCAAAATGTGCTTGGATTGTTGATGAGATCTTGGCTCTTTAGCTTGTGTAATGGCTCCATTATTGTCAAAATAGACAACAACCATGTGAGAAATGCATGGCACTATATCCAACTTTTGAATAAAGTTTTTCATCCAAATACATTCCTTTGTGGTTTTTAAAGCAATAATATATTTCACCTCAATGGTGGAGTTGACAGAGGTATCTTGTTTGGAATTCTTACAACTTACCGTGCCATCATTGAAATAAATTATAAACCCTTCAAGTTTTAATTCTCCATTGTTGTATACCAAAAATAAATTCTTAGTTCTTCTCAAGTACTTAATGATAGCTTTTACAGCAGTTCAATGACTTTCATCAGGGTTGGATTGAAAACAACTTATAACATTAATAGCGTGGGCTACATTAATCTAGTACATTGAACAACTTACATTATGTTCTATATAGTAAATGAATAAGGTATGTGGGATGTTAGTTTTATCTTGTCTTTAGTCTTAGGGGCCATAGACTTAGAGAGACGAAGATTATGTCCCATATGAATAAATCCCTTCTTGGATTCTTCCATTCTAAACCTCTTTAGTATTTTGTCAATGTACATAGTTTGGAAGAGTCCCAACATTCTCTTTAATATATTTTTATAGATTTGTATTTCCAATACATAGGATGCTTCTCTAGGATGCTTATCCTAAATCCTTAATGAAGAATTGTGAAGACAACTATAGTTTAGTACACTCTAACCTTTCTTTCTCATTCCCAATTAGAGGAATGTCATCAATGTAAAGTATAATAAACTATATCAAACTCCTACTCATTTTTTTATACACACATGGTTTATATAAATTTTTGACAAAGTTAAATGATTTGGCCATATTGTCAAAATATACGTTCCAACTTTGGGATGCTTACTTAAGTCTATAAATGGACCTTTGGAGATTGCAAATCTTTTGCTCACTTTCTTTGGATGTAAAACCTTGGGGTGGCTTCATATAAATTTCTTTTTAAATGTTTCCATTAAGAAAAGCAATCTTTATATCTATTTGTCATATTTCATAGTTATAATATGCAGCTATTGCAAGCATAATCTTGATGGATTTAGGTACGATGATTGGTGAAAAGGTTCCTCAAAATCAATATTGGATCTTTGAATACAACTTTTTGCCACTAGTCTAGCCTTAAAGGTTGTCACCTCTCCATCAACGTTTAGCTTTCACATGTAGATCCATTTGCAATCAACAGGTACTATACTCTTCAATAGATGCACCAACATCCATACTTTGTTGGAGTACATGGAGTCCATTTTGGATTTGATGGCCTTAAGCTAATATCACTTTAAGCTAATATCTCGAATTTATTCCAACAAAGTCTTCTTGTAGGTCCTTGGATCACTATCCATTTTCCATATCTTATGAAAGAATCCGAACCTTTTGGGTTACCTTTTGATTCAATTTGACCTTCTTAGAGGTTGTATGTTAGGCTTGGGATACTTTTTTATTTCTACCGCTTGTGGGATTGTATGATCATCTTAAACTTTATCAAGTTCAACGATTACGCCTTTTCTATCTAATATAAACTCTTTTTCCAAAAAGGTTGTGTTCATCAAAATGAACACTTTTTGTTTAGAGGGATCATAGAAATAAATCCTAGAACTTGCACAAAGTGGAGTCCATTATAAGAGAATCTCATTCTTTTTCATATAATCCAAGAATTTGGTACTTAAGTATTTCCTTCCTCGATCCAATCGAAGAGTTTTAATACTAAGTCCTTGTTGTTTTTCTACTTCATTCCTATACTCTTTAAATCTTTTAAAGTCTTTGGACTTGTACTTTATGAGATACACATGTTCAAACTGCGTATAATCATCGATGAAGGAAATGAAGTAAGAATAGTCTCCTCTTGCATTAACTCTTAGTAGCCCACAAATATTCATATGGATTAAATCTAAAGGACTTATGGAGCATTTCATTTGTCCTATAAAAGGAGCCTTGGCCATTTTTTATTCTAAATAGGATTCACAAGTAGGAAGATCCTCTATGCAACTAATATTTTAGTGCTTTGAGGGCTTCCATTTTGTTCATCTTATTCTTAAAAATATGTCTAAGCCTAGCATGCTACAAAGTGACACTTTATCAGTTATCTAATTTTCTTTTACTTTGTTGAATATGCATAAGTGATGTAGTAGAGTACAAAATGTATAATCCATTACTTAGTGTACCTTCTATAATCAAAGAACCATTCTTCATTGCACTTATTTCCCATTTGATATTAAAAAATCATATCCTTCACTATCCAAAATAGGAATTGAAATAATGTTCTTTACAATATTTAGTACATAGTAATATAGATCTAATATAATCAAGGAGTTTTCTAAGTCTAACTTTATAACGCCTTCAACTTTGGCCGCAACTTTTTCTCCATTGCTAAGGCATAGGATCAAATCCTTATCACTTAGACTCATTCTTCTTTCCATCCCCTATAATGAATTACAAAAGAGAAAACCATATATAGTGTCAAATAACCATGAGGAAGAATTGGTAGCCAAGTGCACATAAATAAAGTATATACCTTTCCGAAGGGTTATAAGATATTTCTTGCAATTTTGCTTCCAATGTCTAGTCTTGCCATAGTAGAAACAAGTTGCATCCTTCTTTTCCTCTTTTCTATTCTTTTTGACCCTATTGGACGATTTTAATGATTGCTTCTCTTTTCAAGAATAACTTTTCTTCTTCTTGCCCTTAGGGCCTATAAACTTGAAAGAGGATGCAAGTATTAATGGTTTGTCCTTTTTCATGGTTGACTTGATGGTCACCAACATATTAACCAGTTCATCAATTGTTACCTTTTACTTCATCAAATTGAAGTTCATAACAAATTGGTCAAATGAACTTGGCAAGGATTGTAGGATCAAATCTATGTAGAGATTATTATCTAGGACTACATCCAAAGTAGTGTGCTCCTCGATGAGTTTAATCATCTTGAGCCCACGACTGTGGACACTTCACCCCCATACCATTTTTGTCTAAAAGAGCTCTTTTGAGAACATGAACCTTTTATGTCTTGTTTGTATACCATACAACTCTTATAAGTGTAAATAAATCTCTGAAGCAGTTTTCATGTGCTCATGAGATTTTTGAAGCTTATTCAACATGGATGCCATCATGAGGCAATGAGTTTGAAGGTCATCCTCAACCCATTTCATGAATATTTCCTATGCTTCTTGATTAGCATCCTCGCCAAAGGCGTCCCGCAGACTTTGAGTTAGGACATAAGTTTGTTTCTTGGAATCAAGAATAATCTTTAGGTTTCGAAGCCAATTGTGGTAGTTTGGCCTGATTAGTTTATTAGATTCCAATATGATGCTTAGTGGATTCGTAGCCATGATTGAAATTTCTCAAATCTAGAAAGGTGAAAAAGAGAATATAAGCATGTTATTGAGCTTGATATTAAAAAACATGTTTGTGGACTTTTAAGCATGTTTCTTCCTACTATGTTATCAAATTCCTCACCCTCTTGAGGAATTCAAGAAATAATATTTCCTAGTGAGAATCAAGGCCCAAAAGGCATCACTTGCAGACCCATAACTTGTGAGACATCCACAAATAATCCTAAGGTAAGCAACCTTTGCTAATTGCATCTCTATGCAACCCTTAATATGTTTTGCCTCACTTTTTATGTAGACCCACAACTTTTGACACATCCACATTACTAGTGTTAAATCATACCTATCAATCAATCTTTAATTATAAATCCCACTATGTCATTCCACGACTCATGAGACAATGCCATAGTGAGTTTTAAATTAAAGTGCATTATATGCTAAGTAAGTGAGCATAGTTTCTTCCAAAAATGTGTCCCACGACTCGTGAGCCAACACGTAATTGCGGTAGCATCTCATGTCACAAGCTATTGGTAGAAGGAATGGTTTATTACACCCCATTTTATTTTATCCATATTGATTTAATATTGAAAAACTTAGACTCTTCTAAGTTGAGCGTTTTTCTTGCTTGGAAAGATCTCATCAAGGGTTTTGTCTCTTATTTTAGTTTTCTATATCCTAACAATGCATCTCATACATCCACAAGATAAAGAAAGTGTAAATAAGTATATGCACCTAGCATACTCCTAGGATGGGATGACCATAAGCCTTAACTAAGTAGTGCACTTAGAGCCATAGATATATTAAATAGTTGATTTTAAGTGGGTTGATTAAATCCTATCTATTATATAAATGTATCCCATACATTAATGGGTTTTCAAGCCTCCTCGATCTTTTTGGCCTTCTTTGTCTCCTTGCAATATTTATAAGAGAAAATAAATCCTCACCCAGAGAGTTCTACTTTCATAATATTAACAAGAAAGAAAACCAAGAGGCAAGCAAGCCCCTATTTAATACAATCCTTTTCACAACTTAAAACAAATAAAACCAATTTAAAAGCTTATGTTCATTCCCATACATTCATCATCCATTCAACAATTAAATGAACAATAAATAAGAATTGACATTTGATTCGTTTAATTAAATGCTTAGCTCATAAACAATTAATTGATAGGCAAAAATAAGCATAACTCTTTATGCATCTCACTTTTGCACCTAATTGAAGATTATCTCAAATTTTACCTTAAAAGTACACAAAAATGACCAACATTTCTTTAAACACTTACACATATTTATGCATCAAAATAGGGATAAAATAATTAAGTTTGATAGGCTAAAAATATCCAAATAGCATAAAAATGGGTTCTAGGGTGACTTTAGGTAGGTTGCTATCTAATCGATTAGCCGAACAAGTAGCAGGTGCCCACAAAGGTGTGCCCATAGCTTTGCCTAGTTATTGCTAGGCTAGGTTGCAACCTTGCCTTAAGTTACACCAATCAACCGTTTAAACACCATTTTGTGTTTTTGCCACTCCAAACCATATGGACACCTTCATCATATCATTTCATATGAACTTTGACAAATTTTCAGATGATAAACATCTTTAAAAACTAGAAATTATAGTATTGAAACATGATTTAAAAATCAAGTCTAAGTGAGAATAAACTTTCTCTAAAAATCTCCAATTAACTCTAATCCAATTAGATCCAAAAATAGCCAAAACACATTAAGGCCATATCTAATATGCTATATCAACATATAACATTATCCAATGCTAAATCAGCATTTAACGTCATAAGATTTGAATCAAAAGCATGCTAACATATGAAATAACACTTAAACAAATATTGACATATTCCAATTCAATACATATAGAGTCACCTACAAAATTATCCAAATACTTAAATTCATCAATTGAATCAAGTATTTGGAGATCTAGAATCAATCCATCACATGAATCAATTCACAATAATCCAAATAAAGGCATTAAGATAGCTTTGATACCACTTCAAAGATAGAGATCGATTAGGATCCAATAATAAAACCAAAAAAGCAATAAAATAACTAATCAAATCCATATTCAACATGCTAAAATAAGGATTAAATGGTAGAAATAATACTTTGATGAAAGAATTCAAGAGAATCTCCAAGATTACTCTAAAGATGCCTCTTGTAAAAGATCTACAATCACCAATGGTATGGATTGTTTGCCCCCTTCCTTTGCTCAAAAAATTGGAAAACTTGGACCACCAATTTACCTTTGGAATAGCAAGGTGCATACCAAATATCAGCCAAAAACTTGGATTCCAGATCCCCCAAAAAATCAACTGATTTTAGTCACAAATAATTCACTAGAGTTCTTCTATGTAAGTCTGTACACCTTTGGATAGCACTCAATCAACCTCACTTTAGCTAGATAAGAGAGGTAGATTTATGGTATAAGTGGTGTTTTTGAAGTGAGATGGAGAAGAGGATTTTTAGTGTGATTATTCAACTTATGAATTATATCACATTTTTAGGAAGGAAAATGAGAATGCCAATCTCTTCCTTAGGTAGCCAGCCATATGGCCTTATATAGAGGTGAGAGAGAAGCTAGCTAGCCTCACAATTTTCATGCTAGTTGGTCAACTTGCCAACTTGCATGTACATTTGCATTTGTATTTCATTTTTCCAAATGAAAATGCCACACAGTAAATTCAAATGGACTATTCCATTTAATTTCCCTCCAAAATCTAAATCCCCCTATTAAAACAACTCTTAATTTAATTAATTTGACTTAACTCCTTAAATCAAGTAACTTAACTCTTTAAGTTAATTAATATTAACTTAACACCTTAAGTTAATTTAACTGAATAATTATCATATGATATCAATTAAATTAACTTCTTTATTTAATTGATTTAATTTAAATTGTTAAATTATTTTGATTAATTTGATACTTAAATTAATCAATCCAAATGACTAACTAAATTAGTCAAGATTGTTTCCCTTAAAAATATGCCCAAAGTGAATTTTCTAACTCCTTAGAACATTCGTCCTATCAAATGAGAGCTTTCTTAAGCTTTTATGTGTGATCCATTAGGTTCATCCATTCATTGGACATAGACTCACAAATCATTGTGATATTTTGAATATTGAAATTTTACATTAGTTTAAACTTCTTTAAACTATTAACTCTTTCAATTAATCTCTATAATTGAAGAGTACTCAATCTCCATGGTCGATGTCTAGCTACAAGCCCATGGAGCCCAACTAATTGGATGGATGAATTATGTCTTGATGAACCATTATAGCTTACACTTACCCTATAAATGTGATTTTTCCATCTCTTATCTCCTGAAAGAAGCCTACGACAAGATATTTGTTGGCTTCCTAATAGCCTCAATAACTATTTCTCTATTTTCAATATTTGATTCCCCTTTATGACCTCAACTTTGGAAGACACCTTTTTCAAATTACATATTACCTTGCGCAATAATTTCTTGAAATCGATCATTATAGAATATATAGGTGATGCTCTCATTCTTTACAATAATGAAGAGACAGATCCTATTTTAGATCTTACAAACTTCAATGCTTAAATGGCTCATGCCTAATCTCACCCATGATAACACATTACATGGTTGAAGAAGAGTTACAGCATGAGGACCTAAACACTAGATTACCATGGATCCTTAGGTCCTAGGACTAACTATATGCATTATTGTAAGTTGGAGAACTTACCACTATCGACATGTTACTATGACTATCTAATGGATTCTCTTGATAGATTTTTAGTGAACTAGTTCTCTAACAAGCACCTACAAATATGCATCCATGTCTCATATAGATTGCTCATGAAATGAAGCAATATCTAATCCCTTAGAATATGTATCTTAAGTGCAAGCCTATTTGAATCTTAGATGCCCAGTCTAATAAGATTTTATGACTTTGAATATTTTAAAATCTTAACCATAAAGACTTGTTTCATGATCACTATTATATGTGTGACCAAGTCCTATAGTTTTGTATGATTTAAGAGCTTCAACCAAATACGAGTAAGTGTAAAAATCATAAGATAAAGATGGCCATTTATAAATGAATATCATTCAATCAAGACTGTATCACAAAAAGAGTAGTTTTACACGCCAATTTAATTAGCTTGTTTGGAACGATTCCAACATGTTCATATGTTATCGCTTGTATAATCATATAATTTAGTTAATATGTATTATCATTCATTAATGATATAATTGTTACTTTTAATAAGGGATGACTAAATATAAGCCCCCCTATGCGCATATAGTGTTAGACTAATACATTTCATGATGGTAAGGATAGAATTGAACTACAATTACTGTTCTTTTAGGTGCCTAGTTGGAGACCACCCACAGAGCTTCATATAGGTAGACACATTGGGTGGACAACATGTAAGTATGTAGAGGTGAGAGGGTTTGGTGTTGCTATGTTGTAGTGTACTTATAGCACCAATACATCCACAAGTGCTTATTCAAGTGTTACCTTCATAGGGACCCCTTACTATAATGAGTAGAGTTGTGTGTGCATCGATCATCACATACCATTGCATGTACTATAGCATAATGGTCATATGTTGTTGTTTCCTTTATGTAGATGTTGTATTTGTATTTCATTGTTTATTTTGTTGCAACTAGTCATTGTTTTATTGAAGATATAATTTTTATGAAGTTTGTATAAGCTAATACTATGCATGTGATGTACTAAATTAGGATTTATTTATTTATTTTTTGATCTTTTATCTTGTATTTCATGTTCTTTTTGTTTTATATGTAATTGTATACATGGATATCTCAAATACATCTATGTCTATATTATGCAAGGATGAGTCATTATCGATCGATTGATGATGCAAACAGGCCAATTCCAAATGTCTAAAGCCTCGACATTGAGTAATGTTTCTTTTATATGCTTCTCGATGTTAACTTGATTACATCACTGATGAATGACATGTACACAGAGGTTCACATGCTCGAGATAGTGCATAAATTAACCTACCACCTTCAATGTTCATTCATAATAGACTTTATGATGTGAAAATTTAATGACCTTAGGGAGCATAAATATACTATGAAAGCAATTATCACCTATCCAGACATTTTCTTTAGATCGATGATCAAAGATATATGCATGCCCAACCAACTTGTGGTCGAGGTTCACCATGGTAAGACTTAGATGTAATAACATATTTAGGATAACTGTTATTTAAATTTGTGTTTCATACTCCATTTTATCTTTCATTGATTGTGTAAGCATACCTACTTGCTGAGCATTACTTTGTGCTTGGGAAGACTAGGTATGATTTCCTATTTGAGATATTTAGATAGCCTTCCCCATGCCCCAATCCTCATCAGTGCTAGCTCGAGAGACATGACGATCAGTTATTAAGTGGACATCATACACTATTCTCATATTTAATTCGAGCACATTACGTAGTTCTGTGTGTTAACATTCCACATTCTCATTCTACTTAGGTTATTATAGATATGTTGGTTGGCTTTGAGGGTGATATCGATAAGGGGTTGAGAGTTGGACCCTTATCGTTGTGGACTTAGGTTGTCCATCGCATTGGCATGAAACTATCGAGATAACTTGGCTCATCCTATACAAGCTAAGTTAGTATGGCATGGATAACACAGTGACCAACTACATCATCTTGATTTTATTTTGTTCTTGTTATATAGCTATATCCTATAATGTTTATACTATTTGTTTTATTAAGTACTGTAGACTTTTTATTTGTAATGAATTTTTTGTACTAGTTATTATAGTTTGACGGCTCTCATGTGATATTTTATGTATGTGTTGCTTATTTTATATTTTGCACATACTTACTTGAATGCCCACTAAATAGTGTATCTTTAGAATATAAGAAGATATTCCACTCAAATGCCACAGATTCATAATGAGTCTGCCTACAGGATATTTCATGATCCCAGCTAGAGCAATGAAGAGGATGCTATTATACTCAGTATGTTGATGATTGTTGATAGCATTAAGAACATCTTCGTTGTAGAGGTTCTGATAGATAAGTACTCATACATTTGCATTGTTTTTTTAGATTATTCAAGAGACATAGGGATAGTTGCGAAGTCAAGACCAAGGTTCAGTATTTTCATATGTGCTATAATGTATTTCTTGACTATAGGACTATTTCGAGGTATAGCATAATCCACACTCAAATGTGGTGTGTGTCAACACGCAACTAAACGCATATTGGCAATGCAAGTGAACTTGTTAAAATTTTTTTAAACTATATATATAAACACATGGCATATTAACATATTCAACAAAATTTATGTACCTAGTATATGAGACTATTTGGTAGCGCTACTTTCATATGTTTGGAGAATCTCTGTATGTCCAGTTATACTACATTTTTATCAACGAACATGCAACTGACATATTTGATGATGAGATAAGAGGGGATGCTCAAGTAGCTCCTATTATCATGGAGGAATTTGAGGAGGTTCGATCATCAATATAGTGATATTAGCTCCCCCGCGACCATGATATTTAGTTTATGTATTTTGTACCATAACTAATGTTGACTCTTGCTTTTCATGACTGTATGTTTTACTTACCATTATGATGTGGAAAAATGTCCTGCATGGTGCTTACATGTGTTTTTATAATTGGTTTTGGATGGTATAGATTGTAGTTTGGGACAACATTTCTTAATGCATTGTGCAATTTTAGGCATATGTTCACTGTGAAATTAGATGTGTTGTTCATGTAAGATTTGTTGTGACGATTTTCATATTGATTTGATTTGATTTTATTTTGTTCTTGTTGTATAATTATGTCCTTTGCATGTTGGTGCTATAGTAGATGCTAAGTAGTGAAGACTTTTTATTTGTGTTGGACATCTTGTAAAAAGGTTTATATTTAAGCGTACATATTTTGTATGCGACTATTTATCAATTTTTTCTTACCTTTTTTTTTCTTAAATTTTCTCACAAAAAAAACTGCTATTTTGTTCTAAAAATACTTTTTTTATCCAATATCCACCAACTTATTTACCAAAATTAAAAAAATTTAACCAACAAATTAATCAACTATATTTAATATATATCTAAAAATAATATTTAATAAACTACATAATCATTCAACCAATCATTACTAATTTACATCATAATCATATCCAATAATCACATATACATATATATATATATATATATCACACATAGTTTGTCATTATCCTTATAATTAAAAAAATTACTCAATTCTATTGCCACCCCAAACATCCAATAAAAAGTATTGATTTAACTACTATAGTAAAAAATGTCCCCTTGCAAAATATAAGCAAACACACCCAAACTTCCCAAAAATATTTTCTAATTATTCTCCAAAACATAAATAATATTAGTCACTTTCACATTTCCCAACCGCACTCTCAAAATTCATTTCTCCAAAACATACAATTTGAAATACCCCAAACCATATCCAAATCTGTAAATGTATCCTATATAAATATTACGTGATGCTAACCACTGAATGATGAATATTTTTTATGTGCTTTTAAATTGAATCTAAATTCCCAAGTATTTATTATTTAATAAATTAAATAAGAACATTGTATAATCCTAACTTTTATGAAAATTTATATTTTATTGGGCAAGAGTCCCCAAATACAAAGGCTCAAATTGAAGAGTTTCAAAATGTATGAAGGGTCACTAGATGAAGAGACTTGAAATGAAGATATTAAAAATTAAGGGTCTCTAGCTAGAGAGACCTAAATTTAATAAATCAAAAAGTTTTAAATAAAGAAAAGGATGTAGGGCTACAATTGCATATGTTAGGCGATACATTTTTAGACAATGTATCATTCTACAATGCCAAGAGTCATACAACGAAGACTATACTCTCTCTGAAGCTTCATATTGCGTAGGCTTGCTCATTCGTCTATCAACTTGTGAGGCTCTCGGCTAGCCCTTAGTATTGAGCAAACAGTTTCATAGCCCTTTGTGAAGCCTAGAAGATAGTTGAAAAGAGAAGGTCAGTGTGTAGGTTAGGCGCCAAGAGAATAGGTGACTGGAGGAACTATGAACCCAAATCTATGGATCCCCAAAATATTGTCAAAAAATTACTTCAAGTTTCTTCAACTCTTTCATTACCCAAACGCTTAGCTAATAGAATAGAAAATATTGTAGAATATTCCACCATCCTTGATAATGTTTTCATAGAAAAAATAGTCCAACTTCTTGTAAGCCTTTGTGATATCTATAGAAAAAGAGGGTCTTATCTGCAAGGAATTAAAAGCATCAAAGTGCACCTCAAATCCCAATCTTATGTCAAAGAATATGTACAGTCTTCCAACATGGATCAGTGCGTCCTCAAATTCGCCAAAGGAGAACAATATGTAATCTTTTCTATTCGAATAGAGCTATTATCTAGTTGGAAAAAATAAGGTTACACTCATCTTCAATGGGATTCTGATGACAATGACGAGGACTACAATCGCCATTGCAGATAATAGAAAAAAAAAGAAATAACTTTTCATAAGAGGTTCTTGCCGACCTTAAAGACATAAAGACCCAGATGTTGAGCTATTACGGCCTCAATTGTTACCTTGCTAGGAAAAAGGCCTTGCACACATACTGAGAGAATGAAGTACCATGTGTAGGATGCAAGCCTGAAAAAGTACCTACTTTTCTTCTTTAATAGTTCAATCATATATGATGTTTTACTATGAATTAGACTTCCCATCATTAAAGAGACAAACCAACAATTCCAATCGTACACTATCAAAGCTTTATGTGTAATCAGTGGGAATTGATAGTGATGAAAGGATGAAACCTATCACATAGGCAAAAAAGGTCCTTAACTGGCAGATTACAAATGCTAGAGTAGAGAACAAAGTCCTAAGATCTGGATAGCAAGATAGAACAAGTCATCTCTAAGATCCACTCCATAGAAGCTAAAGTTAATAGTCTAGCTTTTAGGATGTAAACAATTTATGATGATTTTGTCAATAAGGTACGCACTCTTGGTAGAGATTGCTGTCTTTTCTTAGATTAAAGGAAATTTGGTGATGAGTTCTTCCAAAAGAATGCAGAGATAATGGAACTGAGATCCCAACTTGCCTAAATAAAAGTTGATAAGAAGATTTATTCTTCTTTCCATTCTCTTGTAAAAAATTACAAAAATGAGAACCAAATATGATATCAAACATCCATGAGGAAGAATTTATCTTTATGGGCACTTCAACAAACAACTCATGCTATCCTAAGGTTGCAAAGCGTTCCTTGAGCTTGAGCTTATAATAACCTAATATGTCACAATAGAAATAAGTTGAATCCTTTTATCTTCTATAATCTTCTTGACTCCATCAGATACCTTAAATGTTTATTTTCTCTTGAAAAAGAACCTTTCTTCTTCTTGCCCCCTTTCTACTTGTCTTTAGGGCATTTAAAGTTTTGGTATGGTGCCATGCAACTAATTAGATTGACATGTAAATTATTTCACTTGTGATACAATCTTAATTGAATGATATTTATTGTAAATGGCCATTTTCATTTTATGCTTATTTTACTTCACTGGCATTTGATTGAAGCCCTTAGATCACACAAGACTATGGGTCTTAGTCACACACTAAGCGGTGATCAAGAAATAAGTCTTACACAATTGTGATTTTAAAATGTTACAAAACATAGAATCTAATGAGATAGGACATCTAAGATTTGGATAAACTTGTACTAACGATGCATAAATTTAAAGGGTTGGATATTGCTCTATTTCATGAGCAACCTATGGACATGGGTGCAAGTTAGTGAGTGCTTGTTAGAGAACAACTTCATTAAAGGCTCATTCAGAGAATCCACTAGATAGTCATAGTGGCAAGTTCTCCAATTTATGCTAGTGCATATAGTTAGTCTTTTGACCTGAGAATCCATGGTAACCTTGTGTTTAAGTCCACATGCTTTAACTCTTCTTTGACCACTCTGTGGATCATTCAGGTAGATCTTTAAGATGGGATCTATCTCTTCGTTGTTGGGAAGGGCAAGTGTATCTCCTATGTGTTCTATAATAAATGATTCTAAGAAATTTGTGTGCAAGGTAGTATGACAATTTGGAAAAGAAATTTTCCAAAGATGAGATCATAAAGGGAAATGAAACATAGGAATCAAAATATAGTTATCGAGGCTATTAGGGAGCTAACAAATATCTTGCCCTAGGCCTTTTTTGGGAGATAGGAGATGGAAAAACTGTATTTGCATGGCAAGAATAGAGCTAGAATGATTCTCAAAAAGCATATTCATTTTGGCCAATTATTTGGGCTTTTTGGGCTTGAGGTTGGACATCGACCATAGAGATTGGATACTCTTCAATTAATGGAGATTAATTGAATTGAGTTATTAGTTTAAAGAAGTTTAAAATATTGTGAATATTTTGATACTCTAAATATCACAAGAGTTGTGAGACCATCTCCTATGAATGGTAGAATCTAATGGGTCATACACAAAAGCTAATAAGAAATCCTATTTGATGAAGGGAATTCTATAAGAGTTAGAAAATTCCACTTGATTGATTTTATGGAGGTAAAAAGGTTGGCTAATTTTTGGTCTTTTTAGCTCGATCAATTTAATTGTTAAATTAATTTAAATAATTTAAGGAGTTAAATTAGATCAATTATGAAGCAGTTAATTTAATTGGTGGCATATGACTATCAATTGATTAAGTTAACTTAAGGAGTTAAATTGACATATTCTAGCTTAGAGAGTTAAGCTAATTGACTTAAACAGTTAAGTTAAGACTAATGAATTAAATTAAGGAGTTAATTTAATTAATATGAAGGATTAATTTGGAGGGAAAATTCAAATGAAAGAGTTCATTTAGAGTACATTAGAATTTATTTGGATGATATTTCATGAGATAAAATGAAGATTCTAAATGAAATTCAAATGTAAGTGAAATTTACATTTCACACAAGTAACTTGCCTTGTAAGTTGGCGCCAACCTCATGGGAGGTGTGATGCCAACTTGCATCACACCTCCCTCCCTTAAAATAGGAGAGAGGTGGCTGGCTAATGCATGTTTTACAATCTAATTGTTAAATTCCGTTTTTCCCTCCAATTTTGTGTGATTCATTTATTTGTTGAAGCCTCACACTTCTTCTATGTCCTACCTCCTAAAAATCAAACTTCATCTCCTTTTTCTCTCCTTGGTTTTTTGGCTAATTAAGGAGTGATTTGGATTTTTCATTGGTGTGTGGATCATCACATTGGAAGCTAGACAATTGGATAGCTTGTCTTTTGGAGATCCACTGCAAAGGCAAAAAGTTTGGAGTGTTTTTTCCAAATCTTTCTGCATTATTTTTGCTGAATTATTTATTGGTGCATCCCAAAGGTTTTGAGGATGTTGTGTCCAAATTTTAGCAATTTTGGTGGTGGTTTGGTTGGGCAATTGTTGCTGAGTTGCTACTGCACCATAGGAAGACAACCTTGAAGTATTCAAGTGTTTTTCCACTCTACCTTGGATTTTTTGAGCATTTAAGGTAATCCTTCTTCCAAATCTAAATTAGTAGCATGATTAGATCCTTGGTTTTAAGTGTAGTGGAGTTTAATTTGGCTATTTTGATCTTTATTTATTAGATCCTTGGTCACACTTGACTTCAAGTGGCATTGGAGCCTATTCATGCTATAATTTGGATTTGTGATTGATTGATTCATGTGATGGATTATCCTAGATCTCCAAATACTTGATCTAATTTATGAATTGGAGTTTTTGGATGATGATGTATGTGGCTCCTTTGTTGATGAATTGAAATTATGCTAATATGTGTTTTAAGAGTTAATTCATGTGTTAGTATGTTTTGATTCATAGTTGCTAATGTTAAATGTTGATTTAGCATTGGATGATGTTATATGTTGATATAGCATGTTATATTTGACCTTAAGATGTTTTGGTCATTTTTAGATCCAATTGGATTGGATATTATTGGAGATTTTTGGAGAATATTAATTATTACTTAAACTTGATTTTTGAAGCATGTTTAAGCACTTGAATTTCTTCTTTTAAATGGTGTTTTAGATTTGGAATTTCATCTATATTGTGTGATTCAATGTTTAGAAGGTGTCATAAAGTTTTTAGTGCACAAAAGATGAGCCAAATTTGGCTTGACTTGGTATCAACCCCAAAATAAGGGAGTTGTCGCACCCGACCAGGGGCTAGCCCGCTGCACAACCATGTGCCCAGGTTGGGGCAGTAGCACCTTGTAGTGGGTAGGGTAAGTTTTGAGTTATTTCTTATGTTCGTATTGTGACTAAAAGTGATCTGAATCATTCTACATAGATGCACAACTATTGTGCAAGTTCTCAAAACAATGTTTGACATTTTTTATTGCTTTTAAAATCTTGTTAAAGTTAATCTTCAATTTAGTGCAAAAATGAGATGCATAATTGTTATGCTTATTTTTGCTTGGCTAATTTATTGTTTATGAGATAAGCATTTAATTGTTAGAATTGAATGTCAATTCTTGATTTATTGTTCATTTAATTATTGAATGAATGATGAATGATGAATGAATGAGGATGATTATGAGGCTTTAATATTGATTTTACTGGTTACAAGTTGTTCAAAAGGGTTGTGTTAAATTAGGGCTTGCGTGCCTCTTAATTTTTATCTTGTAAATATTATGAGAGTATAATCACTAGGAGTGAGGACTTCTTTTTCATGCAAATATTGCAAGAAATAAAGAAAACCATTGGAGGATGTAAATATAATTTCCTTTGGCATTTAATACATCTTGAACCTATTCCAAGTTATAAAAAAAAAGAAAGAAAGAAAGAAAGAAAAGAAGACCATTAGAGGCAATAAGATCCATGAATGTACGGGGATACATTTATGTAATAGATGGATTTAATCAATCCACTCAAAATTAATTAAGTGGTGCACCTATAGCTCTAAGTGCACTGCTTAGTTAAGGTACACGATCATCCCAGCTTAGGACCATGCTAGGCGCATTTACTTATTTATGCTTTTCATATCCTATTGATATATGAAATATAAGTTTAGGATATACAAAACCTAAATGAGAAGACAAAATTGATGATATCTTTGGAAGCAAGAAAATCCCTCAACTTAAAAGAATCTAAGTGCTTTCAAAATATTAAGTCAAAATGGATGTAAATTAAGAGTAATTTTAATTAATCCATACCTTCTACCAATAATATATGACATGATGATGCTACTATCTTTATGTGATGCACTCATCACAAGGGTCACACTTAGCTAGAGAGCTGTGATCATGTACTTAGCCTATGATGTACCTTTTATTTGATGCTTCCCTTGCATGGCTCACATCACGTGGCATGACATGGAGCGGTTTTGAATGAACAATTGATCGATAGGTTTGACTCAATACCTAGTATTGTAGAGGTCATCCATCAAGAGGATTTATATAAAAAGTGAGGCAAAATATATCAAGAGTTGTATAGAGATGCAATTAGCAAACGTTGCTTACCTTTTGATTGTTTGTGAATGACACTCATCACAAGGGTCCATTTACAAGTCTTTAAGGCCTTGATTCTTATTAGGAAATATGACTTCCTGAATTTTTCTAAAGGGTGAGGAATTTGATAAAATAGTGGGAGAAAAAACATACTTGAAAAACCATGAACATGTTTTCAATATTAATATTTAATCACATGCTTATACTCTCTTTTTTGCCTTTTGAAGATTTTTGAAATCTCAAACTCAAAATGGTTAAAAATTCACTCAATGTTATTTTGGAAACTAATAAGTTAGCCAAGTCAAACTTCTACGATTAGTTGACTTAACCTTGAAGTCATTTTAGATTTTGAGAAAAGGATATATGTCTTATTTCATAGTACTCTTTATCCCATTAGGATCAATACAGATCAAGAGACACGCAAAATATTCACGAATTGGGTTAAAAATCACCATATCCTATAGTCTAATGATGGCATCTACAAACTTCAAAAGTCTTAAAGACATATGAATAATACCTTAGTTAAAGCTTTCAAGGGTTTTAAAGTAAATAAGGCATGAGAAGTTCATGCTATCAAAAGATATTTTTCAAGCTTAGATGGATGAGAAGTCATGTGTCATTAACTATGGTCTAAAGATGATTAGGCTTTTTGATAAGCTCTTCAACTTGGATATGATGATGGACAATGGTCCTCGTGAGGATTTGATCATTAAATCCTTGTTGAGTTTTAATTGATCAAAGTGTTGGTCTAGACGAAGACTACCATAACAAGGGCATACCATTAACCCTTGCTTTCTTCTCCAAATCTAAAAGCCCTAGGGGGTGCTAGAAAGAGAGGTAAAAGGAAGAAAAATTCTTCCTCAAGAGGAAAGCAACCATTAAAAGCATTTGGTGGAGTCAAGAAAATCATAGAGGATATAGTCGATATTACTTATTTTCTACTTTGGCGAGAAAAGAACATTGTAAGTGGTATTACAAGGAATACCTTACAACCTTTGAAAAGGGTATATACTTTATTGAAGTGCACTTAAGGATAAATTCTTCCTTAAGGATATATAATATCGCATAAGGTTCTTATCTTTGTAATTTGTTGTAAAGAATAGAAAAAAGAATAAAACTTAGTGATAGGGATATGATCTGCTGCCATAGCAAAGAAGTAAGAGTTGCAGCCAAAGCCAAAGGCGTAAAATAAGTTATGACTTAGGGAACTACATACTTGTATTAGATCCTTGTTATTATGTACCATATCTTGTTGAGAACATTATTTTAATTCTTGTTTTGGCTAACAAAGGATTTGATCCTTTTATATTAAATGGGAGATTGAAGGCATTAAAAAATGGGTTCTTTAGTTGCTTGTGGTACACTTAACAATGGATTATACATTTTTGGATTCTTAACCATCACTAATGCACTTTCAATGAAGCAATAGAAAATTAGATATCCAATCTTATAGCATATAAGACTTGAACATATTTACAAAAATAGAATGAAGAAGTTAGAAGCTCTCAAAGCAATAAATATTAGTGGCATTGAGAATCTTCCTACTTATGAGTTTTGTTTAAAAGGAAAAATGACAAAGGCTCTTTTTGTAGGATTAAAGGAGTGAACCACAAGTTATTTGGATATGATCCATACGGATGTTTGTGGGTAACTAAGAGTTAGTATGAGAGGAGACTATTCTTATTTCATCACCTTCATCGATGACCATACTCAATTTAAACATATGTAACTTATCAAGTACAAGTCCGAAGACTTTGAAAAGCTCAAAGAGTATAGGAATGATGTAGCTAAGCAAAAAGGATTAAATATTAAAGCTCTTTAATTGGATCAAGCGGGAAGAATACTTAAGTATCGAATTCTTAGATTATCTAAAGGAGAATAGGATTTTCCGTCAATGGACTCCATCGACACACTCCAACATAATAAAGTAGCCGATAGAAGAAATCATACTTTGTTAGACTTGGGATGTTCCATAATGAGCTTTTCTAATGTACCTATACCTTTTAGGGATACACCTTAGATATGACAACGAGTCTACTTAATAGATACTATCAAAATTGGTGCAAAAAATGCCATATGAGATGTGGTATAGCAAAGCACCTTGCTACTCTTTCTTAAGCATTTGGAGGGTCTACTGATTACATCAAGTGGCTAGAGGGAGATAAGTTGGATAGTAGATCAATCTTGTTTAAGTTTGTGGGATATCTAAGAGAGTTTTTGGGTTATTGCTTTTATAATCTCTCAGAACAAAAAGTGTTTGTTTTGAGAAATACCTATTTTTAGGAAAAGCAATTTCTATTAGATAGAAATGGCTTTGCTATTGAACTTGATGAAGTTCAAGATAATTAACAAATCCTATAAGTGGTGGAAACAAGTAAACATCAAGAGCCCCACACACACAACCTCTGAGAAGGTTGGACTGAATCAATAAACAACTTGAAAGATTTTAATTCCTTCATGAGGCAAGCCAATCAGATAGTAATTCAAAGACCTATGAGGAAGCCATGTTGGGTATAGATTCTGGACATTGGCTTGACGCCATGAAATTTGAAATGGATCCCATGTACTCTAACAAAGTATGAATTTTGGTAGATTTATCGAAGGGTATAGTACTCGTTGGTTGTAAGTGGATTTATAAGTGAAAGTTAGGAGGCAATGAGAGGTAATAACCTTTAAGGCGTGACTAGTAGCAAAGGGTTATACTCAAAGATTCGATATTAATTTTAAGGAAACCTTTTCACCAATCACAATGCCTAAGTCCATTAGGATTTTACTTACCATAGCTATATATTATGGTGATGAAATATGGCTAATAGATGTGAAAACCACTTTTCTCAAAGGAAATATTGAAGAAAAAATCTATATGGAACAACCACAAGGTTTTACATCTAAAGGGAGTGAGCAAAAAGGTTTGCAAAATCGAGAGATTCATATATGGACTCAAATAGATATCCCAAAGTTGGAACATACAATTTGATAAGATAGTTAAATTGTTTGACTTTGTCAAAATATGTATAAATCTTGTGTGTATAAGGCTAGTGGGAGTAGTGTACGATTTATTGTGCTTTATGTTGATGATATTCTTTTCATTGAGAATGAAAGAGCAATGTTAGAGTATTCTAAAGGTTGGTTGTCGAATCAATTTTGTATGAAGGATTTGGAAGAAGCATCCTACGTATTAAGAATATGTATCTATAGGGATAGATCGAGGAAGATGCTAGTGCTTTCCCAAACATTATACATTGACATGATAATATAGAGGTTTAGTATGGAAGAATCTAAGAATGAATTTTTTCCTATGGGACACAGTCTTTGTTTTTCCAAGTCTATGGCCCCTTATACTGATGATAAGAGACATAGAATACCTTACATACCTTATGCATCCACAATATAGGGCATAATGTATGTTGTTCAATATATAAAGCCGCATATAGTACATGCTCTAAGTGTTACGAATCGCTTTCAATTTGACCTCAATGTCACTAGATAGCCGTTAAAGTAATCCTTAAGTACTTGAGAAGGATGAAGGATTTGTTTTGGGTGTATGGTAATGGAGAATTGAAACATGAGGGATTTTTGGATTCTAGTTTTCAATTTGATGTAGATGACCTAAAATTTACTTTTGGATATATATTTTGCCTCAATGGCTATGTGGTGAGTTGAAAAAGTTCTAAATAAGACACCACGGTTGATTCTACCAAAGGGATGAAATTTTTTGCAACTTCAAAAGCTGCAAAGGGAAGTGTTTGGATGAAAAACTTAATCAAAAAGTTAGATATAGTGCCTAACATTATTGAGCCTATAGTTATCTTATGTGACAACAATGGAGCAGTAGCACAAGCTAAAAAGCTAAGATCTCAACAATGATCCAAGCACATTTTGGGATGATATAATTTGATCTAGGAGATCATTGATAAAAGCAAAATTCAAGTGGAGAGGGTTACTTTAGAAGAGAATATAGTAATCCACTAACAAAATCCCTAATGTAAAAGGTATTTGAAAGACATCTTGAGAATATGGGTCTTAAGACTATTGGGAGTTGGCTTTAAGGTAAGTGGGAGATTATTAGAATAGTACCCTATAGCCAATTAGATTGTCATGTAAACTATTTCACTTGTGATACAATCTTAATTGAATGATATTCATTATAAATGGCCATTTTTATCTTATGCTTATTTTACTTCACTAGCATTTGATTGAGGCTCTTAGATCACACAAGATTATGGGACTTGGCCATGTACTGGGTTATGATTATAAAACAAGTCTTACATGGTCATGATCTTAAAATATTCCAAGTCATAAAATCTTATGAGACAGGGCATCTGAAATTTGAATAGACTTGCACTGATAATGTATAAATCCAAGGGGTTAGATATTGCTTTGTTTCATGAGCAATTCATGTTAGACATAGGTGCATGCTAGTAGGTACTTGTTAGAGAATAAGTTCATTGAAGCTTCGCCTTGAGAATCCACTAGATAGCCGTAGTGTCAAGTTGGTAGTAGCATGTTCTCCAGCTTACACTAGTGCATATAATTAGTCCTTTGACCTGAGGAAATCTATGGTAACCTTATGTTTAGGTCCTCATGTTTGAATCTTCCTTGATCACTCTGTAGGTCATTCGGGTTAAGTTTGGGTATGAGCTACTTAGACATGGGGGTTTGCGAGAGCTAAGATGGGATCTATCTTTTTGTCATTGTGAAGGGCAGCTGTATCTCTTATATATTCCATAATGATTAATTTCAAGAAATCCTTACGCAAGGTAGTATGATAATTTGGAAAAGAAGTTTTTCCAAAGATGTGATCATAAAGGGAAAATGAACGGTAGGAGTAGAAACATAGTTATTGAGGCTATTAAGGAGTAGATAAATATTTTACCCTAGGCCTTTTTCTGGAGATAAGAGATGGAAGGAATGTATTTATATGGCAAGTGTAGAGCTAGAATGATTCTCCAAAAGCATATTTAGTTCAACTAATTAGTTGGGCTCTATGGGCTTAAGATTGGACATCAACTATGGAGATTGGGCACTCTTCAATTAATGAAGATTAATTGAATTGAGTTAATAATTTAAAGGAGTTTAAACTAATGTAAATATTTCAATATAATAAACATCACAAGAGTTGTGAGCCTATGTCTAATGAATGGTAGAACGTAATAGGTCACACACAAAAGCCAACAGAAAATCCTATTTGATGAAGGGAATTCTCTAAGAGTTAGAAAATTCCACTTGATTGATTTTATAGAGGTAAAATGGTTAGCTAATCTTTGGTCATTTTGACTTGATCAATTTAATTGTTAAATTGATCTAAATAATTTAAGGAGTTAAACTAGACTCATTAAATTAAGGAGTTAATTTAATTGATGCCATATGGCTATCAATTAGTCTAGTTAACTTAAAGAGTTAAGTTGACATCTTTTAGCTTAAAGAGTTAAGCTAATTGATTTAAATAGTAAATTCAAGACTAATTAAATTAAAAGGGTTAATTTGATTAATATGAAAAATTAATTTGGAGGGAAAATTCAAATGAAAAAGTTCATTTGGAGTGCAATAGAATTTATTTGGACAACATTTCATGAGATGAAATAAAGATTCCAAATGAAATTTAAATGTAAGTGAAATTCACATTTCACGCATGTAACTTGCCTTTCAAGTTGGTGCCAACCTCATGGGAGGTGTGATGCCAACTTGCATCACACCTCTATCCCTATAAATAGGAGAAAGGTGGCTGACCAATGCATGTTTTACAATCTAATTGCTAGATTCCATTTTTCCCTCTAATTTTGTGTGATTCATTTATGTGTTGAAGTCTCACACTTCTTCTTCATCCTACCTCGTAAAAATCGGCCTTCATCTCTTTGTTCTCTCCTTGGTTTTCCAGCTAAGTAAGGAATGATTTGGATTTGCCATTAGTGTGTGGATTATCACATTAGAGGGTAGACCATTGGATAGCTCACTACGTGAAAATATTGCTTCAGCAATCATTATTGGTAACTACTAAAAGTGAAAAAATGGTTGCTAAAGCCTATGGCAACCAAAATAAGATTGGTCTCAACAAATTAACTACTAAAAGTATTTAGTGATGAGGTATTATTCTGGACACTGAAGATATATGTTTAGTAACCATTCAAAATTGATCACTAAAAATGAAACAATTGGCAACAAATTTTTCACTTGCTAATTTAGGAAGTCGTGGTCATTGTAGCGATAATATGCTTGCTATAATTGCATATATACTGAACACATCATTGTGGTTGATAATAGATTACATTTTAGCAACCAAATTATTTGTTGTAATAATTTTTAAATGCCTACAAATAGTTGTCTTATTTAATATGTTTTAATGACCATTTTGTGACGATAAAGTTTCAATTGGTAAAGAATACCTTTAAGAAATGAAATAAGTATTTGATGTAATATGGTTGGTAATAGATTGCCTTTTAGCAATCAAATTATTGGTTGTAATAATTTTTATATGGTTGCAATAATTGTCCTATTTTAGTGACCACATTAAAATGGTAAAACTTTTATTGGTAGAGAATATTTGTTAGGAATGAAATAGTTGATTGTAGTAATTTGGTTGGTAATAGATTACCTTTTAGCAATCAAATTATTGGAGATCTACAGTAAAGGTAGAACGTTTGGAGAAATTTTTCCAGACTTTGCTAGATTTAATTTTTGTTGAATTTTTTACTAGAGCTCCAAGGTGTTGAGGAGGTTATGTCCAAATTTCAAAATGTTTGGAGGTGGTTTGATTGGGCAATTGTTGTCGAGTTGCCACTGCACCACAAGAAGACAACTTTGAAGTGTTCAAGTGTTCTTCGACTCTACCTTAGATTTTTTGAGTATTCAAGGTAATCATTTTTCCAAATCTGAATCAGTAGCATGATTAGATCCTTGGTTTTTGAGTATAGCTAAGTTTAATTCAGCTATTTTGTGCTTTATTTATTGGATCTTTGTGCTACACTTGACTTTATAGAGTGGGAAAAGGAAGTAATAATTAAAGGTTTTCCCTTATCATGGTTGTCTCTACCTAGACCAATACTTTGGTTAAATAAATTCAGCAAGGATGTCAAAATTAAATCCTCATAGAGATCATTATCTATTATCTATTAGACAGTAGTCGAGGACTTATAACCCCTTAATCATTCTAGCTTGAAAAATCTCATACCTTGTTTGCTATACTACTCTTGCAAGCAATTGACTAAGGAATGCTTCATGTATTTGTGAGACTTTTGATGTTGATAGATGCTATCATGATACTATAGGCTAGAAGGTGATTCTCAACTCATTTCGTGAAAATTTCACTTGTCTCTTGATCCACATTAATCCTTGCGGGATTTAGAGCACCTTGATATAGGGCATATATCCATTTCTTGAAATCAAGAATGATTTTGAGTTTAGTCAATCATGGTAGTTCGGCCCAGTTAGTTTCTTGGTTTCTAATATAATGCTTAGTGGATTTTTAGCCATTCTTGCGATTTCTCTAATCTACATAAGTGAAGAAAAGAACATAAGCATTTGATTGAATTTGATATTAAAAACATGATTATGGTTTTTCAAGCATGTTTTGCTTCTACTATTTTATCAAATTCCTTTCCTTATCAGGAATTTGGGAAATCACATTTCTTTGACTTGAGGATCCATAATAACCTTGTGTTTAGGTCTTTATGTTTTAACTTTACCTTGACCACATAATGAGTCATCTGGGGTTTAGATCGGGTATGAGCTACTTAAACATGGAGGCTTTTGAGATTCAAGAAAGGATCTATTTCCTCATTATTGTGAAGAACGAATGCATTTCTTATATATTTTATAATGGTCGATTCTAAGAAATTCTTGTGCAAGGTAGTATGACAATTTAGAAAAAGACGTTTTCCAAAGTTAAGGTCATAAAGTAGAATCAAACATTGGATGTAGAGACATAGCTATTGAGGCTATTAGGAAGCTGACAAATATCTTGCCCTAGGCCTCTTTCGGGAGAAATGAGATGGAAAGACTGTATTTGCATGGTAAGCGTAAGCTATAATGGTTCATCATGATATAATTTATTTATCCAATTAGTTGGGATCCATGAGCTTGTTGTTAGATATCGACCAAGGAGATTGGGTACTTTTCAATTAATAATAAAAATTAATTAAAAGAGTTATTAATTTACATAAGTTTAAACTAATTTGAATATTTTTAATATTTAAAATAACACAGAGTTGTGAGGCCATGTTCAATAAGTGGATGAACCTTATGGGTCACATATAAAAGTCTAAGGAAACTCTCATTTGATGGGAAGAATTTTCTGAGAAGTTAGAAAATTCAAAGTAGGCATTTTTGCCTAAGGAGAGAGAACAAGTTGACTAATTATCAATTGGTCATTTTTAGCTTGGTTAATTTAAGAGTTAAATTAGGTAGATTAAATTAAGGTGTTAATTTAATTGGTGCCACATGACACATTAATTTGTCATATTAACTTAAGGAGTTAAGTTAGCCCAATTAACTTAAGAAGTTAAGTTAAATTAATTAAATTAAAGAGTTACTTTAATTAAATATGGAATTCAAGTTTTGAAGGAAAATCAAATGGAAGAGTCTATTTAAATTATGCAAGTTGGCATTAAAATTTATGAAATGAATTGCAAATTCAAGCTAAGTAAAGATTTAGCAAGTTGGCACACATGTGTGGAAGGTGTGATAAAAGCCTACAAAGGCTTCCATCTACTCCTAGAAATACACGTGGTTGGCCATTGGTGCTTAATGCATGCTTTTATTTTTGCCTCTAAAAGGTAGTATAATTCATGTGTTGAATAACCACCTCTTAGATCCCTTCCTCCTTTTTTTCTCCTCAAAAACTACCAACATTAGAAGCTTTATGCTCAGGAAACTTAGGATTGGTTGATTGAACCTCTTTATGCCTATTTTTCTAGTCGATTGGAGTAGATTTTCCCTCCATTTTCAGCCATCCTAGAGGCTATTTTGGTGGTGAAAGTGTGTGCAAAAGTTGATGAATTTTGGAGGCTTTGAAGTGGAGAAATTGGAACAAGGTAGAAGAGCTTGTTGATCTTCATTTGGATGTGTCCTTTGGGAGATCTACTTCATTTCTTTGATTCATTCTTCAAAGGTAATTTGTTAGCCTTTATATCTTAATTTAAGCCATGTAGATAGATCCTTGGGATGGAGATAACTAGTTTAATTTGGCTGTATTTTGGTTTAAATTTATGGATCCTAGTGTATTTTTTACCTTTAAGTGGTATTGAAGCCATTTTCATGCTTAAATTAGAATTTGAGTGACTTGATTTATGTGGTGAATTGATTTTATATATCTAATTATTTGATTCAATTGATGAATTTGAGTGTTTGGGGATTTTGCATATGGCTCTTGTTGTGTTGGATTCAAATATGTTAATATGTGCTAAAGTGTTAATTCATATGTTGGCATGTGTTTTGATTGAAATCTTATGATGTTAAGTTTATATTTAGCATTGGATGTTGTTATATGTTGATATAGCATGTTAATTATAGCTTTTATGTGTTTGGCTATTTTTGGATCCAACAAGATTGGAGTTAATTGGATATTTTTGGAGAATGTTAATTCTTACTTAGACTTGATTTTTGAAGCACTTTGGACACTTGAATTTCCAATTTTAAAGTGTTTGAAATCTAGAAATTTGTCATAAATTGTGTGTATTAATGATATAGAGGTATCCAAGGATTTTTGATGCACAAATGAAGACACAAAATGGCCTTAAGTTGGACTTAGGCGGCATATGGTAGGCTACTACCCAAGTTGCCAGCTTTTAGCCAAATAGCGTGAGGCCAGGAGGGGGTGCCAGACAACAGTCAAGTGGGCTACCTTGGGGGAGTTTTGAGGCCTATTTTTGTGTAATTTTATGTTAAAAAGTCTTTTAATTTATATAATTTAGAAGCAAAAAAGTTGTGCAAGTGTTCAAAATAATGTTGCATATTTTTGATTGCTTTTACACTCTTGTTTAAATTAATCTTCAATTTAGTGCAAAAATGAGATAAAAAAGAGTTATGTTTATTTTTGCCTATTAATTAATTTTTTATGAGATAAGCATTTAATTGGATGGATTATATGTCAAAATTCTTGTTATTATTCATTTAATTGTTGTATGAACGATGGATGATAAATGGGGATGAAGATAAACCTTTAAATTAGTTTTATTTAAGTTCAAAAGTTGTTTGAAAAGGGGGGATGAAGATGAACCTTTAAATTAGTTTTATTTAAGTTCAAAAGTTGTTTGAAAAGGGTTGTATTAAATGGGGCTTGCATGCCTCTTGATATTTTACCTTGTAATTATTATGAGAGTAGAATTCTAAGGGTGAGGATTTCTTTTCTCTTGTGAAATGTGGTATGCAGATAAAGGAGGCCAAAAAGGTCAAGAAGGCTTGAAGACCCATGTATATATGAGATACAATCTTGCAATAGATAGAATTTAATCAACCCACTTAAAATCAACTAAGTAGTGTACTTTTGGTTCTAAGTACACTACTTGGTTAAAGCTTATGGTCATCCCACCCTAGAAGCATGTAAGATGCATTTACTTATTTATACTTTTCTTTATCCTATTGATGTATGAGATACATGGTTAGGATCTAGAGAATCTAAATAAGAAAATAAAATTGATGAGATTTTTCAAAGCTAGAAAAACTCTCGACTTGGAGGATTCTAAGTTTAATATAATATTAAGTCAAACTGGAAACAAATTAAAATAAATTTTAATTAATCCTAGCCTTCTAAAAATAGGAAGGTGATATGAAAAGCTACCATAATTTTTGTTGGCACACAAACAGTAGGATTCTTTATTAGGGAAAGCTGTGATCACTTCTTATGGATATGACGCGCTTTAATTTAAAAATCCACTATGACAGTTTCTAATGAGCCGTGGAATGTCATAGTGGAGTTTATAATTAAAGATTGATTGATAGGTATGACTTAACACCTAGTAGTGTAGATGTCGCACGAGTCATGGGTTTACATGAAAAGTGAGGCAAAACATATTAATGGTTGCATAGAGATGCAATTAGTAATAATTACTTACCTTAGAATTGTTTGTGGATGTCTCACGAGTTGTGGGTCCACAAATGATGCCTTTTGGACCTTGATTCTCACTAGGGAATACAATTTCCTAAATTCCAAAAAGGGTAAAGAATTTGATAAAATAGTAGAAGAAAAACATGCTTGAAAGTCTATTAACATGTTTTCAAATATCACATTCAATCATATGCTTATATTTTCTTTCTGGCTTTTGTAGATTTTTGGAATCTAAATTAATGGCAAAGAATCCACTTGGTGTAATTTTGGAAACCAATAAACTAACTAGGACTAACTTCCACAATTGGCTAAGGAACTTTATAATTATTCTTGACTCCAAAAAGAGAACTCATATCCTTACTCAAAGTCCATTGAATACTGTTGGTAATGATGTTGATGATAAGGTTCACTAAGCGTTTGTTGAATGGGTAAGAGATGATCTTCAAACTTGTTACCTCACGATGGCATTAATGTCTAATGAGCTTCAAAAATCTCATGAAAGCATGAAGAGTGCTTCTGAGATTCATATACACCTGCAAAAGTTGTACGGGGTGCAACCTAGACATGAACGTTACACGTTGTCTAAAGAGCTCTTTAGGATTAGAATGACTGAAGCAGCAAATGTCCATGACCATGGCCTTAAAATGATCATTCTTATTAAGAAGCTTGCTCAATTAGATGTGGTCATGGAAAATGACTTTTATGTGGGTTTGATCTATCAATCATTATCAAGCTCATTTGGGCAATTTAATATGAACTTTAACATGTTGAAATAAGAGGTTACGATTAATGAATTGGTTAATATATTGATAATCATTGAGTTAATAGTGAAAAAGGACAAGTCTTTAATGCTTGCGTCTTTCTTAAAGTCTAAAGGCCTTAGGGGAAAGAAGAAAGAAGTTAAGAAGAAAAAGGATTCTTCTTTAAAAGGGAAGCAACTATTGAAGCCCGCTGAGAAGAAAAAGAAAGAAGACAAGCAGGATGCCACATGTTTCTATTATGGCAAAATAGGGCATTAGAAGTATAATTGCAAGGAATACCTTGTGACCATTGGGAAGGGTATGTTGTTTTTTGAAGTGCATTTAACCATAAATTTTTCCTACTGCATGTGGTTTTCACCTTCATGATTTATTACAGGGGATGGAAAGAAGAAGGACACTCAGTGATGGGATATGTTTCTTCGCCTTGGTAATGGTTTAAAGGTTGTGGCTAAAGTTGAAGGCGTGATCAAGTTTGACTTATAGAACTCTTTCATTATATTAGATCCTTACTTTTATGTACCCAATCTTGTAAAGAATATCATTTCAATTCCTATCCTTGATTCCAAAGGATATGATTTTTTAATTAACGATAGGAAATTGAAAGTAATAAAGAAAGGTTCTTTAATTGCATGTGGTACTTTACATAATAAATTATATATATTAGATTCCCAACCATCACTTATGCACATTTAAAGCAACAAAAGAAAGTCAATAACCAAGAAAATGTCTATCTTTGGCATGTCAGACTTGGACATATTTCCAAGAATAAAATGAACAAAATAGAAGCAATCAAAGTACTAAAAGTTAGTAGCAAAGAGGATCCTTTTACTTATGAATCTTGTTTAAAAGAAAAATTGACCGAGACACCTTTTGTAGGACAACTGGTGTATTCCACAAGTCCTTTGAATTTGATCCATATTAATGTATGTAGGCTACTAAGAGTCAGTGCTAGAGAAGGCTATTCATACTTCATTATTTTTATCGATGATCATACTCAATTCGGACACGTGTATCTTATGAAGTATAAGTCTGAAGCCTTTGAAAATTTAAAAAATTATAGGAATGATGTAGAAAAGTAATAAAGACTCAGTATTAAAATACTTTAATCAGATTGCGGAAATGAATACTTAATTATTGAGTTCTTGGGTTATTTAAAAGAGAATAGGATTCTCTCACAATAGACTCAAGTAGAAATTGCACCTTGTTGCACTTGGTATGTTCCATGACGAGCTTCATCGATGTTCCTGTCTCCTTTTTGGGATTCACCTTAGAATCAACTACAAAGATACTTAACTTAATACCTTCAAAGTTGGGGCCAAAGTTACCACATGAGATATGGTATGGCAAAGCATCCTTTTACTCTTATTTGGGAGTTTAGGGTTTTCTTACATATGTTAAGAGACTAGTGGGAGATAATTTAGATACAAGATCTACTTTGTGAAAGTTTGTGGGATACTTGAAAGATTTTTTGAGTTATTATTTCTATAATCTATCCTAACAAAAGTTGTTTAAGGAACACCACCTTTTTAGAAAAGGAGTTTCTATTGGATAGAAAAGGCATTGTCATTGAGCTCGATGAAGTTCATGAAGAATGTATTATCCCATAAGTGATAGAAATAAATGAGCATCTTGAACTTAACAGATAACCTTTTAGAAGGTCGGACCAATTCAAGAAGTAACCTAAAAGGTTTAGATTCCTTCATGTGATGTGATAAATAGACAGTGATTCGAAGACCTATGAGAAAACTATGTTAGATATAAATGTGGGATATCGATTGGAGGTAATGAAATATGAAATGGACTTCATATACTCCAACAAAGTATGAACTTTGGTAGATCCACCAAAGGGCTTAGTATTTGCTTGTTGAAAGTGGATCTATAACCGCAAGCTAGTGGTTAATAGAGAGGTGACAACTTTTAAGGCTAGACTAGTAGCAAAAGGTTATACTTAAAGACCTAGTATTGACTTTGGGGAAACCATTTCACCGATCCTAAAGCCTAAGTCCATTAGGATTATGCTTGTCATAGCCGCTTACTACAACTATAAGATTTGGTAAATAGATATAAAGACTGCTTTCGTTAATGGAAACATTGAACAAGAAATTTATATGGAGTAACTGCAAGGTTTTATGTCTAAAAAGAGTAAGCAAAAGGTTCGCAAACTCTAAAGGTCCATCTATGGACGAAAGCAAACATCCTATAGTTGGAACATACATTTTCATAAGACAATTAAATCATTTAGCTTTGTTAAAAATATGTATGAACTATGTGTGTATAAAAAGGCTAGTAGGAGTTTGATCTAGTTTATTCTACTTTACGTCAATAACATTTTTCTCGTTGGAAATGAGAAAGAAGGGTTAGAGTGTACTAAGATATGGTTATCTTCACAATTCTTCATGAAAGATTTGGGAGAAGCATCCTACATATTAGTAATACGGATTTATAGAGATAGATCAAAGAGGATATTAGGCCTATTCTAAATGACATACATTAACAAGATACTAAAGAGGTTTAATATGGAAGAATCCAAGAAGGGATTCCTTTGCATGGGACATGATCTTCATTTTTCTAAATCTATGGCCCCTAAGATCGAAGATGAGAGAGAAAAAATGTCCCACATGCCTTAAGCATCCACTATAGGGAGTATAATGTATGTCGTTTAATGTACTAGACTAGATGTAGCATCCACTTTAAGCATTATGAGTTGTTTTCAATCCGATCCTAGTGAAAGTCACTGGATCGCTATCAAAGCACAGTTCATCAAAGTAATCTTAAAGTACTTAAGAAAAACTAAAGATTTATTTTTGGTATATGGGAATGGAGAATTGAAACTTAAAGGGTTTTCAGATTATAGTTTTCAATCCAATAAAGATGACCTTAAATCTACCTAAGGATTTATATTTTACCTCAATGTTGGCACGATAAGGTGGAAGAGTTTCAAGCAAGGCACCATGGCCGACTTTACCATTGAGGTGGAGTATATTACAGCTTCAAAAATGGTAAAAGAAGGTGTTTAGATGAAAAACTTCATCTAAGAGTTGGTGTAGTACTTAGCATTAAAGAGCTAGTAATTGTATTTTGTGACAACAATGGAGTTATTGTGCAAGCGAAGGAACTAAGATCTTGTTAGTGATCCAAACATATTTTGAGGCGTTATCATTTGATTCGTGATATCATTAATAGAGAAAATATTCGAATGGAGAGGGTAGCCTCGAAAGAGAATATAGAAGATCCATTAACTAAACCCCTATTGCGTAGTCTTTGAAGGACATCTTGAGAAGAGGGTTTAAAGGCCATAGGGAATTGGTTTTAGGGAAAGTGGGAGATTGTTGGAGTAGTACCCCCACAGCCAATTAGAATTAACATGTAAAACTATTTCAATTGTGAGACAATCTTGATTGAATGATATCTTTTATAAAATGGCCATCTTCATCTTATTCTTTTTATACTTCACTTGTATTTGGTTGAAACCTTTAAATCATACAAGACTATAGGACTTGGTCTTGTATATGATGGTGATCATGAAACAAGTTTCTAAGGTCATGATGTTAAATATTCCAAGTTATATAATTTTAAGAGAAGGGCCACCTAAGATTCAGATAGACTTACACTAACGATACATACTCTAAGGGTTGGATATTACCTCATTTCATGGGCAATTTATGTTAGACATGGATGCATGTTAGAGAACAATTTACTCAAAGCCCGCTCAAAAAATTCACTAGATAACCATAGTGGCAATTTGGTAGTGAAAAATTTTCAAAGCTTATGATAGTGCATATAATTAGTCTTTTGACTTAAGGATCTATAGTAACCTTGTGTTTAGATCTTTATGCTTTGACTTTGCCCTAGCCACATAGTGGGTCATTTGGGATTTAGATTAGGCATGAGCTACTTAAATATACTGGTTTGTAAGATTCAAGAAGGAATCCATTTCCTTGTTGTTGTGAAGAACAGGTGTATTTCTTATATATTCTATAACGATCGATTCTAAGGAATTCTTGTGCAAGGTTGTATGAAAATTTGAAAAAGATATTTTTCAAAGTTAAGGTCATAAGTGGAATTGAACGTCAGATGTAGAGACATAGCTATTGAGGCTATTAGAGAGCCAACAAATATCTTACCATAAATCTCTTTCAAGAGATAAGAGACAAAAGGAACGTATTAGCGTGGTAGGCGTAAGCTATAATGGTTCATCAAGATATAATTCATTCATCCAATTAATTGGACTCTATAGGCTTGTTGCTAGACATCTACCATGAAAATTGCGTACTCTTCAATTGACAGAGATTAATTGAAATAGTTATTAGTTTAAATGAGTTTAAACTAATTTGAATATTTTTAATATTCAAAACATCACAAAGATGTGAGCCCATGTCTAATGAATGGATGAACCTAATGGGTCACACACAAAACCTTAAGGAAACTCTTATTTGACGGGAGGAATTTTAAAGGAGTTAGAAAATTCATAATAGGCATTTTTGCCTAAGTTGGGAGAACAAGTTAACTAATTATCAATTGGTCATTTTTGTCTTGATAAATTTAATTGTTAAATAAGAAGTTAAATTAGGTCATTTAAATTAAAGTGTTAATTTAATTGGTGCCATATGACACATTAATTAGTCATGTTAACTTAAGGAGTTAACTTAGCCCAATTAACTTAAAGAGTTAGTTAATTAACTTAAGGTGTTAAGGTAAATTAATTAAATTAAAGAGTTAATTTAATTAAGTAGGAAATTCAAGTTTTGGAGGAAAATCAAATGGAAGAGTCCATTTAAATTGTGCAAGTTGGCATTTCAATTTAGGAAATGAAAGGCAAATTCAAGCTAAATGAACATTTAGCAAGTTGGCACACGTGTGGAAGGTGTGAAAGCTTCCGTCTCCTATAAATACACACGTGGCTGGCCATAGGTGCTTAATGCTTGCTCTCATTTCTCTTTCCAAAAGGTGGTATAATTCATGTGTTGAATAACCACCTCCTAGATTTCCTCCTCCTCCAAAATTGCCAACTTCTATCATCTTCTTTCTTCTCTCTTCTCTAGCAAAGATTGTGACACCTTTTAGGTGTGTGAATTATGCATTATAGGCTTCATGCTTGGGAAACTTAGGATGGGTTGATTGAACATCTTTGTGGCCGTTTTTTTGGGGACTTTTTGCAGACCAATTAGAGAAAATTTTTCTTTTATTTTTGGCCATCGTAGAGACTGTTTTGGGGGTGAAAGTGTGTGCAAAAGTTGCTGAATTTTGGAGGCTTTGAAGTGGAGAAATCGAATCAAGGTAAAGAAGCTTGTTGATCTTCATTTGGAGGTATCCTTTGGGAGATCTACTTCATTCCTTTGATTCCTTCTTCAAAGGTAATTTTTCAGCCTTTAAATCCTACTTTAAGGGATGTAGATAAATCCTTGGGATTGAGATAACTAGTTTAATTTTTTCCTATTTTGGTTTAGATTTATGGATCCAAGTATATCTTTTACCTTCACCCTTTAGGTTTATCAATTCATTAGATGTGGGCTCATAACTCTTTATAATATTTTGAATATTAGAAATATTCAAATTAGTTTAAATTCCTTTAAACTAATAACTCTATTAATTATTCTCTATTAATTGAAATGTTCCTAATCTCCAGAATTGATGCTTAGCACAAGCCTATAGAGTCCAACGAATTAGGTGAATGAATTATAAAGAGCTGGAACATTACTACTTATGATTGTTGTGCAAATATGGTCTTTCCATTTTTTATTTCCCAAAAGCCTAGGGCAAGATATTTGTTGGCTTACTAATAGCCTCAATAACTATGTATTTATTCTTGATGTTCGATTTCCATTACGATCTCAACTCTGGAAGACTCCTTTTGCAAATTGTCATATAGCCTTGTGCAAGAATTTCTTGGAATCAATCATTTTAGAATATAAAGTAATCAACCTGCTCTTCATAGACAGGCGAAATGGATCCTATCTTGGAACTTACCAACCTCCATACTTAGCTAGCTTGTGCCCAACCAAAGCCCTAGGCAATTTGCAACATGGTCGAAGCAAAATTAAAGCACAAAGAACTAAATACAAGGTTACCATGGAACCTCAAGTCAAAGGACTAATTATATGCACTATCGTAAGCTAGAGAACTTGGCATTACCGAAATGCTACTATGACTATCTAGTGGTTTCTCTAAGTGGGCCTTCGCTGAATTTATTTTCTAACAAGCACCCACTTACACACACTCATGTCTAACATAGATTGCCTATGAAATGGGGCAATATTCAACTCCTTGAAATATGCATTGTTAGTGCAAATCTATCTAAATCTTAAATGTCCCGTTTCATAAGATTCTATGACTTGAAATATTTAAAATAAGACTATAGAGATTTGTTTTATGATCACCATTATATGCATGACTAAGTCCCATAGTCTTGCATGATTTGGAGGCTTCAACCAAATGCATGTGAAGTAATCATAAACGCATAAGATGAAGTGGTCATTTTATGGAATATTATTCAATCAAGATTGTATCACAAGTGGAGTAGTTTTACGCCAATCTAATTGGCTTGAGGGGCACTATTCCAACACAAGGTATGTCGCTCAAAAAGTAGTTATGTTAGTTGATCAAATTTAATTTGTTTAACTTACCCATAATTGATTAAGTTTTTGTTATATATTCATAGTTGCTAAATGTTTAACACCATTGGTGAGGATCCATAAGTGTACAGGAACGTACGTTTGCACCCATTTCCCCTGGTTCCTTGATGTAGATTACTCATTAATGCGGAGAATTTCTTGAATCGATGCAAAAGAATGCAGTAATCTTGAAATGTTATGGGAGCTCCCAGTTGCAAGTTTTTAAATTGTTACATGGTCCACATTTTTATTAAATTATGTTTGCATGAAACTTTAAAGCTATAGGTTATTCAAGCAGAGGGATTACATCACATATTGCGAAACTAGATTAGCATGTGTTAAGTTAATGAAAGCTTTGAAGGAAGGTCACGTGGGTGCTATTTATTTTGTAGGTATTATTGCATGTTTGGATGGTTGTGATGAATTGAAAATTGAGGCTATTACATTACTAGGTCGTATGCAAAGATCACCCCTGATGGAGAAAGCTTTGTTATCGGCTCATGCAACGTTGGAGAGCTACGGATGGATAAATAGAAGAATAATAGAACACAAGACAAAAAATAGATATTTTGTGATACAATTCAAGAAGGGAAGCTTAGTTGGTATGAGAAGATGAAATTAAAGGAACCACCTGTGACACTTGTGTGGCTAGTAAAGAAGTCAATATATTTTGTGGATAATATTATTAAGACATTCAAGATGTCTCAAGTTTTTTGGTCGGGACCTCTTATTGAAGGACTGTATATTTCTTTTTAATCTTAATTGTTACAATTTTAATGCTAGTATTTGTTCCATTTACACCAACAATTATATCCCCTCATATAAATTTTAAAGAATTCCCAAGTTCAAATAGTAATGTGCATCAATTAGATATGAAAATAACTTTTTTAAATATAATTAAAAATCAAATTCCCCACATGACGAGCTAAAAAATGCGAGTAAACAAATGAACAAACACGAAAAGAAGGCATAGGAAATGGGACGTAACTAATTATTGTATGCCACAAGACATTAATCATTATGCTTTGAGCTATATACATTGCACGCCATTGAGCTTCAGAGTGCAGTCGGCTACGAGCATTGCTTTTAAGATGGAAAAGACAAAACAATCAATTAGGCGTTTATTGTTAGCTAGTTTTCAACAATCAATAAGTATCAAAGTAGAATCCTACGAAGGACGTATTGCTCTTTGCTTCACAAAATCTCATTAATTAGAATCCAACAGTTCCTTTTCACTACTTACGTGTTGACTAGTAGGCAAAGTTGAACGTGGCAGTTAAACTGAACATTCAATTATTTTATAATAATAATAATAATAATAATAATTAATAATAATAATAATAACTGCTTGAATTTGTAAATATTTAAGATTTTAAAATAGAAAGTCAAAATAGAATAAATAATATTAAAGAATTCGTTCTTAATTGAAGTAAAATAAGTGATGATTATATATTTGAATTTGATAGACAACAAAAATGGTGATCATCATATTTACGACATGCTTTTCATATTTTAATATGGGAGAGAAAAAATTTGAGGTGGATTCAAAAAAATTGATTTTCTTAAAAGAAAACACGCAATAAATATAAATTAAGAAAATACAAAAAATAATTTGAATCTGGACACATTTCTATTTTTTGCCACCCCTAGCGCTCCTAGAACTGTTGCACTGGGTAGGGCATTGGATGAACTATTTTGACTTCCTCAATCTAATTTGAGATTTGTCACCTTGCACTACTAATAGAAGGCAAGGTAATCAAATGGAATTATTCCAAATTTGGTCCCAATGTGTTTGTTGGGGTTTGAAATCCCAAAGTCAATAATAATGTGCAAAGTAGCGAAACAAGTAATCGTCAAACAAAAATATTCATAAGCAAACTTCCAGCAAAATACAACACCAAATTTCATTCAAAAAATAGAAAAAAAGATACAAAATTAACTAATCATTAGGAAGAAACTTCTTATAACTCTCTACAATTTTTGAAATTTCATAGCAACGAGTGTCAGCAATCACAAACTACGATTATTTCTTCCTCGTCCCAGCCAACCATATATAGTTTGTGATTTTCTATAGTTCAACATACTAGAGGTTCTTTCAGTGTTGGATTAATACACTTCAATACACATAATATTTCATTCAGTTCCTCTCGGCACTCTACAATTTTTCTTCCAATGGGATCAATCTTCTTCATTGAGGCCAATGTCTCTATTGTTGCTGCTTTCATATACTTATCTCCAACATACTACATAATGATTAACTTGACATAGAACGCGACTATATGCAGTAGGTCACTTGCCTTTGTACAAGTATCGCATGGAATACGGAACATTGATTAGATCCAAAAAACAAACATGCAACATTTGAACAATGTTGCATAAGAAATAAATAATTTATCTTGAAAAGTAGGTTGAAACTAAAAAATGACACTAACCACTCCATTTCTATACAATGCCTCTGGATTAAAAAAAGTGTTGCATTTCCCCATGAAAATATTCTCCTACCTACTACGTCTTCCAAAACTTGTTATTTCAATTTCATGTAATGATATCTTTTTATATATGTTTTACCATCATCTGTCGACCCATTCAATGTTTTGCAATTGTTCATGACCATAAAATAAGAAATTACTATAATAAATTGTTGGTGTGAAATATTTTAACACCAAAAAAAAATTAAATTAAATATCAGAATAAGGGAAAACTATGTGAAATACAATATACAACAACACCTTAGCTTCGTGATAAAAGATCCCTTAGAGAATGTGCCCCAACCTTTGACAATACATTAATAAGTAGATCTCTGGGGAGATGTCCAATGTTTGACTTTTCAATGCCCATCTTTCTCTGGGAGAAGGGTGTATAGATTTTTAGGTTTTAGAACTCGACATGTATGAGCACTAGTCACCACAAAGATCAACTATATATGTATGTATACTTATGGAACATTATGCGATGGTAAGACGTACTTAGAACGAAGGGTCGCGTAATTAAAAGCCCTTAATTTGTGAGTATATGATATGAAGGTGGAGTCCCAACTTGAAGAGGTGCGCTATACATTTTCTTGTTCGGTGGATCAAAAAAAGTAATCATGAGCGTTACATCAGCGTGTAGTATGCTCTGCAGTCTAGACCGTGGTGCCTTTCAAATTCTTCCACGACACACCCAATGAGATTATTCCCAAATTGTTTTCAAAGAGAGATGTATTCATGCGTTTCTTAGGTTTTAAAGTCCAACGCAATAAATTCACTAAAGATAAAATCAGAGCAAAAAGACAATAGCTACCATAATTTGTGAAAGATCAAATCAGCTATTATCGTGTAGAATTCTACTACTATCACGCCATAAACAAAACTATATATTATTTGTTAAATTATTTCGTTTTAAAAAAATTAATTACTAGTTCTACAATCGATTTAATAATTACATTCCACTTTATAAATCATGTAATGGAATTAAAAATTGTCAGTGCAACATAATTTCAAAAAGTAGAATGAATTTAATAAATCCATATCACTTTGCAATGTTTATGTTTATTAGGCAAAATTTATTATTAATACTAGCTATGGGTGTTTTATAATCATGTGATCCTATTAAAATATTTATTTAATTATTTGTACCATGTATTTAGTATATCATAAAAATAATATAAAAAATAAAATAAAATAAATATTTTTCAAATAACATTGAAATTCTCATTTAAATGACAAAAATTGTTAAATATAATAAGAATTTTAGGATATAATGGTTTTAGCGCTGAGAGTGTAAGGTTTAATTGTTGAGGGTTGAGGGATAGTTTTTTCTTTTCTTTTCTTTTCTTTTTTTTTTTTGTGGGCTGAGGGCTGAATGTTGAGGGCTCTGGATGTAGGCTTATGGGTTTAGGGCTTAGGGGCTAGGATAAAAGGGCAAAGGTTCTAATTAGTCCTTTAGTTGTAACGTTCAGCATATTCAAATTCATGATTCAAATTACTCCAATGTCGGATATTATTATAAACTATATTAAATTAATTAATATTTATAATATGATCTAGGCTACTGGTCAATATAATAATTAAAATTTGCAACGCATATACTAATTCAGGTGCATACAACACCTCTTCGTACATACCTTATGATTAACATTCAAAACATTTATCCACTCAACCGACATGCTATGTGCAAACATTAACTATATTTATAAAACTTCAATGAATTTATAATAGTATACAACTAAGTGAATTTCAAACATCACCTCATGATACTTGCCCACTATAGTAGCATATACAGACAAAACATTAACCAATTAACATTAAAATTACATGATAATAAGGTATTGATTGGAAAAAAGTATATTTAAAGGTGTGCGACACCATGGAGGAACATTAGGATAATCTTGTTAAGATCAGGATTATAATCAATCAGAAATAGCAAGGTAACCCTAGTAAAACCAAGATTTTTAGATGATGGAAGATAGATTAGGGATATGTTAGAAATACGAAATCCTTTAGGTTTGCCTATCAATACCACAAGTGCATTTTGGAATTTTTTAGGCGATGAATATGTTGATCCATTTAAATAAGGAAGATTGGCAACACTAATATATGAGGAGAGAATTAGCTTGTGCTAGTTTTATTCTTATTATAGAATATATAGAAATTCTGAATGCATCTATACTCTCACCAAAGAATTAGATTACAAGAAAGAGTTCATAGATACTCCAAGCAAACTTAAGTTCTTAAAATAGAGTTGTCCCATTAAGAATATTTGACTTGTCACTTTGGGTTACCTCGCTAAACTAAAATTACTCTTGTAGATTCATAGAATTTCTTGGAAAACAAAAAGGATTATGGCATGCTATCTAAGCATAAACATTCCAATCAAAAGAAGAAGAGGAATAGAATTGTATATCTAATTTGCAAATATGAAGTTCTATCTAGAATTTAGACATGAAGGAGTGCACGATTCCTTGAGAGAAGATAGAGCTTGATAATTCTAAGGTCAGAGCTACTGTAAGTTAAGGAAGATTGAAGACTATACCAGGAATAAAGGTTTCTTAGGCTTTGACAAATCATAATAGATATGATCTTCTTAAGGTAATAGATTCACTAATAGAAATAATTTAAAAGGGACTATTCTTTGAATGGATGAAGACGTGTAGAGAATTTTGAGAATTAAAGAGATAGATTAATCTTAGCACTAGTTTTATCCTTTCCTGAAAAACTTAAGGAAATATCAACTATGTCGATGCCTTGGAATGAATATGGGATCATGAGGGAATGATCTCATAGGCAATAGAAGGACTCGAGATATTAGAACGGATGAGTTTGTCGGACATGAGATATAAAGCACAACACTAAAAACCTGATGAAATATAGAAGGTTCAAGTGAGTATGAGCAATCGAGAAACACATAGTAATGATTTCTACTAAGAAGGAATCCCATTTTTCCATGATAAGAAAGAGATAATCAAAATAGGAAAAGAGAATAGGTAGAACCAATTGGACTAAAAGAGAAATGAATTTTCTTTGGGGGTAACCAAATAATATGTGATGACACTACGAGATTCTTCATATATCAGAGAGGAATCTAGAGACTAGATTTCCTTAAAGAAGGGAGAGTTGTAACACCCCAATTTTGGGATTACAAATTTAAGTTGATCAAAATTAAATTAATATAAGTCTAGGTAGAAATATAGGAATTGAAGGATTTAATTTAAGTAAGGAAAGTACCTGATTGTTTAAAAGTATAAAGTTTAGGTGGTTAATGTGAGATAAATGAAAGCTTAAGGACCTCAAAATAGACCAATTTGGACTGAATTGACTAGAATTAAGAATTTTAGGAGGTTAATGTGTAAGAAATAGAAATTGGAGGACTTAATTGAAGTTCTGAGACTAGATTGAAGGCAGTGTAATACCTTAGGTGCTTAAGTGAAATTGGTTAAAACTTTTGGTGGTCAAAATGAGAAGGCTGAAAAATATATTTATATATAAGATTAAGGAAAAAAGTTTATCTAATTCCCAAAAGCCACCCCAGACTTGCCTCAATGGAAAATCATCAGAAAACAGCCGTAAAGCTTGAAAATAAACTAATAGAAAGACTTCCCTTAGCTCAAGGACCAATTCCATACCAAACTTTACCCAGAATAACCAAGAAACATGATAGAAAATAAAGGTTAATATGTTTGAATAATGCCGTTCAAGCTAATGAGATTGGTCTTGTACAAACTATTACATTGTAAAACAATCTTGATTGAATGATATTCTCTATATGACCACCTTCATCTTATGCTTTATTATACTTCACTTGTATTTGGATAAAGCCCTTAGATCACCTAAAATTGCGGGACTTGATTTGATGACCATGGAATAAGTCTCACACGATCATAATCTTAAAATTTTCAAGTCATAGAATCTTATGAGATGGGGCATCTAAGATCCAAATAGGCTTGCACTAACGATGCATAAATCTAAGGGTTGGAGATTGCTTCGTTCCATGAGCAACTGTATGAGATATAGGTGCATATTAGTAGGTGCTTGCTAGAGAACAAGGCATTGAAAAGGAGAATCCACTAGATAGCCGAAGTGGTAAGTTAGTAGTGGCTAGTTCTTCTATTTACGCTAGTAGATATTATTAGTTCTCTGACCTGAGGAACCATGGTAATCTTGTGTTTGGTCCTCATGCTTTAACTCATCCTTGATCACTTAGTGGGTTTTTCAGATTGAGATTTGGTATGAACTACTTGGCATGGAGGTTTGTGAGATCTAAGATGGAATCTGACTCCTCACTATTGTGAAGTATGAGTACATCTCCTATATGTTCTATAATGATCGATTCTAAGAAATTCTTACGCAAGGTGGTGTGAAAATTGGAAACGGAGTTTTCCAAAGCTAAGGTCACATAAATGGATTCAAATATTGAGAATAGAGACATAGTATCGAGGCTAATGAGGAGCCGACAAATATCTTGCCCTAAGGCCTTTTTCGAGATATGGCAGATAAAAGGACAGCATTTTCATGGAATGCGTAGAGAGATGATAGTTTTCCAGAATATTTATTTCAGCCAATTAGTTAGGCTCCATGGGCTTGAGGTTGGATATCATCCATGGGGATTGGGTATTCTTCAATTAATGAGATTAATTGAATTGAGTCGACTAGTTTAACGACTAGTTTAAAAGGAGTTTTAAACTAGAATGAATATAAGATATTCAAAAGTTACAAGGAGTTGTGAGCCCATGTCCAACAAATGGTAGAACTTATTGGGTCACACATAAAATCAAATTAGCTTCCTAATTGATGGAGCAAATTTTTTAAGGAGTTAGAAAAGGGATCTCTCTATCCTAATGGACCGAATTATGGTTCCAAGTTTGAAGGTTAATTTTGGCTTGATTGATTTAAGTGTTAAATAAAATGAACTAATTTAAGAGATAAATTAGACCAATAATTAAGGAGTTAATTATTTGGTGCCAACATGACCATTAATTGGTCAAGTTAACTTAAAGAGTTAAGTTAACAATTGAGCTTAAAGAGTTAAGCTAGTTTAACTTAAAGAGTTAAGTCAAAGCATAGTTAATTAAATTAAAGAGTTTAATTTGAATAATTAGGAGGAATCCATTTTGGAAGGAAGACTTAAACGATATTTGAGATTGCATCTTAATTAATTTGAAATGAGATTCCAAATGTAATTAAGATGCAAGTAAAATTCAAATGAAATTTGGATTCCTTTTGTCACCTAAACACCCGTTGGCCGTCCCCCCTCATGGAATGTGTGATTCCACCTTGGCATCACACAAATCTACATCTATAGGTGGCATCACACAAATCTATATCTATATATAGATTTAGTGAGGGCTCGACTAGAGAGAGATAAATATGCTTTAGGTGTGAAGAATTAGATTCTTCATTTCCTTCCAAAATAACCCCCTTAGGAGGTTCCTTCAAAATGACCCCCTTTCAATAGAGGCAAGACGTGTGCCTTGCTATGTTTCTGGAGAGCTTCCTGCATGAGGTCCGACTTTGCAATTTTTTCTAGGATGATCCATACGGCCATTCAATTTGAATTTTTGATTGGAGATTCTACAAGGTGTTGTCTATCTCTATAATTTTTTCAGAATTTTTGGAGGCAATTTGGTAAGGTGAATATTGTAATTCTTTCATTGTGCCATGAGCAGGCAAATTCTGGAACCGGTGAAGTGTTCATTTGTTTCTTCTCAGATTTGCTTATCAAGGTAATCCTCTATCTATATCTAAATCCAAGGCATGATTTGATCCCTATTTTTCTTGTAGGCACTAGTTATTTTATGTTTTGAAGTTTTGATTATAGATCTCAGTGCCTATCTTACTCTCATAATGGCAGAGCTTGGCAGAAGTGACAGTTTCACAGCTTTCGATGGTGGAATGGAGATGGGATTTAGTAGGCTTTGGTCTTGTTGCTATAGGTAAGGTGATGGTGGAATAAAGTTGTGGCTGTAGTCAGTGGTGGTGGGGGAATTGAAGGTGGTGATGGATGACGGTGAGTTTAGGGTTGCCGCAGCTTTAGACTGCAAATTAGCTGGTTTTCTGGTGTCGAAATTAAAAATTAATTTGGGGGTTCTATTGGTTTCATTGAGATGCACTCAATAGTGGAGTTGGTTTCCATCTTCGATAGTGACGTGTGGCAATGATTTCAAAGCAACTCATTCCAAATTTGAATATGAACTCTTGATTTAAAATTGGATCCTAGTTTGACCTAATTTGGGTAATTTTCAATAATCAAATTTTAATTCGATTAAATTGTCGAATGTAGTTGAATTTTCAGATCACATTTAACTATAACCTAAAATAAGACTATTAAATTATAATTTAGTGCAAGTTATGGGTTAAAATTATAACTATTATAGTATTGAATTTAATCAACTCAGAGGAATTATCATATTATTGTTAAGGCCTTAAATAAGATTTTAACAACTTGTTGCTAACATTTTGAGTTAAGGATAGTAACCTATGATTATGCTAAGCATATGAATATGAAATTTGAGAATTATGACTGAATAGTTAGGATAACTAAAGAAGTTGATGAGAACATTTAAGTACATTGAGAATTATGATTAAGAAATCAAACAACATTAGTTTGGGTTATTTATTCTGAATTTTGAATTGATTAGGAAATAGATCATGGGCTTTCTATACATTCAGGGAATTGATAGAATAATAACTCGAGTTATCTTATGACAGTTCTTGACTTAACTAGGAAGCAAGGGCTTGAGTGTCTACACAACTAGGATTTCCTCTACATTTGCCAAGTGAGCTTATATTAGCTTTTATTGCTAGGGAAAGAACATATATAATTGCTATTATGTCTTTATTATTTGATTTTAATTTTGTTGAGATTCAATTGAGGTTGTTTGTTTGTTATGTAATTTTTGTTGATTCTTGTGTTAAAGTTTATAATCTATTGAAGTTGCTCTACTGCCCTAGATTTTTGAGTCATTATGGATCAAATCTACTATGAGGCTTCATCTTATACATGTATGTTGATAATATGTCACTATTGTTCGATCTTGTCTTGGTTGTAAATATTTATCTGCCTGTGACATATTGATCCTTGATTCCTATGGTACTTTTGATAGTTCATTTTGTCTCATCTTCGATAATTCTTGAACTACACTTACTTGAGATTCTTCCTAGTTGAAATTTTTAAGTTCTGATTGTTACACAATTTTTTATAAATTAAACTATTTGTAAAAATAGTACTCCACATTGCCCCTTCTCACTGAGCACTTTTGTTGATGTTAATTTATAGCATGTCATCTGATATTGGCAATTGTGTTGAAAAAGTTGAAAATGATTTTGAAATATATATATAACCTATCGCCATGTCTTCCTAGAAACTAATTTGGTGTTGAACTCATTTGTGTGTTAGTTAACACGGTAACTTGATATGTTACTTGAAATGCTTTTGGACATGCTAATTTGAATAAATATTGCCCTTGGGGGTAGGCTTTGGGATCAGTTAAGAAAGACGGCTGGGCAAAATGAATCATAGTGATAGATCTTTCGACTAATAAATGACCCTGTCTCATAGCTAGCTAGAGGTAGTTGTCTATGAGCTAGCAAAGCATGCGGCTAGCCATGCCTAATGTATGATTATAAATATTCGGGCTAATCACTCAGTACTTAAGAGTGATAAGGATTTTCCATATGTTTGAAAATTGAGTGATGAGGTAGGAGAACCATTAACAGCTCTTATTTGAAAATGTTTGTTGAATGGTAACTAAAGTTAATTTCTTAGCCTGATGTTTATGCTTTGAAACTCGAATATTTGTGAAGTCTCATCACTAGTATGGGATAGTGGTGAGATGAATCATCTAAAATTATTGATTAAAACCTTTTCTCACGACTTTTGGAAATTTCAATGATTCTACTTATTTTCTATATGTTATTTAAGGAATTAGCACTTGGTTGTTATTGCTGGATTATCTCATTAAGTCATTTGAACTTACATTGTTCTATTATTATTTCTTTTCATTCTTTACCCCAGATAAAATTGAGGGACAAAGATAGACTAACCTAGGTGATACATAATGTAATGAGGGTGATAGAAGTGCCAGGTGTACTTCATGATATTTCGATACAGTTGTACCTTTGTTGTAAAAATTAAATACTTCGAACTTTTGAGAAATGTGTTTTCAATTATTCAGAACACGTATGGTATAGTTTGAGTAGTGCCTCGAAGGAAAGCAGACACCTTCTGGTTGAGGCATTACAATGATATTAATAAGTATATATATGTTTTGGTATATTTTAATAATTATATAAAATTGTATAAGTAGATTTATATAGATATACTTTAAGGTATATTTTATTAATTTATATTATTTTCAAAACCACCAAAATATAAATATTGTATACATTTATTATATACAAAACATTATCAACTTATACATCACAACCTCACTAGTTTTTCTGAAAAATACCTCACAACCAAATAATATCCCATAACTTTTATATATACATTAACTGCAATCATTACACTTTTACTTCAAAACCAAACGCACTCTTATAAATTAATTTTCTACCGTATCGGCTAACCAACCTCACATTTTTCCTCTTAGGTTTGGAAAATGAAAAATGAGATAACAAGCAATCACAACCGCAAATTCCTTCTCAGCAGTTTCTTCTCATAGCCCATATGTTATTTTGTTTTTCTAATTAATTACAAGCATTGCATTTTTCAGTTTGCCTTGTTCTTCTCAAAACAATATTTCAATTTTGATTTTTAATCAAAAGTTGTTTTAGGGTTATGTTTGTATGATTGTGGTTAACTTAGTTTATTTTGCTCAATTAGTGCATGCTTCCAAAATGTATATATTCATATCTTACCTCATGATAGTGGTGATATAATAGCAGAGGAAATTGCTTATCGTGAGTTCCATGTGCATTCCTTCTTATTTAGTATAAGACACTTACTGATTATCCTTTGCTTATGCTCGGTAGTCCTCTTATTGTAATGATTTAAGATTTCCTATGTTGCTTTTAATTATGTGAATTCCTATGATTTAGGCTGTCTTATATGATTTTTAATCATGTTGCTTTCTTATTTAAAAGTTCTACAAATTTTGGATGATGCTGTTTAGGAAAATTCTGTATATCCAAAATATGGGGTCTAACAAGAGTATACAAACATGAAAAAGATCGAGGTATTTTTAATTCTTATGATACTGACTGGTATGTGTCAAAGAAAGCTCAGAGAAACTATTCAAAGAATGTTGTTCCATGGGCTTTTATTCCAAAAAAAGGGTTTGATTTGGATGCTTCGGATATGCAACCCTATCTATATATTATAAATCGTAGACATTGGGACCTTTTATATCAATCACCGGCATTGAAAATAGTACCTGTGGTTACGAAATTCTATGCTAATGCTTTTTATGTGAAAAAGGGCGTTCATGGGTGAGGGGGCATGAGCAACTATATGACAGAGACACAATTGAAGAGTTCACTATGTCTCACTTATTGAGGGTGTTGATGAATATACTCAATATATGGTGGCCGCTTATTATGATGATGTCATGAGTACTTTAATCATGGGAAAGGGAAAGTGGGATCGTAATAGCAAAGGATCAATTTCGTTACCATCTAATTCATTGCATCTCATGGAAAAGATGTGGTTTCTATCATTGTGTACTCGCTTGATGTTTGTACGACTCCTCATTTTTGTTGATAAAGGGAGTTGTTCGTTGTTTTGTATAATGGCGGAAAAGTTGATTGACATAAGATATATCATATCTTCCAACTTATAACTGACATCTGCAAAAAGGCTGGGGTGGAATAAAGTGACACTAAAGAGCTTCACTATGCTGTTAGTCTTTTTACTAATGCAATACAGTGCTGGATAAATAAATCTGAGAAGACATGTGATCCTCCTAAATAGACTCGTTCATTGACCAACTGCATGGACTGCCTAGAGCTTGAATTATCTAGACTATCAAATCATATAACACATTTGAAGAATACCATGCTTTACTAGACTAAGTGCAATCAAGCTTTAAGATATATGCACTAATTCATTACTACTACATCAGGAGTGGATTTGAGAAAATTTCTAGAGTTTTCATTTCCACGGTCTAAGCAAGGACATGAAAAATGGACTAGGAAGAATGGACAGTGAGATGGATCATAAAGGTCTAAAAAGAAAGATAGATTGAAGAGAATGGCCATAAAGATGGATATTAGGAGGTTGGAAAGAAAAATAGACCTCGGGAGGCTGAAAAGGATGATGGATGTGAGCTTAATGGACATAAAAATGGATCTAAGAAGGGTAACAACACTGTTAAGGAGGATGAAAAGAAAGAAGATGATTTTGAGAAGGACGAAGAAGGCAATGTTGAGAACGATGGACAAGAGAAAGATGATGTTTAGCATGGACAAGAAGAAGATAATGCTAAGGAAAGACATGAAGAAGATGCTTCTAAAGACAATGGACAAAAGGAATACAATGCTAAGAACAATAGACAAAGAGATAGATGAACAACCGAATGCACATATGCATGTACAATGTAAAACTTTTGCTACCTTCTGCTGCATCACAACTATTTTAGTGCTACAGGCATCATTGGTTATGTCAGATGAGATTACAATACAACTAATTTCATAGTATGTTAAATTATTTTGCATTTTTTAGTCTTAAAAAATTTATCATATTTGACAAATCATTTGCAATGTGATCGCAAAGATTGCAATTTACATTTGAATTATACTTATGATATGAGATCCAACCACAGGGTAACAAGAGGACAAGATAAAATGTCACTAATTTATTTTACAAAATCATCAAACTATATTTACATGTACATACATTTACAAAGAATAATGTATGTTACCATATTATAGTAGACGATGAGGTGCTGAGTTACAATTTTGTGTCAAACTTTATAGATTTTCTACAAAAGGATATGTATTGCCCATCTTGGTAGCAAAATGATGTGATTAAAGTACGAACCATACATTTGAGGGATTGCAGTGCCACCACCGTCTCCATAAAATAAATAAAATTGTAATTTACACATCTTTTAATATTGTAGTATAATTAATGCATATTCAATGAAAACAACTTACATATTGATATTGACTATTCAATCCTAGCATCACAGACGAAAAATGAGCAAACATATAACTTATTCCTGCCATTTCATTTATTCATTTACCATTAAAAAAAAAGTTGGATATTAAATATTTAATCTTTAAAAGTTTATAAAAAAAATCAAATTCATTCACACAAGAATGCTAGTTAACTTGGCTTAATAAAAGTTGTGAGAAGGCCAGATGCATTCCAAAAAGTAGGTTAGTATTTAATTGAAGAGGGTAGTGCAAAGCACTTAGAATCAGTTGTGGAACATGTGCTTAGCCCAGCATAGGTTGAGCCATTTATTGAGAACTTTTTCATCCATTATCATTCCCCAAATCATAGCTAGGTGCCTTTGAATTCATATGCTTCAATCTGTTGCTGTCTAGCCTAGTCCATTTTCTTTTGGAATATATGTTTGAAAGATGTTCAACTATGTGCAAATTTTGTGTACATGTATTAGCTTTATGGATAGGTACACTTGCATATTCAAATTAAATATATTACACTATACATATACGACATCAACAAGTACACTTAAATCACAAAGTAGTAGATCTAACTATATGACATATCGACAATCTCCACAGTTTTGCTTCTTTGCACAAGGTCCACCCTTAGACCTAACTCTTTTCGGATTGCAAATGCCATGCACACACTTGTTAAGTTCAAAAAAATTATCTGGCAGCACATCAAAATCTTAGTGGCAATCGATGCAAGAAGTATCTATTTGTGAAACCACACTTTGTATCAAATCATTTTTAACATCTTCAACAACTTCCTCCAATCCACCTAAATATAATATCACCAATTGTTTCATGTATTTGGCGTAAATGATGCCATTTTGTGATGCAACAAAATAAAGATTCACACATTCACTACTTAAATTAGCAAACTAGGTATGCTATGGTTCATCACCTAGTAGTATTAATTGGAATAACATTTTGTGCTTTCTTCTAACAGCAATAAACCATCTTGGGTGTGTACACTTTGGGGTAAGTTGTTAAATCTTAGATTTTTTAGGCCACAAATGATGTGCCTACTTGGAAATCCGTAGGACTGCAATATCATGCTGTCATAAAAAATTTATCTTCATCTATATCAATTTTCACTGTGAAAGAAGGACCATCTTCCTTATTGATGTCTAAAAATCTGAACTCATGCCTACCTAGAAATATCTTATTTATACATGCTTTGTCCTAATTTCAAGTCAAATAGTGAAGTGTATTTTCTTTGTGCAAACACTTTCAACATGCTTCTTAATGTACTTCAAAGCATTTTCATTGCTAATGTTTCAAATTTTTAGATTTCACTTGTATTTGATAGAAGTCATACTTGTATTAGCAATTTGAAAGACTCTAACTGCTGCATTGTTCTCATAGTTGCAATGAAATGTTCTTTAAAAAATTTTTCAAGTGATAATTTTTTTCCTTGTATATGTCAACCACCCATGGATGCTCAGCCACACTATGATCCTCAACCAACCTAGTCCATCTATCCTAAAATTCTTTAATAGAATAATCATATTTAACAACTTGCAGAAAAAAGAAGCACAAGCTAGATTTTTTACATTTCTATACACATTTCTTCCCAAGTACCAACTACATAACCTATGTCACACCCTATGGAATCCTGGCATAATGGTTTCATACATTGATGCATCTTGGTCAATTACACTCTGAAATTTTGCCATTCATAGCATCCTAGAAAGTTTGCAACAACCAATAATAAGATTTAGTAGTCTCATTATACAAAATGGTTACACCAAATGTATAGATCTTGTCATTATTGTTTAAGCCTATTAACATCATGATTGGGAATTGACATTTGTTCATCTTGTACATACTATCAAAGCATAAAATATTAGGAGATTGTTCAAGCTCCATCATTGACATCCCATTACACCAGAACAACCTTGTTAAACAACCATCATCATCTATAGTACATTTGAAGATCAACCCCTCATCGTTCTGCTTTATACCCTAAAGAAAGTTAAGTACAATATTAACATCAACAACCTAGCCATTTGTAGACGTAAGTATTAAGAAAATTGAACCCATTTTCCCCTTTGAACCCAAGCTTGTGAGGACCTCTTTACAAATGTTCAATAAAGGTCATGAACTTAGACAGTCTAATACCAACATCACTTAACATACTCAATAATGAATTATTCATTGGCATTAAGTATTTGGTCAGTTGAAGGCAACAAGAAATAAAGATTGCAGAATTACATTGAACTTAACAAATCACAAGGATGACCAACCAATAAAGAAAGAAACCAACTAAAAAAATAATTCTTTTGCTCATGAATACTAATATATACCAATTGCAATGCAATTGATTGGCATTTTCATATGCAGCTAGTCAATGATTGTGTTCAGGTTGGAATTTCCAAACTACACAACATTCAAGATTGCAATCAAGCTTTATAGAGAAATTAGTATTACACTCGTTGTTGGAATAGTGCCCCATAAAAAAATTATATTGTAAAGTAAACTATTTCACTTATGATACAATCTTGATTAAATGATATTCAAATAAAATGGCCATCTTCATCTGATGCTTATTTTACTTCACTAATATTTGGTTGAAGCTTTTAAATCACACAAGATTATGAGACTTGGTCACACATTTGGTGGTGATTATGAAATAAGTCTTACATAGTTGTGATCTTGAAACATTCCAAATCATAGAATCTTATGAGACTAGGCATCTAAGATTCATATAGACTTGCACTAATGATGCATAAATCTAAGGAGTTGAATATTTCTCTGCATCATGATCAATCCATATTAGATATGGGTGCATGTCAGTAGGTGCTTGTTAGAAAATAAGTTCACTAAACACCCACCTAGAGAATCCACTAGATAGTTTGAGTGGTAAGTTGGTAGTGGCAAGTTCTCCAGCTTACACCAGTGCATATAATTAGTCCTTAGATATGAGAATCAATGGTAACCTTGTATTTAGGTCCTCATACCTGACTCCTCCTTGACCACGTCGTAGGTCAGTCGGGTTGAGATTGGGTATGAGCTACTTAAACATGGATGTTTGTGAAATCCAAATAGGATCTATCTCTTTTTCGTTGTGAATGAAGTGTGGATCTCCTATATATTTTATAATGATTAATTTCAAGAAATCCTTACGCGAGGTAGTATGACAATTTAAAAAAAAATTCTAAAGATGAGATCATAAAGAGGAATTGAACATTAGGATTAGAAACATAATTATTAAGGCTATTGTGGAATTGAAAAATATCTTGCCCTAGGCTTCTTTTGAGAGACAAGAAATGAAAGAATCATATTTACATGGTAAGTGTAGAGCTAGAATGGTTCACCAAGAGCATGTTCACTTTGACCAATTAGTTGGATTGCATGGGCTTGTTGCTAGACATTGACTATGGAGATTGGGTACTCTTCCATTAATGGAGATTAATTAAAAGAGTTATTAGTTTAAAGAAGTTTAAACTAATGTGAATATTTCGATATTCAAACTATCACAATTAGTTGTGAGCTCATGTTCAATGAATGGGAAAACTTAATGGATCATACACAGAAGCCTAAAGGAAGTTCTACTTGATGGGAGGAATTTTCTAAAGAGTTAGAAAAATCACCTAGCTAATTTTTATAGAGAAATCGATTACTAGTTTTTGGTCATTTTGGCTTAATTAATTTAATTGTCAAATTAATCAAAATAATTTAAAAAGTTAAATTAGACTAATTAAATTAACTCAATTAAATTAAAGAGTTAATTTAATTGGTGTCATATGACAAATAATTAGTCATGTTAAATTAAGGAGTTAAGTTGACATCATCGAACTTAAAAAGTTAAGTTAATTGACTTAAGAAGTTAAGTCAAACCAATTAATTAAGTTAAAAGGTTAATTTAATTAAAATAAGGAGTTAGTTTTGGAGAGAAATTAAAATAAAGGAGTTCATTTGAAGATTAATTTAGAGTTAATTTGCATTACATTTCATAAATGAAATGTGGATACAAATTAAACTTAAACGAAAGTGAAATTCAAATTCACTTTTAGTTGGCAAGTTAGCAAGTTGGCAAGTTGGTTGCCCAGTAGATAACAACCTCATGGAGGGTGTGATTCCAACTAGCATCACTCCATCCACTCAATAAATAGAGGTGGCTGGTCATGAGGCAGTAAGAATGCTGGATTTTCTTTTTTCCCACCAAAAGGTGTGATTTACTCATGTATTAAAGTTTTACACTCTCCACACCAAATTCTTCTCATCTTCTCCTAAAACCCCCCTTTTTTCTTCTTTCTCCTCTCATTGTAGCAAATCTGAGGTGGATTGGATCTCTCATTGGGTGTGTGCATTATAACATTACAGGCTCAACATATGGGGGGCTTATATGCTCTTGAAGATCCATTGCTGTTTGAAAAATTTGGAGACAAATTTGGAGGCCTTGGGAAGATTGGATTGGGCTGAAATTTTTTGGCAAGGTCTTAAGTGCATTGAGGAGCTCTCTACAAATTTTCAGCTAATTTGAAGTTGATTAAGGTAGTCCAGCATTGGTGTGATTCTACTGTATGTGAATTGGTACTTTAAAGTGTTCATTGTTGTCATCCATTTTCTACCTTTGTATTTTGCACTCAAGGTATCTTTTTAGATCTAAAGCCTTATTACTAGCATGATTAGATCCTTGGAAGTGGAGTAGACAAGTTTTACTTAGCCTTTTTCATAGTTTTTTAATTGGATCCTTAGCTTATGCCATCTTTCACTCGCATCTAGGTTTTGGTCTAAGTTCTTGGCTATAAGAATGACCACTTGTAACCCTATAGAAACCTTTTGTTGTACATGCCTTTCCTTTTATCTCACCAAGTTTTGCTCTTTTCTTATCTTCAAGCTCTATTTTCGAATATCAAATCTAATTTGTTGGAATAGTGCTCCGCAAGCCAATTAGATTAGTCTTGTAAACTATTTCATTGCAAGATAATCTTGATTAAATGATATTCATCATATGGCCATCATCATCTTATGCTCTTTATTTACTTCACTTGCATTTGGATAAAGCCTTAGATCACACAAGACTACTAGACTTGTTCATGCACTGGGTGGTGATTTTGGAATAAGTCTTATATGATCGTGATCTTAAATTTTCTAAGTTATAGGATCTTATGAGATAGAGCATATGAGATTCCAATAGATTTACATTAACAATGCATAAATCCAAGGCTTGGATGTTGCTCCACTCCACGAGCAATCCCATATGAGATATGGATACATGTTAGTAGGTGCTTGTCAGAGAACAAGACATTAAAGACCCGCCTAGAGAATCCACTAGATAGCTGTAGTGGCAAGTCGGTAGTGGTAAGTTCTCTCACTTACTTTAGTACATATTATTAATTCTTTGACTTAATGATCCATTCTAACATTACATTTGGTCCTTATGTTTTGACTTTTCCTTGGTCACTTAGCGGACCACTTGAGTAGAGATTGGGCATGAGCTGCTGGGCATAGAGGCTTTTGAGATCCAAGATAGAATTTAACTCATTGTCTTTGTGAAGGGTGAGTGCATTTCCTATGTGTTCTATAATGATCAATTCTTAAAAATTTTTGTGCAAGGTGGTGTGATAATTTTGGAAGGTGTTTCCAAAGATAAGGTCACAAAGGGAATCAATCACTGAGAATACAAGCATATTATTGAGGTTATTAGGAAGTTGATTAATATCTTGCCCTAGGCCTTTTTCATAAAGATATAGAAGATAGAAGGACTGTATTTAAATAGTGTGCGTAATACTAGAATGGTTCTTCAAGTGCATTCATTTTGGTCAACTAGTTAGGTTCCATGGGTTTGAGGTTGGATATCGACTATGGAGATTGGGTACTTTTCAATTAATAAGATTAATTGAATTGAATCGCTTAGCTTAAAGGAGTTTAAGCTAACATGATTATTTGGTATTCCATAAGTCATAAGGAGTTGTGAGCTTATATCCAATGAATGGTAGAACCTAATGGGTCAAATACAAAAGCCGATAGCATGACTTATTGAAAGAAGGAGAATTTTCTAACAGATAATTCATGACCAATTTTGGAGGAGGAGAAATTGTAGTCATTTTGGCTTGATCAATTTAAATTTTAAATTGATCAAATTAATTTAAGAATTAAATTAATATTAATTGATTAAGAGTTAATTAATTGATGTCACATGAGTATCAATTGGTCAAGTTCATTTAGGAGTTAAATAAGTTTTGACTAGCTCAAAGAGTTAGGCGCTTTAACTTAAAAGTTGAGTCAAAGTATTATCAATTAAATTAAAGTGTGTAATTTAATTTAATTGGAGAGTTATGTTTTGAAAGAATAATAAAATGAAGAGTTCATTTAATATGGAATTGGAATTTAATTGGAAGACATTTCATAAGATGAAATGTAAGCTTCAATTAATATTCCTATTCATTAATCACTAAAGGTTAGTGGCCATCTTAGCATGGACACTTGGCACCATCTCCTTGAGGATGGTGTGTGACCACACACCATCCCACTCCTATATATATAAGGGATGAGTGGGATGACACTTGGAAATTGTAAGAAAGGTGTGATTATTCTCCCAACAAACTTGAGTAGTGGGCATTTAATTTGTTAACATCCTTATTATTCTCCCTAACTCCCTCTGTTTTCCATCTCCATATCTCCTAGCCTTTTCTCCTATATTCTCTACAGATATCTCCAGCTATATTGTAGAGATAGGTCTTAGTTATGGTGTGTGGACTATTTCTTTTGAGGCAAATCATTTGGGTTGCTTTTGCTTTTGTTGAAGCAATTTCTAGCAGCTTCTTCCAGCTAGTTTTGGGAAACCCTCTTTTGTTATGATTGGGCTAATTTCTAGGTTGTACAATCTTCAAGGGGTTGAGATGTTCTAGTAAAGATTTTAGCTCAAAAGAAGGAGTCCAACTTAGGGAATACTAGCAATGAACTTGCTGCACCAATGAGAGGCTTCTTCAACAATTGAAGAGAGTTCTTCTCCTGTTCCTTGTTTTTTTGTTTTGCCAAGGTATTTCTCTTCTCTAAGTCTAAATCCTATGCTTGTCTAGATTCTTGTGGTTGTGTGTGGGCTTGTTTATTCAGCTTTTTTATTTTTTTTAAATATTTAGATCTTGGCACCACACATAGCTTCAAGTGGTATCAGAGCCTTATTCATGCATGGAATTGGACTTTGCTTGGATGATTGGTTATTGTGAAGAACTGGTCTTCATCACCATGTACTTGATCTATATGATGGATTGAAGTGTGTGGATGATTTTGTTTGTGGCTCCTTAGTTGTTGGATTAAATGATGTTATTATGTGCTTTAAATGTTAAATCACGTGATAAGTATGTTTTAATTCATTCTTGCTAATGTTAAATTTGATTTGGCATTGGTGGATGTTATGTTTTGATATAGCATGTCGTGAATGGCCTTAAGTTGTTTTGGTCATTTTTGATCTAATGTGATTAGAGACTATTAGAGATTCTTTAAAGAATTTGATTCTTGCTTAAACTTGTTTTTAAAGTAAAATTGAGCACTTGATATTTCAATTTTTAAAGGGTGTTTTAATCTAAAATTTTCTTCCATAATGTGTGTTTTGATGTTTAGAAGCTGTTCTAAAAATCTTGGTGCACAAAAGTTGAGCCAAAAATGGCATGACTCGCTCATGACTCAAAAATAGGGGAGCTGCCAGCACTTGGTAGCGCACAAGGCAAGGCAATGACCGAGTGCTGTAGCCTAGCTATGCGCACACCATCACTAGCAACGCCTAGTTTTATCTAGAGTGAGTTTTGATGCTATTTTTGGGTTCCTCAAGTGACCAAAATGTTGTTGAAACACAAATATTGGATGCACAAGTGTTGTGCAAGTTCTCAAAGTTATGTTGGACACTTTTGATTGCTTTTAAAACTTGTTAAGGTTGATTTACAATTGTGGTAAATATATGATGCATAAATTTTATATTTATTTTTGCATGACTAATTATTTGTTAATGTGATTAACATTTAAATGATGGAATTGAATGTTAATTCTTGATTAATTTTTTGTTCATTTAAGTGCTAAATAGATGATGAATGAATGGGGTTGATCATGAGCCTTTAACATTGATTTTATTTATTTCAAGTTGTTGCAATAGGTTGTAATTAATAGGATATGGAAGCCTATTTGTTCTACCATGTAATAGTTATGAGAGTAGAATCATTAGGAGTGAGGTTCTCTTTCTCTTGTAATAGTTACAAAGAGTGAAGAAGATCCATGGAGGCTTGAAGTCCCATGAATGTATGGGATACACTCATATAATAGCTAGGTTAACTAACCCACTTAAAATCAACTGAGTGTTGTACCTATGGCTTTAAGTGCATCACTTGGTTAGGCTCATGGTTATCCTACCCTAAGAGTATGAGACGTATGAGATGTATGTTTAGGAAATACATAAGTTAAATAAGAAGATAAAAATGATGAGATCTTTGTAAGCAAAAACCCTCCACGTAGAATGTCTAAGTGATTTCAAATATTAAGTCACAATATATAAAAATTAAAAGAGTTTAATTAATCCAAGCTTTCCACTAATAGTGTATGCCATGATAATGCTTTCGATTTTGTGTAATGGCACTCGGTCATGGGGGTCACACTTAGGAGAAAAGCTGTGAGCATACCCTTTGCATGAGGTACACATTTGTTGTAAGAACTTTTATTCATTAACAATCAGTCACGAGGAATATCATGAGGCCATCTTAAATTAAAGTGTGATTGGTAGGTTGGACATAACACTTAGTAGTTTAGATGACATATGGTCACGTGGCTCTATAGGAAAAGTGAGGTAAAATATATCAAGAGTTGCTTATCTTTTGAATGCTCGTGGATGGCACTTAGCCATGGGGGTCCACCTGCAAGTCCTTGGGATCTTGATTCTCATTAGAAAATGAGATTTCTTGAATTCTTCTAGAGGGTGAGGGATTGAATCAAATAGTTGGAGGAAAACATACTTGAAAGACCATGAACATGTTTTCAATATCAATTTTCAATCATATGCTTTACTCTTTTTTCGCCTCTTGTAGATTTTTTGAAATCTCCAAAATAAAATGGCTAAAAATCCACTTGTAAGTATTTTGGAAACCAATAAACTCACCAAGCATAACTTCCAAGATTAGTTGAGAAACGTTAAGATAATTGTTAACTTTGAAAAGAAGACCTATATCCTAAATCAAAGTCCTCTGGACACATTGGGTGATGTCCTTTCTGATGAGGTGTGTGAAGTGTTCACTAAATTTATAGATGATGATTTATATGTGAGGTATCTTGTGATGGCATCTATGACTAATGAGCTCTAAAAGACTCACGAGCATATGAGACATGCAAGTGAGTTCTACAAATACCTATAAGAGTTGTATGGTGTGCAATCGAGACACGAAAGGTTCACCTTGTCTGAAGAGCTCTTTTGGTCAATGATGGTAGAACGTTCGAGTGCTCATGATCATGAGCAAAAGATGATTGGACTCATCAAAAAGCTTGGACAACTTAATGTGATCATGGATAATGAGCTTAACGTGGATTTAATCCTTCAATTATTGCCCCCATCGTTCGACTAATTCATTGTTAATTTTAATATGTCTAAGCAAAAGATTACAATTAACGAATTGGTAAATATACTTGTGATTTCTGAGGTGACAATGAAAAGGGAAAGGCCTTTTATGTTTGCTCTTCTTCTAAAGTCAAAAACCCTAGGGGCCTAAGAAAAGAAGGAGAGAGAAAGATGAGTTCTTTCTTTAAAGGGAAGCAACCTAAGAAAAGTTCTATAAGGGTTAAGAAAAAGGCTAAAATTGATGCAAATTGTTTCCACCTTGGTGAAAATGAGCATTGGAAGAGAAACTACAAAGCCTATCTTATAACCATTGAGAAGGGTATGTTTGTTATTGAAATACATTTTATGACTAGTTTTTCCTCATGGGTATTTGATATTATATGTGGTTCTCACCTTTGTAATTCATTATAGGGTTTGAAGAGAAGAGAGAGTCTACGTGAAGGGGATAATATCCTCTGTCTAGAAAATGGAACAAGAGTTGCTACCATGGTCCAAGGCGTAATCAAATTGAACTTGGGGATTTCTAGTATTTTTCTTAATCCAATTTATTATGTATCGAACTTGTTAAAAACATCATTTCAATTCCCATTCTTAATTGTGAAGGATTCAATTTTTCTTTATCAAAAAGGGATTTTGAGGGCATTAAAGATTAGTTCTTTGATTGCTCAAGGTAAATTAATTATCAAATTATACATACTTTATTCTCAACCATCACTAATGTATATTCAACCAAACAAAAGAAAATTAGGTAATCAAGAAGATTCCATTCTTTAGCATACAACACTTAGGCATATCACCAAATATAGGATTAATAAGATGGAAGCTCTCAAAATACTAAAAGTTAGGGGCATAGAGGACCTTTCTATTTTTGAATCTTGTTTGACAAGAAATATGACCAATGCTCCTTTTATGGGATAAACAGAGCACTCCAAAAGTCCTTTTGATTTGATCTATACAATGTTTGTGGCCAAATAAGAGTTAGTGCGAAAGGTGGCTATTCTTACTTCATCACCTTCGTTGATGATTATAGTTAGTTCAAACACGTGTATCTCATGAAGTACAAGTCCAAAGCCTTCGAAAAGTTCAAAGAGTATAGGAGTGAAGTGGAAATATAATTGGGCTTAGTATTAAAGCTCTTCAATCAGATCACGGAGAAGAATACTTAAATACCAAATTCTTTGATTATCTAAAGGAAAATGAGATTCTCTCTTAATGGACTCCACCTAGCATACCCTAACATAATGGAGTAGTCAAGAGGAGAAATCGTACCTTTTTAGATATGGTACATTCCATGATAAGCTTTTTCGATGTGCCCATATTCTTTTAGGGATATGCCTTAGAAACAACAGCTAGGCTACTAAATGTGCTACCCTCAAAGTCTGTGCCCCAAATGCCATATGAGATGTGGTATGGTAAAGCACTCTTTTACCATTTTCTAAAGGTTTGGAGATCTCCCACCTACGTGAGATGAATAATAGGGGATAAGTTGGATAGTAGATCTATCTTGTGTAAGTTTGTAGGGTACCTTAGAGAGTTTTTGGGTTATTACTTTTATGATGCTTCGAAACAAAAGGTTTTTGTTTCAAGGAATGTCGACTTTTTAGAAAAGAAATTTCTATTAGATAAAAAATAGCGTTATTATTGAACTTGATAAAGTTCAATATGATCATCAAATCCTACAAATGGTGGAAACGAGCAAGCAACAAAGCTTTACACATATTTTTTGAGAAGGTTAGACCAAATCAAGATGCAACCTGAAAGGTTCAAATTTTGTCATGCGACGGGCTAATCGGATATTGATCCGAAGACCTATAAAGAAGTTATGTTGGACATAGACTCGAGATATTAGATTGAAGTTATTGGATTTGAAATAGACTCCATATACTTCAAAAAGTATGGACTTTGGTAGATTCACCAAAGAGAATAGTTTCTATTGGTTACAAGTGCATCTATAGGCAAAAGCTATTGGAATAGTGCCCTACAAGCCAATGCGATTGGCCTTGTACAAACTATTACCTTGCAAACTAATTTTGATTGAATGATATTCTCTATATGGCCATCTTTATCATATACTCTATTATACTTCATTTGCATTTAGATGAAGCTTTTAGATCATCTAGGACTGCAAAACTTGGTTTGGTGACCATGGAATAGGTCTCACACGATCATGATCTTAAAACTTCCAAGTTATAGGATCTTATGAGACAGGGCATCTAAGATCCAGATAAGCTTGCACTAACGATGTATAAATCCAAAAGTTGGAGATTATTCCATTCTGTGAGCAACTGCATAAGATACGGGTACATGTTGGTGGGTGCTTGTTAGAGAACAAGGCATTAAAGACCCACCGAAGAATCCACTAGATAGCTAAAGTGGCAAGTTAGTAATTGCTAGATCTTTTGCTTACGCTAGTGTATATTATTAGTCCTCTGACCTAAGGATCCATGATAATCTTGTGTCCAGTCTTTATGCTTTGACTCATCATTGACTACTTAGTGGGTCTTTCAGGTTGAGATTGGGTATGAGTTACTTGGTATGGAGGTTTCTAAGATCCAAGATAGAATCTAACTCTTTGCTATTGTGAAAGATGAGTACTTCTCCTATATATTCTATAATGATCAATTTTAAGAAATTCTTGCACAAGGTGGTGTGAAAATTTGGAAAAGGAATTTTTCAAAGGTAAGATCACACAAATGGATTCAAACATTGAGAATAGAGACATAGTATTGAGGCTAATAGGGAGCCGATAAATATATTGCCCTATGCCTTTTTTGAGAGATAGAAGACGAAAGGACCATATTTGTATAGAATGCATAGAGTGATGATGGTTCTCCAGAATATTCATTTCGGCCAATTATTTGGACTACATGGGCTTGAGGTTGGACATTGACCATGGAGATTGGGTACTCTTCAATTAATGAGATTAATTGAATTGAGTTGACTAGTTTAAAAGGAGTTTTAAACAAATGAATATAAGATATTTGAAAGTCACAAAGTGTTGTGAGTCCATGTCCAATGAATGGTAGAACTTATAGGGTCACACAAAATTCAATTAGCTTCCTAATTGATGATGGAGAGAATTTTCTAAGGAGTTAAAAAGGGATCTTCCCAACCTAATGGACTAAATTTTGGTGCCAATTTTGAAGGTCAATTTTGGCTTGATTGATTTAAGTGTTAAATTAATCAACTAACTTAAAGAGTTAAATTAGACCAATAATTAAGGAATTAATTATTTGGTACCAACATGACCATTAATTGGTCAAGTTAACTTAAAAAGTTATGTTAACAATTAAGCTGAAAGAGTTAAACTAGTTTGACTTAAAAAGTTAAGCCAAAGCATAATTAATTAAATTAAAGAGTTTAATTTGATTAATTAGAAGGAATGAATTTTGGAGGGAAGACTCAAATAAGATTTGAGATGATATCTTAATTAATTTGAAATGAGATTCCAAATGTAATTAAGATGCAAATGAAATTCAAATGAAATTTAGATTCCTTTTGCCACCAACGTAGGCATTGGCTGCCCCTCTTTTTCATGGAATGTGTGATGCCACCTTGGAATGACACAAATTCATGTAGATATAGTGAGGGATTTGGCTAAAGAGAGATTTAGATATGCCAAAAGGTGTTAATGATTAAATTCTTCATTTTCTTCCAAAATAACCCTTTTTGCAAGTTAGTATTTCATGAGTTGAAGGCTTAGCTTCTTTCTTCCTCCTCCTACCAATTTTTGGCTTTCTCCATTGTCAATTCTCTAGTTCTATTCCAACTTATGAACTAGATAATTAGGAAGTTTTATTGGTGTGTGAACTATTTTATAGAAGTAAGATGCATGCCTTGCTCTGTTTCTGGAGAACTCTCTACATGAGGTCCGACTTTGCGATTTCCTCTTGGATGATCCAGATGGCCAATTGATACGAATATTTGGTTAATGATTCTCCAAGGTGTTGGATAACTCTAGTAATTTTTCTAGAATTTTTGGAGGTGATTTGGTAGGGCGATTGTCGTAATCCTTTTGCTGTCCATGAGTAGGAAAATTCTGGAATTGGTGAAATATTCACTTGTTTCATCTCAAATTTTCTTATCAAGGTAATCTTATATCTAAATCTAAATTCAAAGCATGATTAGATCCCTAGGATGCTTTTAAGCACTAGTTATTTTATGTTTTGAAGTTTTGATTATAGTCCTAGTGCCTATCTTGCTTTTAAGTGGTATCGGAGCCTAAATCATGCTTAGATTTAGATTTTGCTTGGTTGATTGATTCATGTGTTGGATTGATCTGCATCACCATATTCTCAATTCAAATGATGGATTGGGAAATTTGGTTGATTTGTATGTGGCTCCTTCATTGATGAATTAAAAGCATGCTATTATGTGATTTAAGTGTTAATTCATGTAGTTAGTATGTTTTAATTCATAGTGATTAATGTTGAAAAGTGTTTTGGCATTAATTGATGTTATATATTGATACAGTATGTTGATTCATGAGTGAAAGAGTTTTGGTTTATTTTGGTTCCAATATGATTGGAATTATGTTGGAGATTTTTGAAGAATTTGATTTTTACTTTTTCTAATTTTTGAAAGCATGTTTGAACACTTGTATTTCTAGTTTTAAAGGTGTTTTGAATCTGGACATTGATTTGAAATGTGTGTTATGATGTTGAGAACATGTACTAAAATTGGTGGTGCATGAAAGTTGAGTGGAGTACACACTTGGCAAGCCTTAAACCTCAAATGCCAAGGCTGTCGGCATAGTTTAGGTGCTAGCCGGCCAATGTGCACACACCGTGCGCACAGTTTGCCCAGCTGTGTGCCAAGGGCTGCCAGGCAGCCCGATTTTAAAGGTGTTTGGTGAGCTTTGAGTTGTTATTTCAACTCCTTTAATCCTCAACAAGTTTTTGCATGACACACATTAGTTGTACAAGTATTGTGCTATGCCTCGAAATTATGTTTGACATGTTTGAATGCTTTTGAAAATTGGTTAAAGTTGATCTCCAATTAATGGCATAAGTATTATTCTTGGTTCAATTATTTATTTATGAGATGAGCATTTAATTGTTGGAATTAATTGTTAATTCTAGATTTATTTATTATTCATTTAATTGTTGAATGAACGATGAATGGATGGGGATGATTATGAGCCTTTTAAATTAATTTTATTTGTTTCAAAGTAGTTGAAATGGGTTGTATTAAATGGGGTTTGCATGCTTTTTGTTCTATCTTGTAAAAGTTATGAGAGTAGAACTACTAGGTGCAAAGATTTTCATTTCATGTAAATATTGCATGGAGCAAGGAGTCCAATAGAGGCATGGAGGCCAATTTGAAGACCCATGAATGTATGAGATACACTCATTTAATAGTTTAGTTTAATTTAACCCATTTAAAAGAAACCAAAGTGATGTACCCATGGCTCTAAGTGCATCACTTGGCTAGGCTCATGGTCGTCCTACCCTAGGAGCATGCCAGGCTATTTACTTACTTATGCTTTCTATATCTTATTGATGTATGAGATAAATGATTAGGATATAGAGAACCTAAATAAGAAGATAAAATGATGAGATCTTTGCAAGAAAAAATCCTCTACTTAGAACATCTAAGTATTTTCAAATATTAAGTCAAAATGGATACAAATTAAAAGAGTTTTGATTAATCCAAGTCTTCTACCAATAGTGTATGCTAGATGATGCTAATGATTTTATGTGATGGCACTCGGTCATAGGGGTCACACTTAGAAGGAAAACTGTGAGCATACACTTAGCATGAGATGCACCTTTGACTTGGGAACCCTCACGCATTGGCACTTTATCATGGGGGATGTCGTGAGGCCATCTTGAGATAAAGTTTGATTGGTGGGTTTAACATAACACGTAGTAGTATAGATGGAATATGGTCACGTGGATTTATATGTAAAGTAAGGAAAAATATATCAAGAGTTGCGTGAGATGCAATTAGCAAAAGTTGCTTACCCTTTGATTGCTTGTGGATGGCACTCAGTCATGGGGGTCTATTGGCAAGTTATTGGGGTCTTGATCCTCATTGGGAAATGTGATTTCCTAAATTCTTCTTGGAGGTAAAGAATTTGATAAAATAGTGAGAGAAAATCATGCTTGAAAAATCATGAACATGTTTTTAATATCAAACTCAATCACATGCTAATTCTCTTTTTTCACCTCATGTAGATTTTTGAAATTTTCAACAAATAAATGGCTAAAAATCTACTCACAAGAATTTTGAAAATCAATAAACTCACTAGGCCTAACTTCCAAGATTGATTGAGAAACCTTAAGATAATTCTTGACTTTGATAAGAGAACATATGTTTTTGATCAAAGTCTATCGGACAATTTGGGTGATAAAGCAACTGATGAGGTTTGTGAAGTGTTCACAAAATTTGTAGATGATTATCTACAAGTTGGATGCCATATGTTGACATCTATGACTAATGAGTTCCAAAAGACTCATGGGCACATAAAACATGCTTCTAAGATCTACTCTCACCTACAAGAGTTGTATGGTGTTCAAATGAGACATAAAAGCTTCACTTTATCTAAAGAGCTCTTTAGGACATGAATGAGTGAAGGGGAAAGTGTCCATGATCACGGGCTAAAGATGATTGGACTCATCGAAAAGCTTAGACAACTTGACGTGATCATGGACAATGACCTTTATGTATATCCTTCAATTGTTACCACCTTCATTCAAATAATTCATTATGAACTTTAATATGTCCAAGCAAACAATTATGATCAACAAATTGGTGAACATGTCAGTGACCACAAAGGCGACGATGAGAAAAGAAAAACCTCTTATGATAGCATTCTCTTCCAAGTCAAAGGGTCCTAGGGGCCCTAGAAATGGAGGTAAGAGAAAGAAGAGTTACTCCTCAAAAGGGAAGCAACCCGAGAAGAGTTTTGGGAGAGTTAAGAAGAAGGCTAAAATTGATGCAAATTATTTCCATCATGGTGAAAAAGGTTATTGGAAACGAAACTACAAAGCTTACTTAGCTACTCTTGAGAAGGGTATGTATTTCTTTGAGGTGTATTTGATAACTAATTCTTTCTCATGGGTATTTGATACCGCATGTGGTTCTCACCTTTGTAATACCTTACAGGGGATGGGAAGAAAAAGGAGTCTACGTGAAGAGGATATGATCCTCCACTTTGGAAATGGAGCAAGAGTTACGGACAAGGTCCAAGGCATGGTAACACTAGACTTAGAAAATTCTTGTATTGTTCTTGATCCAATCTACTATATACTTAACCTTGTTAAGAACATTATTTTAATTCCTGTTTTGGATAATGAAGGATTTAATTTTTCAATATCAAATAGGAAGTTAAAAGCATTGAGGAATGGTTTCTTAATTGTACAAGGTAAATTAGTTAATGGATTATACATGCTTGATTTTCCCATTCCTATAATTCATGCTCAAATGAATAAAATGAAGCAAGATATCCAAGAGGATGCTATTTTGTGGAATGCAAGACTTGGCCATATCTCCAAGAATAGGATGAGCAAGTTGGAAGCTCTTAAAGTACTAAACGTTAGTGGCATTGCGGACCTTCCCACTTGTAAATCTTGTTTGAAGGGAAAAATGACCAAGGCTCCCTTGGTTGGACAAATGGAGTAATCCACAAGTCTTTTGAATTTGATCTATATGGACATTTGTGGACTATTACTTGCTAGTGGGAGAGGTGGCTATTTTTACTTCATCACTTTCACCGATGACCATAGTTGGTACGAACATGTCTATCTTATGAAGTATAAGTCTGAGGCCTTTGAAAAGTTCAGAGAGTATAAGAATGAAGTAGAAAAATAGAAATAACTTAGTATTAAAGCCCTTTGATTAGATTGAGGGAGATAATACTTAAGTACCTAATTCTTGAATTATTTTAAAAAGAATGGAATTCTCTCTCAATATACTCCACCTGGCACACCCCAACTTAATAGAGCAATTAAGAGAAGAAACCGTACCTTGTTAGACATGGTACGCTGTATGATGAGTTTTTTGATGTACCCATATCTTTTTAGGGATATGCCTTAGGAACAACTGTGAGGCTACTAAACATAGCACCTTTGAAGTTAGTGCCAAAAACACCAAATGATAAATGGCATGGCAAAGCACTCTCTTATCGCTATCTAAAAGTTTAGGGATCTCCCGTCTATGTGAGATGTACAATAGGGGACAAATTGGATAATAGATGTACTTTGTGCAAGTTTGTGGGATACCCAAGAGAGTTTATGGGTTATTACTTCTATGATCTCTTAGAACAAAAGGTGTTTGTCTTAAGGAACATTTACTTTTTGGAGCAAGAATTTCTATTGAATAGAAAAGGCATTATCATTGAACTTGATAAAGTTTGAGATGATCAAGAAGCAACTCGAAAGGTTCGGATTTCTTCATGAGATAGGTCAATCGGATGAAATCCCAAAGACCTATGAGGAAGCTATGTCAACATAGATTTAGGACATTGGCTTGATGCCATGAGATCCAAAATAGACTCCATGTACTCAAACAAAGTATGGACTTTGGTAGATCCACCAAAAAGAATAGTTCCTATTGGTTGCAAGTGGATTTATAAGTGAAAGCTTGGGCTAGATGCAGAGGTAGTAACTTTTAAGATGCAATTAGTGGCAAAAGGTTACACTCAAAGACCTGGTATCAATTTCAAAGAAACCTTTTCACTGGTTGCTATGCCTAAGTCCATTATGATCTTACTTGCCATAACTATATATTATGACTATGAGATATGAAAAATGGATGTGAAAATTACTTTCCTCAATGGTAACGTTGAAGAAGAAATTTACATGGAGCAACCACGAGGTTTTACATCCAAAAAGAGTGAGCAAAAGGTTTGCAAACTCCAAATGTCCATTTATGGACTTAAACAAGCATCCTGAAGTTGGAATATACATTTTGACAAAATGGTCAAATCGTTTGGCTTTGTCAAAAATGTGTATGAGCCATGTGTGTACATGAAGGCTAGTGGGAGTTCAGTATAGTTTATTATGCTTTATGTCGATGGAATCCTTCTCATTAGGAATAAGGTAGGAATGTTAGAGTGCACTAAAGTATGGTTATCGACATAATTCTCTATGAAGGATTTGGGAGAAGCATCCTACATGTTGGGAATATGTATCTATAGAGATAAATCGAGGAATGTTGTGGCTTTCCTAAACCCCGTATATTGATAAAATACTTAAGAGATTTAGTATGGAAGAATCCAAGAGAGGGTTCTTTCCCGTAGGACATGGCATTTGTCTCTCCAAGTCTATGACTCCCATGACTAAGGAGAAGAAATGAGAAATGTCCCAAATACCTTATGCCTTAGCGATAAGGAGCATAATATATGCGGTTCAATGTACAAGACCGAACATGGCACACTCACTAAGTGTTATGAGTTGATTCCAATTCAACTTCAGTGAGAGTCACTAGATGGCCATAAAAATGATCCTTAAGTACTTAAGAAGAACTAAGGACTTATTTTTATTGTACGACAATGGAGAATTGAAACTTGAAGGGTTTTTGGATTTCAGTTTCCAATATGATGTAGATGGCCTCAAATCTACTTTTGGATTTATATTTTACTCAATGGTGGTGCGATAAGTTGGGAATGTTTTAAGCAAGACACCATAGCCAACTCGACCACAAAGGTAGAATATATTGCAGCTTCGAAAGCTGTAAAGGAAGGTGTTTGGATGAAAAACTTCATTCAAAAGTTGGATATAGTGCCTAGCATTGCTAAGCCAGTTGTTGTCTTCTATGACAACAATGAGGGTGGTAGTGCAAGCTAAAGAGCTAAGATCTCATAAGTGTTCCAAGCACAAATAGAGGCGATATCATTTGATTCAGGAGATCATTGATAGAGGTGACATCTAAGTGGAGAGAGTTGCCTCAGAAGAGAACATAACATATCTACTCACAAAACCCCTATCAAAAAAGGTCTTTGAAGAACATCTTGAGAAGATGGGTTTTATGGCCAAGGGGCATTAGCTTTAGGGCAAGTGAGAGATTGTTGGAATAGTACCCTACAAGCCAATAAGATTGGCTTTGTATAAACTATTATCATGTAAAACAATCTTAATTAAATGATATTCTCTATATGTCCATCTTCATCTTATGCTCTATTATACTTACTTGTATTTAGATGAAGCCCTTATATCACCTGAGACTGCAGGACTTGGTTTAGTAACCATGGAATAGGTCTCACAGGGTCGTGATCTTAAAACTTCTAAGTCATAGAATCATATGAGGTGGGGTATCTAAAATTTGGATAGGCTTGCACTAACAATGCATAAATCTAAGTGTTGGAGATTGCTCTATTCCATGAGCAATTGTATGAGATATGGGTGTATGTTAATAAGCACTTGTTAGAGAACAAGGTACTAAAGACCCATCGAAGAATCTACTAGATAGCCGAAGTGTCAAGTCAGTAATGGCTAGTTCTCCTACTTACGCTAGTGCATATTATTAGTTCTCTGACTTGAGGATACATGGTAACCTTATGTCCGGTCTACTTGCATTGACTTATCCTTGACCACTTAGCAAGTCTTTCAGGTTGAGATTGGGTATGAGCTACTTTGCATGGAGGTTTGTGAAATTTAAGATGAAATCCTACTCCTTGCTATTATGAAGGATGAGTACATTTCCTATGTGTTCTATAATGATCGATTCAAAGAAATCCTTGTACAAGGTGGTGTGACAATTTAAAAAAGAAGTTTAATTTGATTAATTAAAAAAGAATGAATCTTGGAGGGAAGACTCAAACGAGATTTGAGATGGTATCTTAATTAATTTGAAATGAGATTCTAAATGTAATTAAGATGCAAATGAAATTCAAATGAAATTTAGATTCCTTTTGCCACTTAAGCAACCCTTCATAGAATGTGTGATGCCACCTTAGCATGACACAAATTCATATCTATATATAGATATAGTGAGGGAGTTGGCTAGAGAGAGATTTAGATATGCCAAAAGGTGTGAAGGATTAGATTTTTCATTTTTCTCCAAAATAACCCCTTTTGTAAGCTAACATTTCATGAGTTGAAAGCTTAGCTTCTTTCTTTCTCCTTTTAGCAATTTTTAACCTCTTCTATTGTCAATTCTTTGGTTTTATTCCAGCTTATGAACTAGAGAATTAGGAAGTCTCATTAGTGTGTCGACTATATCTATAGAGGCAAGACATGTGCCTTGCTCTATTTTTGGAGAGCTCTCTGTGTGAGGTTCAACTTTGCAATTTTCTCTAGGACGATCCAGATGGCTAATTGATTTGAATTTTTGAATGGAGATTTTCAAGGGGTTAGCTATCTCTAATAATTTTTCCATAAGTTTTTGAGGAAATTTCATAAGGCAATCATTGCAATCTTTTTGCTGTGCCATAAGTAGGGAGATTCTGGAATCGGTGAAGTGTTCATTTGTTTCATCTTGGATTTGCTTATCAAGATAATTCTCTATCTAAATCTAAATCCAAGGCATGATTAGATCCCTGGGATGCTTGTAGTAACTAGTTTTTTATCTTTTAAAGTTTCAATTATAGATCCTAATGCTTATTTTACTTTCAAAAGCTAGGAGTTAATGGAGAGATGGTGACCTTTAAGGCGTGACTAGTGGCAAAAGGTTATACTTAAAGACCAAGTATTAATTTCAAGGAAAATTTTTCATTGATCATAATGCCTTAGTCCATTCAGATTTTGTTTGCTATAGCTACATATTATGACTATAAGATATGGCAAATGGATGTGAAAATTGCCTTCCTCAATGAAAACATTGAAGAAGAAATCTATATAGAATAACCATAAGGTTTTACATCAAAAAGGATTGAGTAAAATGTTTGCAAACTCTAGAGATTCATTTATGGACTCAAACAGGTATCCCAAAGTTGGAACATATGTTGTGACAAGACAATCAAATTGTTTGGTTTTGTCAAAAATGTGTATGGTCTATGTATGTACATAAAGGCTAGTGAGAGTAGTGTATAGTTTATTATACTTTACATCGATGACATCTTTCTCATTATGAATGTTAGACTATACTAAAGTATGGTTATCTACTAAATTCACCATGATTGATTTGGGGAATCATCCTACTTATTAGGAATATGTATCTATGGAGATAGATCTAAGAGAATACTGAGGCTTTCCCAAACCATGTACATTAACAGAATGCTAAAGAGGTTTACTATGGAAGAATCTAAGAGTTGGTTTTTTTCCATAGGACATGGCATTCATCTCTCCAAGTCTATGGCCTCCAAGACTAAAGACAGGAGGCAAAGGATGTCCCACATACCTTATGCCTAAGCTATAGGAAGCATGATGTATGCAATTCAATGTACAAGAATAGATGTGGCACATGCTTTTGGTGTTACAAGCTATTTCCAATCCAATCTTGCTGGAAGTTATTGGACAACCATAAAAGCAACCCTTAAGTACTTAAGAAGGACTAAGGACCTATTTTTGGTATATGAAAATGAAGAATTAAAACTTGAGGGGTTTTTGAATTCTAATTTCCAATTAGATATAGATGACCTAAAATCTACTTCTGGGTTCATATTTTGCCTCAATGGTGGTACAATGAGTTGGAAGAGTTCCTCATAAGACACCATGGTTGACTTTACCATAGAGGTAGAATACATTGTGGTTTTAGAAGCTACAAAGAAAGATGTTTGGATGCAAAACTTTATTTAAAAGTTAAATGTAGTGACTAACATTGCTAAGCTAGTAGTTGTCTTCTATGACAACAATGAGACGGTAGCACAGCCTAAAGGCCAAGATCTCATTAACTATCTAAACATATTTTGAGATGATATCATTTAATCCATGAGATTATAGATGGAGGTGACATCTGATTGGAGAGAGTTACCTTGGAAGAGAGCATTGTAGATCAACTAACAAAACCCCCATCGCAAGAGGTCTTTGAAGGACATCTTGAGAAGATGGGCCCTAATGGCATGGGGCATCTTTCCCTAGGCCTTTTTTATGAAGATAGGAGACGGAAGGATTGTATTTACATGGTACGCATAATACTACAGTAGTTCTTCAAATGCATTCATTTTGGCTAACTAGTTGGGCTCCATGGGCTTAAGGTTAGACATCAACCATGGAGATTGGGTACTCTTCAATTAATGAGGTTAGTTGAATTGAGTCACTTAACATAAAGAAGTTTAAGCTAACGTGATTATTTGATATTCCATAAGACACAAGGATTTGTGAGCCTATATCCAATAAATGATAGAATCTAATGGGTCATATACAAAAGCTAATAGCATGACCTATTGAAAAAAAGAGAATTTTCTAAGAGTTAAAAAATTCATGATCGATTTTGGAGGAGGCAAAATTGTAGTCATTTTAGCTTGATCAATGTAAATGTTAAATTGGTCAAATTAAGATTAATTGATTAAGAGTTAATTAATTGATGTCACATAACTATCAATTTGTCAAGTTGATTTAGGAGTTAAATCAATTATGACTAGCTTAAAGAGTTAGACGCATTAACTTAAAGGTTAAGTCAAAGTATTATCAATTAAATTAAAGTGTTTAATTTAATTTAATTGGAGAGTTATTTTTTGAGAGAATAATTAAATGAAGAGTTCATTTAATATGGAATTGGAATTTAATTGGAAGACATTTCAAAAGATGAAATGTATACATCAATTAATATTTTTATTCACTAATTCCTAAAGGTTAGTGGCCACCTTAGCATGGACACTTGGCACTATCTTCTTGAGGATGGTGTGTTGTCTCTTGAGGATGGTGTGTTGACACTTGGCACTATCTTCTTGAGGATGGTGTGTGACAACACACCATCCCACTCTTATATGTAGATATAAGAGGGGAGTGGGTGGCCACTTGGAAATTGAGAGCAAGGTGTGATTATTCTCCCAACATACTTGAGTAGTGGGCATCTAATTTGATAACATCCCCATTATTGTCTCTAACTCTCACCGTCTTCCACCTCCATATCTCTTAGCCTTCTCTCCTATATGAGGGCTAGTAAAATACTAGGATCTAATATCAAAACTTCAGAACATCAAAGTAAGTAGTGCTTAAAAACTAATCAAGGATCTAATAATGCCTATGACTCAAATTTAGATAGAGGATTGTGTTAATGAGCAAATCCAAGGAGTATCAAGTGAACACTTCACTAGTTCTAGAATCTGTTTGCTTATGGCATAGCAAAAAGATTGCAATGATCACCCCGTCAAATTCCTCCAAAAATTATGAAATAATAGATGGAGCTATACAAGACCTCGAATAACTTCCATTTAAAATTTCAAATCAATTGGCCATCTAGAACATCTTAGAGAAAATCACAAAATCGTACCTCAATCAGATGAATCTCCAAAAATGAGCAAGTTACATGCCTTGCCTCTATTTTAAAGATCCACACACCAATGAGACTGTCCTAAATCTCTAGTCTATGAGTTGGAGTAAGACCATAGTTTCTGATGGTAGAAGCTGAATTTAGGGTAGGAAGATGAAAAAGAAGCTTAGCCTTCAACACATAAAATGCTAGCTTGTAAATGTTTTTAGAGAAAAATGAAGAATATAATTCTTCACACCAATAAGCATTCATCTAGCTGGCTAGCTCTCTATATCTATATATAGATGTGGAATATTGCGATGCCAAGGTGGCATCAGACATTCCATGAGGGGGGCGGCCAATGGGGTGCTTCGGTGGCAAAATTTGAATCCAAATTTCATTTGAATTTCATTTGAGTCTTAATTACATTTGAAATCTTATTTCAAATTAATTAAGATGTCATCTCATATCTCATTGGAGTCTTCCCTTTGAAATTCATTCTTCTTAATTAATTAAATTAAAATTTTTAATTTAATTAATAATCCTTTGACTAAACTCTTTAAGTCAAACTAGCTTAACTCCTTAAGCTAAATTCGTTAACTCTTTAAGTTAACTTGACCAATTGATGGTCAGGTTGACACCACATAATTAACTCCTTAATTATTTATCTAATTTAACTCTTAAATTAGTTGATTAATTTAATACTTAAATCAATTAAGTCAAAATTGACCTTCAAAGTTAGCCTAAAAAATCGATCCACTAAGAGATATCATTTCCTAACTCCTTAGAAAATTCTCTCCATTAATTAGGAAGCTCATTGGATTTTATGTGTGACCCAATAGGTTCTACCATTCATTGGACATTCATTAGACATGGGTTCGTAACTCTTTGTGACTTTTGAATATCTTATATTTATTCTAGTTTAAAACTTCTTTTTAAACTGGTCAACTCAATTCAATTAATCTCATTAATTGAAGAGTACCCAATATCCATGGTCGATGTCCAACCTCAAGCCCATGGAGCCCAACTATTTGGCCAAAATGAATATTCTAGAGAACCATTATCGCTCTACGCATGCCATGCAAATACAGTCCTTTTGTCTTTTAGCTCCTAAAAGAGGTCTAGGGCAAGATATTTGTCAGCTCTCTAATAGCCTCGATACTATATCTCTATTCTTAATTTTTGATCTCTGTTGTGTGGCCTCACTTTTGAAAAACTCCTTTTTCAAATTATGACACCATCTTGCACAAGGATTTTTAGGAATCGATTATCATAGAGTACATAGGAGATGCACTTGCCCTACACAACAGTGCAGAGTCGGATTCCATCTTGGATCTCACAAATCTCCATGCCAAGTATCTCATACGCAATCTCAATCCAATAAACCCATTAAGTGGTCAAGAAAGAGTCAAAGCATGAGGACCAAACACAAGTTTACTATGGTTCCTCAAGTTAAAGGACTAATAATATACACTAGCGTAAATAGAAGAACTAGCCATTACCGATTTGCTACTATAGCTATCTAGTGGATTCTTCGGTGGGTCTGTAATGCCTTATTCTCTAATAAACACCCACTACCATGCACCCATGTCTTATGTAGTTGCTCGTGAAATGAAGTAATCTCCAACCCTTGGATTTATGCATTGTTAGTGCAAGTCTATCTGAATCTTAGATGCCCTTTTTTGTAAGATCCTATGACTTGAAAGATTTAAGATCACGACTGTGTGAGACCTATTCAATCATCACTAAATTAAGTCCCACAGTCTTAGGTGATCTAGGAGCTTCATCCAAATGCTAGTGAATTATAATAAAGCATAAGATGAAGATGGCCATATAAAAATATTATTCAATCAAGATTGTTTCACTAGGAAATAGTTTATATAAGGCCAATCTCATTAGATTGAAGGGCACTATTGCAATAATCTTTCACTTGCCCTAAAGCTAATGCCCTATAACCTTAAGACCTATCTTCTTAAAATGTCATTCAAAGAACTTTTGTGATTGGAGTTTCATCAATAGATTTGCTATGTTCTCTTTTGAGGTAACTCTCTCCACTCAAATGTCACCTCTATCAATGATCTCTCGGATCAAATGATATCGTCTCAACATATGCTTGTATTACTAATGGGATCGTGGCTCTTTGGCTTGCACTACTACCATATTATTGTCACAGAAAACAATTTCTAGCTCAGCAATGCTAAGCACTACATTCAACTTTTGAATGAAGTTTTTCATCCAAACACCTTCCTTTGTAGCTTCCAAAGATGGAATATATTCTGCCTCTGTGGTCGAGTCAGCCGTGGTATCTTGCTTGCAACCTTTCCAGTTCATTGCACTACTATTAATGCAAAATATAAATTCAAAAGTGGATTTGAGGTCATCTATATTAGATTGGAAACTAGAATCCAAAAATCCTTCAAGTTTCAATTCTCCATTGCCATATACCAAAAATAAGTCCCTAGTTCTTCTCAAGTACTTTAGGATTATTTTTACGGCCATCTAGTGACTTTCATTGGGGTTGGATTGAAACCTACTTGTAACACTTAGTAAGTGTGCTACATCTGATCTGTACATTGAACCACATACATTATACTCCATATTGCCAAGGTATAGGGTATTTGGGACATCTTTCATTTCTCCTTCTCAGTTTTGGGGGCCATAGACTTGGCTAGACGAATGTTGTGTCCCATGGAAAGAAATTCTCTCTTAGATTATTCCATACTAAACCTCTTTAGTATTTTATTAATGTATAGGGTTTGGAAGAGCTCTAATATCTTTCTCAATCTATCTCTATAGATGCATATTCCTAATACATAGAATGCTTTTCCCAAATCCTTCATGGAGAACTGTGTAGATAACTATGCTTTAGTACACTCTAACATTCCTAACTCATTTTCAATGAGAAGGATGTCCTCAATAAAAAGTTTAATAAATTGTATTGAACTCTTACTTGCCTTATTGTACACAAATGGTACATATACATTTTTGATAAAGCTAAATGATTTCACTATTTTGTCAAAACATACGTTCTAATTTCAGGATGCTTGTTTAAGTCCATAAATGGACCTCTGGAGTTTGCAAATCTTTTGCTCACTCTCTTTGAATGTAAGGTCATGTGGTTGCTCCATATAAATTTCTTCTTTAATGTCATTATTGAGGAAAGCAATTTTTACATCCATTTGCCATATTTCATAGTTATAATATGTAGTTATGGCAAGTAAGATCTGAATAGACTTAGGCATAGTGACTGGTGAAAAGGTTTCCTCAAAATTGATATTGAATCTTTGAGTGTATCTTTTTGCTACTAATCGCGCCTTAAAACTCATCACTTCTCCATCTACACTAAGCTTTCAGTTATAGATCTACTTGCAACCAACAGGAATTATTCCTTTTGGTGGATCTACCAAAGTTCATGCTTTGTTTGAGTACATAGAGTCCATTTTAGATTTCATGCCATCAAGCTAATGCCCCGAATCTATGTTCAATATAGCTTCCTCATAGATCTTTAGATCATCATCTGATTGTCTAGTTTTATGAAAAAATATGAATATTTTAGGTTATTTCTTGATCTGGTGCAACCTTCTCAGAGGTTATGTACTAGGCTCTTGCAATTCTGATGTTTCCACCACTTGTGGGATTTCTTGATCGTCTTGAACTTCATCAAGTTCTATGACAATGCCTTTTCTATCCAATAGAAATTTCTTTTCCAAAACGTAGGCATTCCTTAAGACAAACACCTTTTGTTCTGAAGGATCATAGAAGTAATAACCCATAAATACTCTTGGGTATCCCACAAACTTGCACGAGATGGATCTACTATCAAATTTATCTTTCATTGTCTGTCCCATGTAAGCGCAAGATCCTTAAACCTTTAGATCATGGTAAATAGGTACTTTGCCATGCCATATCTCATATGATATTTTTGACACTGACTTTAAGGGTACTACATTTAGTAGCCTTACAGTCGTTTCTAAGATGTATCCCTAAAAGGATATAGGTATGTTAAAAAAACTCATTATGCATCATACCACATCTAACAAGGTACAGTTTCTTTTCTTGGCTACTCCATTGTGTTGGGGTGTGCCGGGTGGAGTCCATTGAGAGAGAATCCCATTTTCTTTAAGATAATTCAAGAATTCAGTACTTAAGTATTCTCCCCCTCGATTCGATTGAAAGGTCTTAATAATAAGTCCCTTTTGCTTTACTACTTCATTCTTATACTTTTTGAACTTTTCAAAGGCTTTAGATTTGTACTTTATAAGATACACATGTTCGTACCAACCATAGTCATCGGTGAAGGTGATGAAGTAAGAATAACCATCTCTATCACTAACTCTTAGTGGTCCACAAACATTCGTATGGATCAAATCTAAAAGAGTTGTAGATTACTCCATTTGTCCTACAAAGAGAGCCTTGGTCATTTTCCCTTCAAACAAGATTCACAAGTAGGAAAGTTCTCAATGCCACTAATTTTTAGTGCTTTGAGAGCTTCCAACTTGGTCATTCTATTTTTAGAGATATGGCTAAGTCTAGCATGCAATAAAATGACATCTTCTTGGATATCTAGCTTTCTATTATTTGTTTGAGTGTGCATTAGAGGAGTAGGAAAATCAAACATGTATAATCCATTAACTAATATTCCTTGAGCAACTAAGGAATCATTCCTTAATGTTTTCAACTTCCTATTTGATATTGAAAAATCAAATCCTTCATTATCTACAATAGGAATTGAAATAATGTTCTTAACAAAATTAGGTGCATAGTAAATTAGATCAAGAATGATACAAGCATTTCCTAAGTCTAGTATCATAACGCCTTAGACTTTAGCCGCAAGTCTTGCTTATTTCCAAGGCAGATGATCAAATCCCCTTTATGTAGACTCTTTCTTTTTTTCATCCCCTGTAACGAGTTATAGAGGTGAGAACCACATACAGTATCAAATACCCATGAGGAAGAATTAGTTATCAAATGCACCTCAAAGAAATATATACCCTTCTCAAAAGTAGTTAAGTAAGCTTTGCAATTTCTTTTCTAGCAACCCTTTCACCACAATGGAAACAATTTACATAGGTTTTAGCCTTCTTCTTAACTCTTCCAGAACTCTTCTCGAGTTGCTTTGCTTTCGAGGAAGTACTTTTTTTTCTTTTACCTCTCTTCTAGGGTCCCTAGGACCTTTTGACTTGGAAAAGTATGACACCATAAGAGGTTTTTCATTTTTCATTATCACCTCTACAGTCACTAACATGTTTATCAATTTGTTGATCATCACTATCTGCTTGGACATATTAAAGTTTACAATGAATTAGTCGAACGAGGGTGACAATGATTAGAGGATCAAATCCACGTAGAGGTCATTATCCATGATCATGTCAAGTTGTCCAAGATTTTCTATGAGTTCAATCATTTTTAGCCCATGATCATGGGCACTTCACTCATCATTATCCTAAAGAGTTCCTTAGACAAAGTGAACCTTTCATGTTTAGTTTGAACACCACACAACTCTTGTAGGTGTGTGTAGATATCACAAGCATATTTCATGTGCTCATGATTCTTTTGGAGGTCATTAGTCAGGGATGCCAATATGAGGTATCTAACATGTAGATCATCATCCATAAATATCGTGAACACTTCACAAACCTCATTGGTTGCATCATCACCTAAAGTGTCCGGTGGACTTTGATCAAGAACGTATGTCCTCTTATTGGAGTTAAGAATTATCTTAAGGTTTCTCAACCAATTTTAGAAGTTATGCATGGTGTGTTTATTGGTTTCCAAAATGCTTGTGAGTATATTTTTAGCCATTTGTTTGTTGAAGATTAAAAAATCTACATGAGGTGAAAAAAAGAGAATAAGCATGTGATTGAATTTGATATTAAAAACATGTTCATGGTCTTTCAAGCATGTTTTTCTCCCACTATTTTATCAAATTCTTCACCCTCAAGATGAATTCTAGAAACTAAATTTTCTAGCGAGAATCAAGACTCCAATGACTTGCCAACGGACCCCCGTGACTGTGTGTCATCTATACTACTAAGTGTTAAGTCAAACCCATCAATCAAACTTTATCTCAAGATGGCCGCACGACGTCCCCTATGATCGAGTGCCAATGTATGAGGGTTCCCAAGTCAAAGGTGCATCTCATGTTAAGTGTATGCTCACAACTTTCCTCTTAAGTGTGACCCCCATTACTGAGTGCCATCGCATAAAATTGGTAGCATCATTATAGCATACACTTATTAGTGAAAGGCTTGGATTAATTAAAACTCTTTTAATTTGTATCCATTTTAACTTAATATTTGAAATTACTTAGACATTCTAAGTAGAGGATTTTTGCTTGCAAAGATCTCATCATTTTTATCATCTTATTTAGGTTCTCTATATCCTAATCATGCATCTCATACGTCAATAAGATATGGAACGTGTAAATAAGTAAATAGCCTAGTATGATCCTAGGGTGGGATGACCATGACCCTAACTAAGTGATGCACCTAGAGCTATAGGTGTATCACTTCGGTTGATTTTAATTAGGTTAAATTAAACAAAACTATTACATGAGTGTATCTCATATATTCATGGGTTTTCAAATGGCATCCATGCCTTCATTGGACACCTTGCTCTATGCAACATTTACATGATATAAAAATCCTCACTCCTAGCGATTTTACTCTTGTAACTATTACAAGATAGAACAAGAGACATGCAAGAACCATTTAATACAATCCATTTCAACAACTTTGAAATAGATAAAATCAATTTTAAAGGCTCATGATCATCCTCATTCATCTATCATCCATTCAACAATTAAATGAATAATAAATAAATCTAGAATTTACAAGTAATTTCAATAATTAACTGCTTATCTCATAAACAAATAATTGAACCAAGCATAACATTTATGCCTTGAATTAGAGATCAACTTTAATCAATTTTTAAAAGCATTCAAATATATCGAACATAATTTTAAGACATTGCACAACACTTGTGCACCTAATGTGCGTAGTGCAAAAACTTATTGAGCATTAAAGGAGTTGAGAAAACAACTCGAAGCTCACCAAATGCCCCTAGAACCAAATTTCGTAGCAGCCCTTGGCACATGGCTAGGCAGCTTGTGCGCACGGTGTGCACACGCTGCCTGGCTAGTGCCAAGTTTGTTCCTTACTTAACTTTTATACACCAAATATTTTAGCATGTGTTCTCAAAATTATAACACACATTTCATATTAATTTCCAGATTCAAAACACCTTTTAAAACTAAGAATATACAAGTGCTCAAACATGCCTTCAAAAATTAGGAAAAGTAAGAACAAAATTCTTCAAATAATCTCCAACATAATTCCAATCATATTGGATCCAAAAATGACCAAAACTTTTTCATCCATTAATTATCATGCTATATAAAAATACAACATCAATTAATGCCAAATCAACATTCAACATTAATCACTATGAATTAAAACATATTAACTATATGAATTAACACTTAAATCACATAATAGCATGTTTTTAATTTATCAATCAAGAAGCCTCGCACAAATCAACCAAATTCTCCAATCCATCAATTGAATCGAGAATATGGTGATCTAGATTGATTCATCACTTGAATCAATCAATCAAATAAAATCCAAACCTAAACATGATTTTGGCTCTAATACCACTTAAAGGTTAGTAAGGCACTAGAATCTAATATCAAAACTTCAAAACATCAAAGTAACTAGTGCATACAAGCTAACAAAGGATCTGATAATGCCTATGATTTAGATTTAGATAAATGATTACCTTGATGAGTAAATCCGAGGAGTATCAAGTGAAAACTTCATTGGTTCCAAAACTTCCTGCTTGTGGCATAGTGAGACGATTGCAATTATTGCATTATCAAATCACCTCCAAAAATTATAAAAAAAATATATAGATCTATAAAACACCTTGGACAACTTCCATTTAAAATTTTAGATCAATTTTCCATCTATAACATCCTGGAGAAAATTGCAAAGTCAAACTTTGAGCAGGTGGATATCTAGAAATGAGCAAGTCACATGCCTTACCTTTATTGTAAAGATCCACACACCTCTGAGACCTTCCTAAATATCTAGTCTATGAGTTGGACTAAGGCCAAATATTTTCTAATAGTGGAGATTGAATTTAGGTAGGAAGATGAAAAAAAAGCTTAGCCTTCAACATATGAAATGCTAGTTTGCAAATATTTTTGGAGGGAAACGAAGAATCTAATTCTTCACATCAGTAAACATTTATCTGGCAGGCTAGCTCTCTATATCTATATATAGATGTGGAATAGTATAAAGCCAAGGTGACATCAAACATTCCATGAGGGGGGGTGGCCAATATGGGGTTCTTAGGTGGCAAAATTTGAATCCAAAGTTCATTTGAATCTTAATTACATTTGAAATCTCATTTCAAATTAATTAAGATGCCATCTCAAATCTCATTCAAGTTTTCCCTCCAAAATTCCTCAAATCTCATTTATGTTTTCCCTCCAAAATTCATTCTTCCTAAATAATTAAATTAAACTCTTTAATTTAATTAATTATTCTTTAATTTAATTTTTTTAAGTCAAACTAGCTTAACCCCTTAAGCTAAATTTGTTAACTTGACTCTTTAAGTTAACTTGACCAATTGATGGCTATTGGCACTAAATAATTAACTTCTTAATTATTGATCTAATTTAACTTTTAAATTAGTTGATTAATTTAACACTTAAATGAATTAGGCCAAAATTGACCCTCAAAGTTGGCCTTAAAAATCAGTCCACTAGGAGATATCATTTTCTAACTCAGAAAATTCACTCAATTAATTGGAAAGCTCATTAGATTTTATGTGTGACCCAATAGATTCTACTATTTATTGGACATGGGCTCACAACGCCTTATGACTTTTGAATATCTTATATTCATTCTAGTGCCTACAAGCTCCTTTTAAACTAGTCGACTCAATTCAATTAATTTCATTAATTAAAGAGTACCCAATCTTTATGGTTGATGTCCAATCTCAAGCCCATGGAGTCCAACTAATTGGCCAAAATGAATATTCTGGAGAACCATCATCACTCTACGCTTGCCATGCAAATACAATCCTTCTATCTTCTGTCTCTCAAAAGAGGCCTAAGGTAAGATCTTTGTCAGCTCCCTAATAGCCTTGATACTATATCTCTATTTTTAATGTTTGATCTTTGTTATGTGACCTCACCTTTGGAATACTCCTTTTATAAATTGTGACACCACTTTGTGCAAGAATATTCGGGAATCAATCATCATAAAATATATAGGAGATGCACTTGCCCTTCACAGTAGAAATGAGTTAAATTCCATCTTGGATATCACAAAACTGTATGCCAAGTACCTCATATCCAATCTCAACTCAAAAGACCTACTAGGTGGTCAAGGAAGAGTTAAAGTATAAGGATTGGACATAAGGTTACCGTGGATCCTCAAGTTAAAGAACTAATAATATGCACTAGTATAAGCAGGAGAACTAGCCACTACCGACTTGCCACTACAGCTATCTAGTGGATTCTCTAGTGGGTCTTCAATGCCTTATTCTCTACAAGCACCCACTAATATGCACCAGCATCTCATACAATTGCTCATAGAATGGAGCAATCTCCAACCCTTAGATTTATGCATCGTTAGTGCAAGTCTATCTAGATCTTTGATGCCTCGTCTCATAAGATCCTATGACTTGAAAGATTTAAGATCACGATAGCATGAGACGTATTCCATGATCATTGAACCAAGTCCCATAGTCTTAGGTAATCTAAAGACTTCATCCAAATGCTGGTGAATTACAGTAAAGCATAAGAAGAAGATGGCCATATAAAATATCATTCAATTAAGATTGTTTTACTAGAAAATAGTTTATACAAGGCTAATCTCATTGGCTTGCAGGGTACTATTCCAACACTATATTCTCTACAGATATCTCCAGCTATATTGTAGAAAATAGGTCTTAGTTATGGAGTGTGGACTATTTCATTAGAGGCAAATTGTTTGGGTTGTTTTTGCTCATGTTGAAGCGATTTCTGGTTGCCTCTTCTGACTAGTTTTGGGAGACCTTCTCATGTTCTAATTGGGCTGATTTTTGGGTTATAGAATCCTCAAGGGGTTGAGACATTCTAGTAGAAATTTCAACTTGAAAGGAGGAGCCTAACTTAGGGGATACCGGTAGTGAATTTGTTGCGCCAGTGAGAGGCTTTTTCGACAGTTGAAAAGAGTTCTTCTCTTGTTCCTTGTTTTTTTGTTTGCACCAAGGTATTTCTTTTCTCTAAGTCTGAATCCTATGCATGTTTAGATCCTTGTGGTTGTGTGTGTTCTAATTTATTCAGCTTATATTTTTAAAAATAAAAAATATTTGGATCCTAGTGCCACACATACCTTTACAATCTCCATAATATATGCAATGTAGAAGTCATCTTCTTCATCGATAGCCTTAAATGTTCGAAAACAAACAAGTTCTACATTTACGTCCATTACCGGAGGTCCCATTGAATTAACCATTTCATTGAAACCTCTATTCTCATTGTCACTTAATTACATAATGTCAATTGATATCTTATACTCATCTGACAAAAAGGGCTTTAATTCACGTTCAAATAAAAAATTTGATTTCAACAGTGTCATTTACAACCGTATTTATTCAAATAAATTGAATTCATAATAAAAAAAATTATAAATCTAATATAAGAAGAGAAGTGATGAATATTGAAATTTCAGTTTTGAAAATTTTCAGTAGTGTCCACGGCTTTATTTCACTGACTTATTTTATTGAGGTTTCTTTCAAAATCTCAAACAATAGAAGTGATAAGAATCAATTCAACCACTGTAACATATAAAATGAAAATTGTGGACGTCAGATTAATCCACTCGCAGAACCAATGGCAGTTAAGAGAATATGCTGCTGCAAACAAAGATAGCTCTCAACATTTGGCCGTCTATTTCACTTTCTAACTCGAACACGGGGCATAGAAAGTTTAGTATGCAGTAGCGCAGATAGTTCTATGTGATTATGTTAGAGAACACTTTGATAGCAAAACGCAAATTTGGGGGGGTGGCGCGACGGAATCGAGATTGAGGGAGGGGGGGCGGGGGGTTCACGGCGAAAGAAAGATTGAGGGTTTACGACAGAAAAGAGAATGCTTGCTCCTTTCTGCTCTTCATTTTTGTTTTTGATAAATTGACTTTCTATTTTTTCAACAAACTAGGGTTAGGGTTAGGTTAGTACATTTTTAATAAGTTAGTTTGACAATAGTAAAAAAAGAGAAGAAATAGTAAATATTTAGAAGACTTGTCATTCAATTAGATAAGAACTGCTGTTAGGCCAAAACAAGGGTGCCCTGACCGTAGACAAAGCCTGATTTCTTAATCATAGGAACAAACTTGGGATTGAACTTAGGATTCCGAATTAGTTTGGATTCATTTGCCTAAATATTTACAGCTTGTTTGGTTATGTCTTCATTTTTTTTATTTTTAATATTTTCAAATTTTAAGAAGTTCATTAGAGAAAATGAATTTGTATTTAAATAGTTTGTTGAAAAAGTAATAATTATATATGATTTAGTAAGTTGCAGGTGGAGAGATACAGTAATAATGAAATAAAAAGAGAAGATGTATAAGTTATTGGAAAAAATATACAAGTTATTGGGAAATGTGTTTTGAGATGAAAATGAATTTTTGATGAAAATGATGGTAAATTGTTGATAATTCATTTGCTAATAGTGAAAATGGCGAAAATAAATTTGAAAATATGAACAAACAAGCCCTTACTTTCCCTAAAAATATATATAGATACTTTTTCAAAATATTACTAAAATATTATTGTTGCTGTATGAAATTAGAGCTATGGGTCCTTTATGCTAGATAGTAATGTGACGGTCCATTTTCTTTGAAATAGGTACCAAGAGATTCTCTACTCTAAAAGTTTTAGAAAGTTTACGATTCTTTGCGAATGATTTCTTATGCCCAAATTCTTTTTGAGGCATAGTATTTATAATTTTTTCTTTAGTGGGTTTAGGCCCATTAAGGTTTCGTTGCACTCTTTCATGGGCTTTCTACGACTATTATTCAATAAATTAATTAAATCCTTTTTGGGCCTTTTTCAGTTCCTTTAATAAAGTGCCATTGTTTATTAATTATACATATTATTAAGCTCCTAAATTTTCATATTGAAAATATATTATAAGTTTGGAATCTTCTTTTACTTTATCTTAATATAATAAAATAAGGTCTTTTATTTGATTAATTTTACTTATCCAATTTAAGTGTGTACTTGTTGTAATGCAAATTTTGTATCTGCAAAAATTAAAATTACTATATAAGAAAATTTGTGTAAATAAAAATAAAATTTATTGATGTGGATGTTGGAATAGTGCCCCACAAGCCAATTGCATTGGCCTTGTAAACTATTTCCCTGTAAAATAATCTTGATTGGATGATATTTATTATATGTCTATCTTCATCTTATGCTCTTTATTTTCTTCACTTGTATTTGGATGAAGCCCATAGATCACACAAGATTATAGGACTTGGACATGCAATGGATGGTGATCATGGAATAAGTTTTACATGATTGTGATCTTAAATCTTCCAAGTCATAGAATTTTATGAGATAGGGCATCTAAGATCCGGATAGACTTGCACTAATGATACATAAATCTAAAGGTTGGATGTTGCTCCATTCCATGAGCAATCCCATATGAGATGTGGATGCAAATTGGTGGGTGCTTGTTAGAGAACAAGACATTGAAGACCCGTTTGTAGACTCTACTAGATAGTCGAAGTGGCATGTTGGTAGTGACAAGTTCTCTCACTTATGCTAGTGCATATTATTAGTCCTTTAACTTGAGGATCCATGGTAGCCTTGTATTTTGTCCTTATGCTTTGACTCTTCCCTGGTCACTTAGAAGGCCGTTTGGGTAGAGATTGGGCATGAGTTGCTGGACATGGAGGTTTGTGAAATTCAAGAAGGAATCCTACTTCTTGTTTTTGTGAAAAATGAGTACATCTCCTATGTGTTCTATAATGAACAATTTCTAAAAATTCTTACACAAGATGGTGTGATAATTTGGAAAAAGAGTTTTTCAAAGATAAGGTCACACAATGGAATAGAACATTAAGAATAGAAGCATAGTATCAAGGCTATTAGAAAGCCGGCAAATATCTTACCCTAGGCTTCTTTCAAGAGATAGGAGATAGATGGACCATATTTGCATGGTATGTGTAATGGTAAAATGGTTCTTCTAGAGCATTCATTTTGGCCAATTAGTTGGGCTCCATGGACTTGAGGTTGGACATCGACCATGGAGATTGGGTACTCTTCAATGAATGAGACTAATTGAATTGAGTCGCTTAGTTTAAAAGAGTTTAAACTAAAGTGAATATTTGATATTCCAAAATCACAAAGAGTTGTGAGCTCATATCCAATGAATGGTAGAACACACACCAAAGCTAATAAAATAACCTATTGAAGGAAGGTGAATTTTCTAAGAGTCAGAAAATTCATGACCAATTTTTGGAAGAGGAAAAATTGCAGTCATTTTGGCTTGATCAATTTAAATATTAAATTGGTAAAATTAATTTAAGAATTAAATTAATGTCAATTTATTAAAGGTTAATTAATTGATGTCACATGACTATCAATTGGTCAAAATTAATTTAAAGATTGAGTTAATTTGGACTAGCATAAATTGTTAAGTGCTTTGACTTAAAAGTTAATCAAACGATTATTAATTAAATTAAAGTGTTTAATTTAACTAAATTGGAGAGATAATATTTGGTAGAGTTATTAAATGAAGAAGTCATTTAATAAGAATTAGAATTTAATTGCAAGATATTTCATTAGATGAAATTTATACTTCAATTAAATTCACTAATCATAAAGTTAGTGAACACCTAAGTAAGGGACACTTGGCATCATCTCCTTGTGGGAGGTGTGTGACCACTCTTACATATAGATATGGTAGAGTGGTTGGCCATATACATGTGAGGTGTGCACATTTTATGTGATTTTCTCCCAACAATATTGTGTAGTGAGAATCTAAGTTGTTAGACTCCCATCAGTCTCTCCTTCTCCCTCCTCCTTCCACCTCAATGTTCCTAGCCTTTCTCCCCTCATTCTATGCATATTTTTATAGCCTTTCTATATAGGATAGGCCATAGATTTGGTGTGTGAATATTTGCATTAGAGGTAATCTATTTTGGTCACTTTTGCTCTTGACTAGAGCAGTTTCTAGCAGCCGATTTTTGTTTCTTCAAGGAATACCTCTGGTGTTCTGATCGGCTTGAAATTTATACTAACGAATTATCAAAGGGTTGAGGAGTTTCAATAAAAATTTCAACCAAAACGGAGGAGTCCATCTAGGGAAAACTAGGTGGTGATTTTGTTGCATTGGTGAAGAGCTTGTTTGATGGTTGAAGAGAGTTTTCTTGCTATTCAAATTTTTTGCTTTCACACAAGTATTTTCATCTTCTAAATCTAAATCATATGCATGTTTAGATCCTTGTGGTGTTATGTGGGCTAGTTTATTCTTTTTTTAAAAAAAATATATGGACCATAGTGCCACACGAACCTACAGTGGATACCATATCTAATCTAATCATATGATTTTTCCCTCTGAGAGATTATTTTTAACTTTGATAAGCTCCATGATGAATTTCTTGTACATCATCGATCTCCTCTTACTTGATTTGAAAGAATAACATCAATTCAAGGGTTTCGCATCTAATCTTGAATCAAAAATTGAAATTTGATAAGTTCACAATGAACGCCATGGATTCCCTTGAGTTTGATTTGAAATATCACATAAATTGAAAGGCTTCACACTATTATCTTGAATCAAATTCCATAATTTGATGAGTTCTTCAATGAATGCCATGGATCTTCTTGAACTTAATATAAAAATAATGTTAATTTAAGGGCTTTATGCTGTAATCTCAAATTAAATGTTGTAATTTGATGAGCTCCACAATGAATGCCTTGAATGTCACCAATCTCTTTGAATTTGGCTGAGATATTTGTTGAACTCCTTTAAGATCTCTCTTATTTTCTATGACTTGAGTGGTGTGGGATGAGCTTTGATCACCATTTACTATAGATGTTTATTGGGAGAACTCTCAAATAGCTTGAATTTCTTTGATAGTTATCTATTTGATGAGATAATATCAAATATCTTTGATTTTATTGATTCACGTATATAGACATGCTATATGTCAAAATTAGTTAGCCTAAAATTGCTAAGCCATAAGACTTGATTTGATTGGTTGTGCCACTTTATCTTAACAATTATCAATATTTGATTTGAGTACAAATAAAATATTATAGTATTACTTAAAATTAACTATTTATCTTTTGGAATTGATGTAATAAATTCCAAGATATAAATACAAATTCTAAATCAATAACTAGTATATTATTTCCAAGTGTCATTTTTTTTAATTACCCAAAAATTAATGTTTCTGCAAATATCCCCACTTCAAGGCTTGGTGAGTGATGCTGATCATCTATGAAAGAGGTGAGGCTTGAAGTATTTGAGAACTTTTTCCTTTCATATCTTTTTTTTTTCATGTACGTCTACTGCAAGAACATCCTCCAAGCATTTTTCGACCATGGTGCCCTTTTATAAACATGCTACATATTACCATCGAGAATGATCAATCTTTTTATGGATTCTTCATAGACTTTTCAAATTGTTTATACTTGGATTTTTTTATCTTAAATTTGTTCCATCTACTAAGGAATTGCTCGATGCTAATAACTACCAACCTTCGCTGCCATAAAACTACAAGTAATTATTTGCGACATATCATATGCTTCTGCAAGATCCCAATGACGTATCTATTACTAATCATATTAGCTTTTGGTTTAGAAGCTCAATCGATTATGCACAACCCTCTTTAAGATCATTTTGAAAGATACTTGTTAAGATAAAGTTGTTTCCTAATCTTGGTGAACCCACATATCTCTTTTATCTCACACCAAGGAGTACGATGAACCATTTTTGATGTAGCTTTTGTTGTAGAGAAGCTTCACCATAGCAATTACAACTTTCAAAAGTCTTTAAATTTTGCTTCCAAGTATAAAAGATTTGAGCTCACAAACAAAATTAGCTATCTCATGAATAAATCAAACTTATTCAACAATATGATTGAATTTGAAAATGAAACCAAACTTATTTAATAAGATGGATAAACTTGGAAAACAAACGTAAGCTGCCTATATTCCTGATAACAAGATCAAGTCATAACATAGTTCAAAATACTCATCTTTTAAAAAAAGGGTTATACACAATTTATACCCATACAGGGCAAAAGTAACACGCAGTTTAGGCTCGTGTGATGAGCATATTTAACTTAAGTATACATTTTATCCTTGTGTTAATGAGTCCATTACATTTGATTGATAATTTATACTCATGCAAATGAGTCTACTTGAGTTTGACTTAATAGATAGTTTACACTCTTATTAAGGAGTAAATAATGGGACTTTAATTTAAAGATTTTTGATGATTTGTGCTTGTATGTAAGATAATTTTTACGATCAAGCTTTTATTAAGGAACATATGGGAAGACTTAAATTTAAAGATTTCAAATAGTTTATAATCATGTCTAGGAGTATTATTAACAGTTTAAGCTCTTATCAATGAGCACTTAGAATTTGGAGACTTGAGTCTTGGATTTAAAGAATTAGAGACTTTTGAAGACTTGAGTCTTGGATTTAAAGAATTAGAGACTTGATTCTTGGACTTGGAGACTTGAGTAAATTTGAAGACAATTAGAGACTTCAGTCTTGGATTTGGAGATTTGGAGACTTAATTCTTAAACTTGAAAATTTGGAGACGTGAATCTTGGATTTGAAAACTTGGAGACTTGAATTTTGGATTTAAAGACTTGGAGACTTTATTTTAGATTTAAAAACTTTAAGACTTGAGTTATGGATTTGTAGACTTGGAGATTTGAAGATTTGATTCATAAACTTGAAGACTTGGAAACTTGAGTCATGGATTTAAGAGACTTCGAGACCTAAAGATCTGAGTATTGGATTTGGAGATTTTAATTTGAGAATTTTATATAGTTTATGCTCATAGCTAGGAGCAGTATTAACAATTTAGGCTCTTATTATGGATCACCTGGGATTTGAAGATGAAAGTTAATTGCCCCTATCATTTTTCTCATCCTTGACACCATTTGAGTTTTCTTGTTTTTCAAAATCCATGCTCATTTCAACATTATGTGTACAAGTTGCCAAAATTTGAAATATTTTTCATCTGTTTCCTTGAAGTATGCAACAAAGACTCCAATGCAAGCCTTTAACAATTGATCTTTATAGTCAAGGTTCAAATTTCTCTAGCAATTAATATAGCCAATTTACTGATTCTTCTTTTCATTGGTGAGACTTGGTGAGTTTAATTATTTTGACCATACTTCCAGTATTATAAAAGTAATTGAGCAATTCTTGTTCCAACTACTCCTAGCTGTGAATTGAGCATTTTTCTAGGTTAGTATACCAATCAAAAGCATTATGCTTTAAAGATTGAACAAAATACTTGACTAGATGGTCACCATATGTCCTAACATCATTACAGGTCTTGATGAAATGATCTACATGCTGCTTTAGATTACCCTTACCATCAAATTGCTAAAAATTTGAGCTTTAGTAATCAATTGGCATCTTCAAATCATTAATCCTTTGAGTATAAGGCTTGTAGTAAAACATAAATGATTTAGAACTTCCATCAAGCTTATCTTCGATAGTTTTCATGATAAACTGCTTCGTGGGTTAATGGGAATTAGTCAATAAGTAGAAACTTGTAGTTCTTTTGTTGCAATCATTTCGACAAATTGCCTAAACTTGTTCCCCTATGATGCGACTGGCATCATCATTGTCCATTTCCTCATCAACTTGGAGATTTGAGAGTTTTGTTCTTGGACATGCTTCAAAAGTCCTTCAATAGCATTCGTTAAATTTGTAATTTGTTTCTCTAAGGTTGTAGTACTTGTCACCATCATGAGTACCATGCTCAAGGACTTAATGCTAGTGAATGATGAGAATTCTTTCTTTAACTCTCCACCATTTTCATTTATATCAATAAGATGTAGCAATGCCTTTTCCATAACAAGCAAAGGAGCTTCTTTGAAGATGATTGCAAAATCTTGGGCATACTTCTTAGTGATACCAACAAAACTTTTGATCCGGCACTAGAGACACTTGAGGTAATAATTTTCATTAATGTGGCTTTGCAAGCTGTCATATGATACTTCAATTTCTTTCTTGATGAAGAGAAAAGATGAGAGGTAGAGAACTCCCACTAGGAATGCCAGAAATTTGTAGAGCAAATTTCGTATCTACAAAAGTTGAAATTAAAAGACAAAAATTTGAACAAATAAAAATAAAATATTTTGAAATTTATAATGGGGTATAATTCCTAATTTAATCTTTTGATTCTTTCTTTTAGGAGATGGTTTTGAACTTGGATGAACTCTGCAATGCATGCTTTGAATGCCATAGATCTTTTTTACTTGATTTGAGAATAAAACGCCAATTCGAGGGCTTCACACCTAATCTTGGATCAAACATCAAAATTTGATAAGTTCTACAATGAATGCCATAGGTCCCTTTGAATTTGATTTGAAATATAACATTAATTCAAGGGCTTTGCACTATTATCTCGAATCAAATGCCATAATTTGATGAGCTCCACAATGAATGCCATGGATTTTCTTGATTTTGATGTAAAAAATAATGCCAATTCAAGGGCTTTGTAATGTAATCTTGAATCAAATGCCATAATTTAATGAGCTCCACAAGGACCACCTTGAATGCCATGGATCTTCTTAAATTTGATTGAGAGAATTGTTGAACTCTTTTAAGATCTCCCTTGTTTTCTATGACTTTAGTGGTGTGGGATGACCTTTGATCACCTCTTAGTATAGATGTTTAGCGTAAGAATCTCTGATAACTTGAATTTTTTTTATAGTTATCTCTTTGATAAGATAATGTCAAATATCAAGAGATAATATAAAATATCTTTCATTTAATTAGTCCATGCATATAGACATGCCACATATCGCAACTTGGTTGGCCCAAAATTGTTAAGCCACAAGTCTTGATTTGATTAGTTGTGCCACTTCATCTCAATAATTATCAATATTTAATTTGAGTACAAAATAAATATTAAAATATTAATTAAAATAAATTATTTATGTTTTAAAATTAAATTTAATAAATTCTTATATTCAAATAGAAATTTTAATCAATGACTAGTACATTATTTCCAAGTGCCATTTTTTAATTGACCATAAATTAATTTATCTACTTTTGCATATGTTTTAAAGGCCTGGTAAGATTTCTCATTGCATTTATCCAAAAACTTTAACAAAATTTCAATCCTAACATGGTAAGGAATAGGGCTTTCGAGGCACGATCAAAGTTAACTCAAACTTCACGATAGAGTATGGTGGCAAGGCATTGTAGTAAAGGGGTTTGTCAACTGCTTTGGTGACAATAAATGAAGTGGCCACCTAGTGGTGTTTGCATTGAGTGCCTAGGCATACATGTGCTAGGTACTTAAATGCGATACTATAAGTATGGCACTCGAACATATTACTTAGAGGCATTTGAGCATGGCACTATGTGTGGTGCTTAGATGAGGCTCCCAGATGCACTTAAGTGTGGCGCTCGTGTTGGGGGGGCCATATTGGACCTTGCATATTTACCTTGATATGCGGCCATCTAGCCCTTTTTAGACTTATAGAGTGGTCATAAGTTTGTATCCCAAAAAGGATTTAGTGAATTTTCATTCAAAGTTTTCATTTTTAGGAAGTCTTTTGATACTATAGAGGGGGTTTATAGTTTTGGGTAAAACTCTCACTTTTCTTATAGAGTACTTTATCTATCATGCTCTTCAAGGAGCCCTGCCAAGCCTTAGGTTACAGAGGTTATTTTTCAATGTTTTGGGTGATCAATTCTTTTCTAAAGACTTAAGGGCACATTGATTTGGATTTATGTAAGGGGAATGGTTTACAATCTTGTGGTGTTTTAATGTGCATCAGACATAAATGTGTGGACTTACATAACAGTGAAGTTAATGCATGTCCTGCATAGGGCTCAAATTTGTAGTTTTTTGTTCTAAAGATCCTTTAGGATTACTTATGGAGTTTTATGTTCACCTAAGTGCTTAAGCTTTTTCTCTTGCTTATAAATCTATCTTCATAGCCAAATAAGCTTTCAATGATAACATATCATCTTTTATCCAGGGTACCTACAAAATGGGAGTCTACTTAATAGGTAGCCATGGTAAGGTGAGGTTATTTACACCCATGAGGGGCTTTCGGAGTGCCTTATAGAGGTACTTCTTTAGAGAGTACTTAGGGATGCGTTACAGCATTATACTACTCTTGTGACTTTAGAGGGTCTTTGTTAGAAATATGACACTTTGTATTTTGACAGTCTTTCTACTTCTAATGATTATAGTTTCTCTATTAAGAGTTTCTTGACAAGTATCTTCAAGAGGACTTGCAGTGATTGGAACTTGCATGAGCCCCTTTGCTTTTCTTCAAACAACTATGTATTGGCTAGGTATAGGGTGGAATTCATCTTTGCAACATTACCAAATTTCATTTTTTTGCTATAGAGGTTGAGAGGCCAGCATGTCAGCTAGGGATGTAAATGGATATTAAATGGATTGAATACACTATTTCTATATTCGTATTCTCTTAACTTTTTGAATATTTAGATACGGATATGGATATAGATTTGACAGATATTAAAAAATGATATCCAAATTTATATCCATCGGATATCAATTGAATTCAGATATATCTGTATTTGATTTACTTATTTAAATTTATTCAAATTTCGTTAAATGTTTCCACATTTAAATTATTTTTCTATATTCATATTTGATGATAATTATTTAAATATCTATCTATAAATATCTAAATATAAATCTATGAACCTATAATAAATACATGTTTTAATTAATAAAAGAAATGTTTTAATCTAAGTATTTTTAGCAGATTTATTATATTCATCAATGGCCCTAAAAATATTGTCTAGGGTTTCCTGGCCCTCCATTTTACCAGTAGCTTTATCAGTCTGAAGCATTTTATTCCACCATTTAATATAATATGTCCTGTAGAGGCATGGAATATTGTCCTCTGAAGAAAAACTAACTTTCGAAATCCATTTCCAGATCCACGGGATTGAAAACTCCATAAAAAAGAATATTGCAGCCTTGTTGGTCACTATCTGGTTCTCGGCTTTAGCCTCCTTAATTTTTGGAGAATAATCAACCTATTGGTCGAACGCCTGTTTGAATTAGTCAGGAAGGAGAAAAGGTGTTGGGCCATGAGATTTCCACCAGCTCAGGGAACAATTAAGAATATTATTCCGAAACACTTTTGGACAAATTTTGATAAACCATGTGTGTTTTTTTCTTGAATTTTCATAGAAGAAAACTCTATGAAAAGCTTGGATATAATCCCAAAAATTAAACTTATAAAGTAGTTTACTTTCTTTGGTTATAAACTCCTTTTCTTTGAAAGAAGAGTTCCCCACTCTTTTGCAGAGATAATTTTCTTAATTATTATTTTGTTGAAATTAAACACTGATTTGCCTTGTGAACTAGGGAAAAAGTGAGAAATTTCACAAGATCCAGTATTTATGAGAATATTCTCATAATAAGATCGAGGCTTATAAGACTCAACTATATATGAGACAGTGTCTAAGTATCTTTAGATTATTAACCGAGGATCATTTTTCCATTTAAAATCATTATATTCAAGGATCATTATCAAATCCTTATGATCTTTTTGCTCAAAGGTGGATAGAGAATCCTCATCCATGGGAGAAGCACTATTAGATGCAACGTCTACAAAGGAAGGCTTTGAAGGATTATTAGATCCTCCAGGCTTACTATGGGCTAATTGGCTGGGGGAGAAAATCCTATTGGAGCTTTCTTGAAATTGTTTAAATTGCAGAAATTCTACAAAAAGTGGATCATTGGGTTGGATATATGGGTTAGGAGAATAAGCATTTGATGCTTGTGAAATGGCCGAATTAATTAATTTTTGTTTGCCATGTTGTATTAATGGCACTCTATTAGATGAATTTGAGCTATTATTGGAGCTGCCACTACGCCCTCCTCTATTAGAGAACGGGTTTCTTCCACCTTTTCTATTATGAGGAATCATTGTCCCTGCAAATATTCATGGGTAAGAAAGTCAAGAAGACTATTATCAATTCCTTTTTTATATATTATTTTAAAATCAAATGGGGCCAAATAAGCTTGCCACCGCGCAAACATTTGTTTGGACCCATCGTGTTTAAAATCCTTATTAAATATGAATTGAGCAGATTGGCAGTCAGTCTTAACAACAAAGGATTGATTATATAAATCATCTTGAAATTTTAAAACACATTTGTCAATAGCAAAGATTTTTTTTGCAACAATAGCATAATTATTTTGACTATCATTCCATTTACCTAAACAAAACCTAACAAGAATTTCTTGTTTACTATTAGGATTAATCTGTTTCAGAAAACCACCATATCTTATATCAGACGCATCAGTTTCTATAATTTTCTTCCAATTAGGATTTGAAAGCATTAGACAAGGTAAGTTTTAAACTTTTTCCTTAATCTTAACAATAGTGCTTGTGTGAGTTTCACTCCATGGTTTAGGGTTCTTTTTTAATCTATCATAAAGAATAGCAATATCATTAACAAGATTTTTATAATAAGGAAAAATATAGTTTAAACAACCCAAAAATCTTTGTAGTTGAGTTTTATCAGTAATTTTATTAGGAAACTTAGAAGCAAATTCTATACTTCTATTAATAGGAATTATTTTTCCCTTTCCAATATAATGACCTAAAAACTTAATTTTTGTTTGAAACAAAACCATTTTTATTTTCGAAATGACAAGTCCATTATTAATAATAACTTTTTTAAAAATATTAAGGTGCTTAAAGTGATTTCTATAGTATTAGAGAATACAAGAATATCATCAATATAAACAATGATAAAACTACTATAATGATTAAAAATATCATTCATAATCTTCTAAAATTCAGAAGGAGCATTTTTTAAACCAAATGGCATTACATTCCATTCATATTGTCCAAAAGAAACATTAAAAGCGGTATTAAACCTATCTTTTTCTATTATTTGGATTTGCCAATAACCGGATTTTAAATCAAACATAGAAAAGATATTAGCATCAAACAATCTATCAAGTAAATCCTTTTTATTAGGAATAGGATACTTAATCCATTTTAAGACTTTATTTAGAGGCTTGTAGTTTATAACTAACCTAGGAGCACCACGTTCTTGCTCATTATGTTTATTAACATAAAAGGCAGTACATGACCAAGGTGATTTAGTAGGACGGATTAAACCCTTTTGTAATAAAGATTCTATTTCTTTTTTACAATAAGATAAATATTCGAAATTCATTTGACACGGTTTAGCCTTAGTTGGAATATTACCATTAAAGCTATCTTCATAAGGTAAATCAACAATATGCTTTTTCCTATTCCAAAAAGCATTAGGATGTTCATTACATATGGACAAAGAGAATTCATTTTCAAGAAAAGCAATTTTTTCTTTAAGCTTAGGATTATTTAATTGTTCATCTATATTAAGACTAACTATTTCATGTTTTAAGAAATTAATCTGATTATTCTTAGTTTTTATAATGTCTTCTATCCTATTAAAAATTCTAGAAAAATGTTCAGATATAAACTAAAAATGTAATTCCTTATTATCGAAAGTTCCTATAAAACCATTTTGATCTACCATTTTTAAAGGAAATATTTTCTTTGAGAATGGCGTTCCAAGAATAATTTGATTAGAAATATTCTTAACCAATAAAAAATTTAATGGAATACAAGTATTATTTTTGCAAATAAAAGCTTTTGACAATTTATAATCAATGTCAAGTTTTTCACCATTGGCAGAGTGAAGTGTGTGAGAAGTTTTTTCAAAATACCCATCAAAGAATGCTTCCAATTTAGATTGTGAGCATTATGCAATATTGCAACAAAACTATCAGGCAAGTTATCAAGAGTAAGCGGTTGAAATGCAACTTGAATTAAACTAATATGCAAAAAGTGATATTCAGATCTATACTTATCAATGTCAGATCTATGTAATAACAGTAAAGAAATATCATCTGTACTAAGAGAAATAGACTCCTCAGTGGTTTTAACAATTTGGTTTAAACCAATTTTCTCAAAAGTACCCATTTTATAAATAACTTTTAGATCCACTTTAGGAATGGTCCATTTATTAAGAAGATCTATATTTTGTGAAAGATCTATTTCTTCCAAACTAGTATTTTTAATAGAAGAAGTTTTCCTTTAAGAAAATTCATTTTTTTAGGAAAAGTGTTAAACAACCAGTGAAATATACAATCTCTAATCCATGGCTTTGATTCCAAATAGGGGGCAGGATCTTATGAGGGAGGACAGGATCTCGAATAAATTCACAAAACCTAATATATAGTCAGAATGCAGGGAAAGATTACTCAATTATTTAACAATCTTCCACGTACCTCTGTGATGGCCCATTGTTTGCCCGTTTAGCCATGTGGAAGGCGTTGAGGGCGTTGTGTTGGGCATAATTTGTCTTCTTGACTTTCTTACCCGTGAATATTTGCAGGGACAATGATTCCTCATAATAGAGGAGGTGGAAGAAACCCGTTCTCCAATAGAAAAGGGCATAGTGGCAGCTCCAATAATAGCTCAAACTCATCTAATAGAGTGCCATTAATACAACTTGGCAAACAAAAATTAATTAATTCGACCATTTCACAAGCATCAAATGTTTCTTCTCCTAACCCATATATCCAACCCAATGATATGCTTTTTGCAGAATTTCTGCAATTTAAGCAGTTTCAAGAAAGCTCCAATAGGATTTTCTCCCCCAGCCAATCAGCCCATAGTAAGCCTGAAGGATCTAATAATCCTTCAAATCCTTCCTTTGTAGACATTGCATCTAATAGTGCTTCTCCCCCGAATAAGGATTCTCTATCCACCTTTGAGCAAAACGATCATAAGGATTTGATAATGATCCTTGAATATAATGTTCTTAAATGGAAAAATGATCCTTGGTAAATAATCTAAAGGTACTTAGACACTGTCTCATATACAGTTGAGTCTTATAAGCCTTGATCTTATTATGAGAATATTCTCATAACTACTGGATCTTGTGAAATTTCTCACTTTTTCCCCAGTTCGCAAGACAAATCAGTGTTTAATTTCAGCAAAATAATAATTAAGAAAATTATCTCTATAGAAGAGTGGGGAATCTCTTCTTTCAAAGAAAAGGAGTTTATAACCAAAGAAAGTAAACTACTTTATAAGTTTAATTTCTGGGATTATATCCAAGCTTTTCAAAGAGTTTTCTTTTATGAATTCAAGAAAAAATCACACATAGTTTATCAAAATTTGTCCAGAAGTGTTTCGAAATAATATTCCTAATTGGTTTCTGAGCTAGTGGAAATCTCATGCCCCAACACCTTTTCTCCTTCCTGACCAATTCAAATAGGTGTTCGACCAATGGGTTGATTGTTCTCCAAAAATGAAGGAGGCTGAAGCCGAGAACCAGATGGTGACCAACAAGGCTGCAATATTCTTTTTTATGGAGTTTTCAATCCCGTGGATCTGGAAATGGATTCCAGAAGTTAGTTTTTCTTCAGAGGACAATATTCCATGCCTCTACAGGACATATTATATTAAATGGTGGAATAAAATGCTTCACATTGATAAAGCTACTGGTAAAATGGAGGGCCAGGAAACCCTAGACAATATTTTTAGGGCAATTGACGAATAATAATAATAATAATAATAATAATAATAATAATAATAATAATAATAATAATAATAATAATAATGGCATTTGAGTATATTAATTATAAAGTCAACTAACAATGATTGTGTTGATTAACTTTATTTTTCAATTTTTTCTCAATATTACAATTGTTTTTAAATTCACTTTTTTTTCTTCCCTATTTTTCAATAATAATTTATACATATATATGGATTATGAGATTTTTATTAAGAATATAAATAATATATTATTTAATGAATATGTATTTAGAGTGGATATTAAACGAATCATATATACATCTACCATATCGATATTTATTTATAATTGGATATCTACTAATCGAATATGAATAATATTCACTTTAAATGGATGCAGATAATTTTTTTATAAACAAATACAAATACGGACGGTAAAAGAATTTTTGAATATCCATTTACAACTGTAATGTCAACATTAAGTTAAGTAGAAGATTTATCATTTTATGTATCACGTGGCTTTCATTGTTTCAACTACACATTATTGCATGTCATTGAATTTTTCTAACCTATATGGTATGACTATTACAGATCCTATTGAGCAGGTTTGTCAACTTGTCATTTTGCATCGAATGTTAGTCGAGCATGGGGCATTATCGAGTGTAAAGCTCAAAGCGCAAATCACCTGCATGTGAAATCTAGATTAAGTACCAGTTGGGCACTCCACTTGTGCGCCCATGTGGGGTACCCACATTAGGCAGCATTGTCATTAACCTTTAAGCTCTACTAAGCACTCGTTTCAAATGCTAGCTTGAGGTACTATTGGGTGCTCATTTTGGGCACCAACCTAAGGTGTAGTAAGGTACCCATTAGGAGTGCCAACTTAGGGTGCTATGAGCCCCCATCTTAGTGAGGGCTTGATTGAGCGTCGGGCACTGTTTATTCATTATTTTAAAACTTTTCTTAGAGTTTGTGGGCCACTTTTGGTGTTTGACTGAGGATTAGAAAATTTTTGTCAAATTTATATATGTACATTGGCTAGTTCTTTAAGATGGTTAGGTTGTTGAGAGAGCTCAATGCATTAGCGAGATGTGTTGGAGAGGTACAAAATATCCTTAAATTAAGTTTCGTTATTAGTCATTTGAAAGGGATAACTTTAATTTGCAAAGAGCAGTGCATGAAAAAGTTATCAAGTCTCTTTAAGGATATTTTTTCATGATTAATTGGTTGATTTATGCTCATTTTTTGAGCACCTAGTTAGTGAGGTCTTTTGAAACTATATGCCGTAGTGTTATATGCTAAGGATTTGAATCTCATTAGTTATTATAGTGGTTAAATCTAACCAAAGGCCCTAGTCAAGAGATTTTTCATAGTTGATACTTAAGTATTGCAATGATGTAGGGGACGAGCTTTGTTTGGAAGGTCAAACCACCAAAATTGTTTATTTGAACGAAGGATGAGGCATGGGCATTATACCTTCAGGAAGGTTCAATGAGTAAGATAAGAGATGCAACCACTTACAATTAGCTTACCATATTTTAGTAGTTTTTTTCTATTTTGTCCTTGAAATATTAAGCTTATGCAACCCACCTCCAATATGGATTATGGATGGGCTTTGTTGAAGTGGCGACCATATACATATAACAGGATAGTATAATGTGATTATGCTAAAGAGGCATTTTCTACTTGGAGAGATTATTATGGGCTTTTCTAAATGGAAACCATGTGTCTCATAGAGGGCCACATTGTGGGATTATGCTTGCAACTTGGAAAGCTGTATAATAGGATTACACCTAGGTGTAACCACGTATTTCAGAAAAGCCTTACAATGGAATTACGTAAGAGTGGAAACTACATGCCTCTTAGAGAGGCTATGGTGGGATTATGCTAGCAACAATACGTCTTTGGAGAGTCATATAATGGGATTATGCTTGTTTGTAATCATATATTCCTAAAGGAGCCTTACAGTGGGATTACATTGGTGTATCTTCGAAAGTGCCTTAGAGAGCAATTTGCAAATATTTCACAGAAATTAAGTTAAAGTCAGAGGTGATGAACATAAAACGTTATATTTATTCAAATGAATTGTGATGGTAATGAAATGCCATTTTTGAGAGAGTAAGCCTTTTTCAAATTAAGATGAAAATTCAGCTTCCTACTTAGAATAGAAATAACTTCTAAGAATAAGCAAAAGATATCCTAGAGGAAATAAAAGACAATATAGAGTGCCCTAAATGGCATGTCCAATCTATGTAAGAGGTGGTCCCTAGCCTTCATGCTTATAACTTTCTCAAGTTAGAGATATTCCAAGTTCTAGGCACTTCTCTTCCCTTTCAATATTTGCAACTTATATGCTTCTAGATTGACAATTTCTATTATTTTATATGGACCTTGCATTGAGTTTGCCAATTAGTCCAAATGCTCATGCTTTCTTTAGCACCTGGTTACCAACTTAGAAGTCTCTAAGATGCACTTTGGCATTATATGCTTTAGCTATCTTGGTTTTATACCTCTTTGTGTAGATACATGTTATTTCCCTTTTCTCAAGGAAATAAGTCAAAGTTGAATCTCAATTCTCATGAATTCTTTCTAATCTCTCTAACTTCTACTAGAATAACTACTTTTATTCCACAGAGAAAATTAAATGGTGATTCTCCTATAGATGTCTAAGGTGTGGTTCGGTAAGCCCATAGTACTGAAGGTACTTTATCTACCTATATTCCTTCAGCACATTTGTCCGTTGGCTCATAAGTTAGTGACAAAAGTGAAGAATTATTTAATGGGGAGTTCTTGGCAATACTCTATGAGTTTTGGCTTAATAGATTAGATTTCATTAGCGAATACTATTGATCTAGGGACCCCAAAGCTGCATATGATGTTCCTTCAGAGGAATCATATTACTTTCTTCTCAGATATTCATGCTAAGGGCTTTACTTTGACCTACTTGGAGAAGTATTCAACAGCTATGATGAGAAATTTTCTTTAACTAATAGCTTGAAGGAAAGGTCCAATGTTGTCTATTCCTAATTATCCAAGAAGATAATGGTTGCTAATGCGCTAAAGAAGTACGTTAGGTTGATGATTCGAAAAGGCATGCTCTTGGTATGTTTTGTAGCTTCATATGGTTAGCCAGAAATAACCTTTATTGAACGGTTTTAGATGCTAATGATCTTGCTCGGGAATGATTCCCATATAAACCTTTATATATCTCTCTTAGCACATCTTTTGCTTTTTGATGTGGTTGGCACTTTAAGTAAGGTTGTGAGAAACCCAATTTATTCAGGTCTCCATCTATTAGCACAACCTAGGCCACCCACATCTTTACTTGGTGTCTCTCTTTAAGGCTACTCAGGAGATCACTATTTTGTAAATATTTCATGATTCATCCATGTAATGATGCTGCTTCTATATCCATCACCTCGAGGATAGAACTAGTCTTGTCCTTAAAAAGCTATTAGTTTAGAGCATCTAAAGTTAAAAATGTGATTAGATAGCTCTTCACAGCTACTAATGAGTTGGCAATCTTAGCTAGTCGGTTGGCATCTATGTTCTCTTTGCTGGAAGTTAGGTGAGAATGAAGCTCTCAAACATCTATCTAATTATTTCATTCCATCTGTAATATTCTTATATTTTCTTTTTTTACTCTATATTCCATCTTTACTCTAAGTATTAGCTCCAACTACATAAGCCAGCTTCATTCTAGTAATTAGCACCTCATACTCAACTTCATAATAAAGATGGAAAATGTGAATCTGACTACATACTCTAATATCTCACTATAGGGACTTACAATGATGATCCCTACTCTATCGCTGGATCCCATGGCTAATTTGTTTAAGTAAAGGGCCCAAGCTAGAGTAGAACTCTCTATGTCTTCTTCAGCACCTTTAACTAGGAAGTCTCCTAAAACTTAAGCCGTCATAGAAAGTTGAAGGTGATACTCTATTCTGTATTGACTTAACTCCATATCCTATTTGACTAGCCTTTTTGAAGCTTTCAAACTACTGAGTATCCTTTTCAATAGGTAATTAGTGAGCATTACGATCTGGTAAGCTTGAAAGTAAGGATGGAGCTATTGGTTGCCACCACTACTACTAAAGCCAATTTTTCATTGGGAATGTATCATACTTTGAGAACTTGCAAGAGGTGGCTGAAATAGTACATTGACTGCTCTCTTTTTTATTTATGCACTAGGGTAATTTGGCATCAATAGTGGCTAGGTATAAGCACAGTATTTTGCTTGTCCTTGGCTTCTTTAGGAAATGGGATGTTGTTAGATATTCCTTTAGCTGTAAAAAGGCTCTATCATGCTCATGTTGGAATAGTACCTTAAAAGTTAATAAGATTAGCCTTGTAAACTATTTCACTCGTGGCATAATCTTGATTGAATGATATTCCTTATATGGCCATTTTCATCTTATGCTTTGTTTCACTTCACTAGCATTTGAATGAAGCTCTTAGATCACCTATGATTGCAGGACTTAGTTTGTTAACCCTGGAATAAGTCTCATAGGGTCGTGATCTTAAAACTTTGAATTAATATGATCTTATGAGATGGGGCTTCTAAGATTCAGACAAACTTGCACTAAAAATGCGTAAATCCAAGGGTTGAAGATTGCTCTGGTCCATGAGCAACTGTATGAGATACGAGTGCATGTTAGTAGGTGTTTGTTAGAGAACAAGGCACTGAAGACTCATCGAAGAATCCACTAGATAGCCAAAGTAGCAAGTCGATAGTAGCTAGTTCTCTTACTTACGCTAGTACATATTATTAGTCCTCTAACCTGAGTATCCACGGTAACCTTGTGTTTGGTCCTCATGCTTTGACTCATCCTTGACCACTTAGCAGGTTTTTTGGGTTGAGATTGGATATGAGCTACTTGACATGGAGGTTTGTGAAATCTAAGATAGAATCCGACTCTTCACTGTTGTGAAGGGTGAATATATTTCCTATGTGTTCTATGATGATCAATTATAAGAAATTCTTGTGTAAGGTGGTGTGAAAATTTGGAAAAAGGAGTTTTTCAAAGATGAGGTCACACAACAAAGATCTAACATCGAGAATAGAGACATAGTATCGAGGCTAATGGAGAGCTGACAAATATCTTACCCTAAGCCCCTTTTAGGAGATAGGAGACGAAATGACCATATTTACATGGCACGTGTAGAGCAATGATGGTTCTCCAGAATATTCACTTCGACCAATTAGTTGGGCTCTATAGGCTTGAGGTTGGACATCAACCATGGAGATTAGATACTATTTAATTAATGAGATTAATTGAATTGAGTCGATTAGTTTAAAAGAAGTTTTAAACTAGAATGAATATAAGAAATTCAAAAGTCACAAGGAGTTGTGAGCCTATGTCTAATGAATGGTAAAACGTATTGGGTCACACACAAAATCCAATTAGCTTCCTAATTAATGGAGAAATTTTCTAAGGTATTAGAAAATGGTGTCTCCTAGTGGACCGATTTTTGGGGCCAACTTTGAGAGTCAATTTTGGCTTGATTGATTTAAGTGTTAAATTAATCAACTAATTTAAGAGTTAAATTAGACCAATAATTAAGGAGTTAATTATTTGGTGCCAACATGACCATCAATTGGTCGAGTTAATTTAAAGAATTACATTAATGAATTTAGTTTAAGAAGTTAAGCTAGTTTAACTTAAAGAGTCAAGTCAAAGGAAAATTAATTAAATTAAAGAGTTAATTTGATTAATTAAGGAAGAATGAATTTTGAAGGGAAGGCTCAAATGAGATTTGAGATGGCATCTTAATTAATTTGAAATGAGATTCCAAATGTAATAAAGATGTAAATGAAATTCAAATGAGATTTGGATTCAAATTTTGCCACCTAATCAACCCCACTTGGCCACCCCCCCTTATGCATTGTGTGATGCCAACTTGGCATCACACATTTTTAGCATCTATATGTAGATATAGAGAGAAAAGGTCGTGCATATGACAAATGTTGTGAAGAATTAGATTCTTCATTTCCCTCAAAAATATTTGCAAGCTAGCATTCCATGTGTTGAAAGCTAAGCTTTTTTCTTCATCTAACTACCCCAAATTCAACCTCCACCATCAATTCCCTAGTTTTATTCTAGATCATGAACTATAGAATTAGGAAGATCTCATCGGAGTGTGGACTATTTCAATAGAGGCAAGACGTGGCCTTGATCTATTTTTGGAGACCTCTCTACGTGAGATCCAATTTTTTTATTTTCTCTATGATGATCTAGATGGAAAATTAATCTAAAATTTTTACTGGAGATTCTACAAGGTGTTGGCTATCTTCAGCAATTTTTTCAGAAATGTTGGAGTCAATTTGGTAGGGTGATTGTTGCAATCCTTTTGCTGTGCTGCGAGTAGGCAAATTTTGGAACCGGTGAAGTGTTCACTTGTTTCATCTTGGATTTTCTTATCAAGGTAATCCCCTATCTAAATTACAATCAAAGATATGATTAGATCTCTGGGATACTTGTAGGCACTATTCATTTTATGTTTTGAAGTTTTGATTATAGATCCTAGTGTCTACCTTGCTTTCAACTTGTCCGTCTACTCAAAGGCTCTAGCTCCTCTCAAGATCTTGAAGAATATAGTCCTTTATCAACAAAATGAGAAATGAAGTGATTCAATGTAGCTAGGCATCTCACCAGTATCTATACCTCTTTAATTTTTCCTAGGGATGGCATTTGTAATATCGTATTAATCACATTGGGATTAGCTTTGATTCCATGCTTTAACACCATATATCTTAAGGACTTACATCCATGTATTCTGACAACACACTTTATTAGCTTGAGCTATAGATTAAATCTTATTAGGATATTAAGACACTCTTTGAGGTTGCGGAGGTAGTTTTTCTACTTATGGCACTTGACTAATATTTTATCAATGTACACTATCATGTTCCTCCTGATCATGTCCTCGAACAAGTTGTTAATTAGTCTCTGGTATGTCACACCTATATTCTTAAATTTGAAGGGCATCATGTTGTAGTAATAAACTTTATAAGTGGTTTGGAGATTGTTCTTCTCTTGGTCTTTTGAGCTAGATGAATTTGGTTGTACCATTGATAGGCGTTAACAAAACTTAGCATCTCAAACTCTATCATAGAGTCTACTAGCGCATCTATACATGAGAGTGGGAATAAATCCTTTTGGTCGGCTTTTTTTAAGTCAATGAAATCAATATACATTCTCCAATTCCTATTAGGTTTGGACACCATTACGTTGGCTAGCTATTTAGCGTATTGAACTAGACGAATATACCTTGCCTGTAGGAGTTTTCCCTCATTTTCTTTCATTATTTAGTTGCATTCTATTATGAAGTTTCTTCTTTTTTGATAATAGCTAGGTTGCACGTTTTGATCCACCATGAGGGGGTGCATAATGACATTAGGAAAGAATCCCTCTATGCTCATCACACTCCATATGAGCATGTGGCGATTCTCGCTCAAGAAGTGCACCAACTCTCAAAGTCCGATTCTAAGAGGGTTCCAATTTTAGTTGTCTTTAAGGGGTTGCTTGAGAAGATCTCTATAGTCTTGAGCTCTTTTAGGCCTCCAAAATCCAGCTCGTTAGCGTTCTTTCTCCTACTCTGGGATCTAAAGGGCATAAAGTGTTTGGCTTTAGCATCCTCGTTCATCGCTAATGAAGGAGATGCTTCTTGACTGCTTTTGCTTTCTTTTTTATGTTAGGTGGTCACTTCAATGTCAAAGAACCATGCCATAAATCTTGTCAGCATTCTCACACTACAAGAAAATTAACATTTAGTGGCACTAACTGGTGACATTTATAATATAATGATACAAAAAAATATTATGGTGATAGTTGTAAAAGAATGCCACTATAATTTGATATTCGGTGGTATTTGATTATTAAATGAAAAATAAAATAGTTACATTTGATTGAAATTGTCAAGATAAATATATTTCAAAGACATTTAACTAGTATCACTAATTTTGTTTTTAAAAAAAATGCCACTAATATGTAGTTATAGTGTCGTTTGAATAAAAATATCATAAAGTGTTTAGTAGCACTAACTTAGAGACATTTACAATGTAATGACACATAAAAGTAATATAGTGATTGTCAGAAAACAAGGTCATTATAATAAAATATTTAGTGGCATTTGTTTAAAAATACCAACAAAAATATAACTTGAAAGCATTTAACTAGTGCCACTAATGTTTTTAAAAATATTGTCACTCATATTTATTTATAGTGTTACTTACAAAAAATGCCATATAATATTTAATGGCATCAACTTAGCGACATTTGGAAGTGTAATAACACACAAGTGTAATATAGTGATAATTATTGAAAAATATCACTATAATGCAATATTTAGTAGTATTTGATTAATAAATGATAAGAAAAATAGTGATATTTGATTGAAAATGCCAAAATAAATATGTTTACAAGGCATTTAAGTAATGCCTCTAATTTTTTCTTGAAAAAATGCGATCATATTTATTTATGGTATCATTTATAAAAGGTACCGCAAATTATTTAGTGGTGCTGATTTAACACCATTTTACAATATACACATTAAAGTACTATAGTAATTGTAGTAAAAAATATCACTATAATATAATACTTAGTAGTAATTGATTATTAAATGTTGTAAAAACATAATTTATTGCAATTACTAAGATAACTATATGTTAAAATCTTTTCAATAGCAATACTACTTTTTTCTGATAAAAAAAGAAGAAGCACAATTCATAATTTAGTTAAAAAAAAAGCACAATTCATAATTTAGTTATAGTGTGATATGAAATAAATGTCACACAAAAATTGATAAAGCATATAGAGTTATTAATAACTATAAAATATATGATTTTATATCTTATCATAATATATTGATTAAATTAACTACTTAATATTATTTTAATATATCAACTAAATTAACCATATTTTTTAAAAAGTATCGTAGATTTAAGTTTTTACCCTTTTTTTCTCCTCACCTATACATTATTTTTTTAATATTTTCTATCTATAAATTTAATGTCTCAAACTTTTCCAAATATATTATTCAATATAATAATTTTGAGAATATTTTTAAATAATTGAGAAAATATGCTTTTAAAGTGTAAAAATATAATAATGTTGTTAAATATTTATAATGAACATTTGGTAGGTAGTTTGATGGTAAACTCATCATATCTTTCCAAGTAAATTGTTGCAAGTTATAGCATGTTGGAGTCTCATGTATGGAATGCTAGATTAAGATGTCACTCAAAAGAATCTTTTTTGCTATTTAATTTATCATGTTATTTAATTAATTTTTATTAAATGTTAGAATGTCGTCTAAAGGAATCCTTTGGGGGATTTTAACATCATTATATGCATTTTTTGTGGCACTCTGGTATGTCATTTAAAAGTATTTTTGTGATATTTTAACATGTCATTTATTATATTTTTTATGGCATGTTACCATGTCATTGAAAGGAACTTTTTTAGCATTTTAATCTACAATTGCATGCAATATTTAGTGACATATTAGCATATCATTTAAAATAATTTTTAGTGGAATTTTGATATGCTATTTAATGCATTTTTGGCAATATTTTAACATGCCATTTGGTGCAATTTTTGTTGCATTTTATTAATGTGAAAAACAAAGGTAATTTAGTGACACTTATACCTTTAACTATATTGCTACAAGTGGCACTTTTAAAAAATATCATTAAATATAAAATTATCAATATAATGTTATTTAAATGACATTTCTTAGTGTCTTTAATGCTTAACTTTGTTGTAATACCAGCATTCCTAATTTGTTCTTTAGAGTTTCCACAGACAATACTAAAATGATGCTGCATGAAAATAGAGCTATACTACAACAAAATTAAGCATTAAAAACACTAAAATATGCCACTTAAATAATAATATAGTGACAATTTTATGTTTAATATTTTTTTAAAAGTGATATTTGTAGCGATGTAGCTAAAGGTATAATTGTCACTATATTATCTTTAGTTTGGCATTAATAGAATGAAACAAAAATTTTATCAAATAACAAGTTAAAATATCATGAAAAATGTAGTAAATAACATGTCAAAGTACCATTAAAAATTATTTTAAATAACATGCGATGTGCCATAAAAAATTGCATGTAGTGGCAAGTTAAAGCACTATAATGAAGGTAAGAGTAGCATTAGGATCTAATAATTAAAACTTCAAAAGCAGAAATTAACTAGGCTACTCAAGCTAACAAGGATCTAAACATGCTCATAATTCAAATTTAGGTAGAGAATTACCTTGATTAGATTAATTTCAAGGAGAAAATGAAGAAATCTTCTTCAATCTAGATCTGCTAAGCAACGGTGCAGCATAATCAATTCAATTTTTTCACGAGTCAAGCTTCTCCAAAAATTCTGCAAAAAATTCCCAAAGCTCCTCAACTCTGTGATGGATCTACTAGAACAATTTTAGATTAAAACTCCTTCTAGATCTCCTAGATTAAAATTGCCAAGTTATTGTTCTCACAGGTAGGTCTCCCAAGGCTTAGCAAACCATTTGTTTTGTCTCTATCATATGATCCACACATTAAAGCAATTTCCTATCACTCCTCACAATTAGCTAGAGATTGAGAGGAGAGATGAGAGAGTGATGGCTGATTTAGGGGTCGGAGAACAAGAGAGAGGTGAACTTCAACACATGAATGAACACCTTGAAAATGGAGGGAAAATAGTGAGAATCTAATTCTTCACTTATGGAATGTGTGTACCACCCACCTCAGCTCTATATCTATATATGGAGGAAGGATGGTATGATGTCAAGTTGGCATCACACTTTCCTTAAGGTGGCGGCCGCCAACATGATTGCATTGCCTGCAAGTTGGCAAATTCAAATCTAATTTGAATTTATGTGCATTTCAATTTCATCTGAAATCCAATTTCAAGCTAATTAAAATGTCAAACTAAATTAACCTTTCATTTGATTTTCTATCCAAAAAATATTTTTCTGATTAATTAAATTAAATATTTAATTTAATTAATTAACCTTTAACTTAACACTTAAGCTAACAAGCTTCACTCCTTAAGCTTAATTTTGTTAATTCAACACTTTAAATTATTTGACCAATTGATAATCACATGGCACCAAATAATTAACTCTTTAATTATTAGTCTAATTTAACTCTTAAATTAGTTGATCAGTGTAACACTTAAGTTGATCAAGCCAAGTAAGACCTCAATTTTTGATCACCCCTAAAATTAGTCTTGTGGAGTGAATTTTCTAACACTTAGAAAGTTCCTCCAACATTTAGGAAATACTATTGGCTTTTGTGTGTGACTCAATAGGTTTTACCATTCATTGGACGTAGGCTCACAACCATTTGTGACTTTTGAATATCATATATTCATTTTAGTTTAAAACTCCTTTTAAACTAAATCGACTCATTTCAATTAATCTCCTTAATTGAAGAGTACCCAATCTCTATGGTCATTCTCCAATGTCAAGCCCAAGGAACCAACTAATTGGGAAAAATAAATGCTTTTGGAGAACCATTATAGCTCTACACATCCCATGCAAATATGATCCTTCCATCCTTTATCTCTTGAAAGAGACTTACGGCAAGATATTTGTCCATTCCTTAATAGCCTCAATACTATATCTCTATTTTTAATGCTTAACTCCATTGTGTGGCCTCATCTTTGCAAAGCTCATTTTTCAAATTGTCACATTACCTTGCGTAAGGATTTCTTGGAATTGATCATTATAGAATACATAAGAGATCACTCTCCCTTCACAAAGATAAGGAGTTAAATTCCATCTTGGACCTCACAAACCTCTTTTCATAATCGTTCGTGCCCAATCTCTATGTGAGTAGCCTGTTAAGTGACTAAGGAAGAGTTAAAACATGAGGACCAAACCCAAGATTACCATGTATCCACAGGTCCAAGGACTAATAATATGCACTAGTGTAAGCAAGAGAACTTGCCACTATGATTATCTAGTAAATTCTCTGGCTGGATCTTTAGTGCTTTGTTCTCTAACAAATACCTACTAGCATACATCTATATCTCATACAAGATTGCCCTTGGAACAGAGCAACATCCAACTTTTATATTTGCATTTTGTTAGTTCAAGCCTATCCAGATCTTAGATGCCCCATTCTATAAGATCCTATGACTTGAAAGGTTTAAGATAATGACCGTATGAGACTTATTCCATGATTACCATGTAATGTATAACCAAGTCCCATAGTAAAGTTTGATCTAAAGACTTTATCCAAATACTAGTGAAGCAATAAAGGGCAAATGATGAAGACAACCATATAAAGAATATCATTCAATCAAGATTATTTTACAAGAAAATAGTTTTACAAGACCAATCTAATTAGCTTGCTAAACATTATTCCACTAATCTCCTATTTTCCCTAAAGCTAATACCCCACGGTCTTGAGGCCCATCTTTTCAAGATGTGTTTCAAAGACTTTTGTGTTAGGAATTTTGTTAGTAGATCTGCTCTATTCTTTTTCGAGGCAACTATCACCACTAAGATATCGCCTCTATTAATGATCTACCAAATCAAATGATATCGCCTTAAAATATGCATAGATTGTTGATGAGATCTTAGCTTTTTAGCTTGCACTACCGCCCTATTGTTATCATAAAAGCAAACTACTGGCTTAGCAATGCTAGGCATTTGATTCAACTCTTGAACGAAAATTTTCATCCAAACATCTTCTTTTACAACTTTTGAAGCTGCAACATATTCTACATCAGTGGTAGAGTTAACTGTGGTATCCTGTTTAGAACTTTTCCAACTTACTACACCACTATTAAGGTAAAACATGAATCTAGAAGTGGATTTTAGGTTATCGACATTGAATTGGAAACTTGAATCCGAGAACCCCTCAAGTTTTAATTCTTCACTGCAGTATACTAAAAATAAGTCCTTAGTCCTTCTCAAGTACATAAAGATTGCTTTCCTGGCTATCTAGTGACTCTCATCAGGATTAGATTAGAACTTACTCATAACACTCAGCAAGTATGCCACATCTGGTCTTGTACATTGAACTGCATACATTATACTCCCAGTAGAAGAGGCATAAGGTATGTGGGACATTATTTATCTCTCTTCCTCGATCTTAGGGGCTATAGACTTAGAGAGAAGAATGCCATGTTCTATGGGAAAAATCTCTTATTGGATTCTTTCATACTAAACATCTTTAATATTTTGTTAATGTATGGGGTTTGGGAAAACCTCAGCATCACCTTCGATCTATCTCTATAGATACATATTTCTAATATGAAAAATGCTTATCCCAAATTCTTCATACAGAATTGAGTAGATAACTACACTTTAATGCACTCTAAGATTCCTATCTCATTCCCAATGAGAATGATGTCATCAATATAAAGCACAATAAACTATATACTATTCCTACTAGTCTTCATATACATATATGGTTCAAATACATTTTTAACAAAGCCAAATGATTTGACTATCATGTCAAAATGTATGTTCTAACTTTGGGATACTTGTTTGAGTCCATAAATGGATATTTGGAGTTTGCAAATCTTTTGCTCAGTCTCTTAGGATGTGAAATTTTGTGGTTGCTTCATATAGATTTCTTCTTCAATGTCTTCATTGAGGAAAGTGGTTTCACATTCATTTGTTATATCTCATAGTTATAATATATAGGTATGGCAAGGAAAATCTAAATGGCCTTAGGCATAACAATTGATGAAAAAGTTTTCTCAAAATTGATATTAGGTTTTTGAGTGTGACCTTTTTCCACGAGTCATGCCATATAAGTCATTACTTCTCTATCAATGCCTTACTTTCACTTATAGATTCACTTGCAACCAATGAAAACTATTCCTTTTGGTGGATCTACCAAAGTTTATACTTTATTGGAGTACATAGAATCCATTTCAAATCTCATGGCTACAAGCCAATGTCCTGAGTTTATGTCTAATATAGCTTCCTCATAGGTCTTCCAATTGCTATCGAATTGGCTCATTTCATGAAGAAATCCAAACCTTTAAGGTTGCTTCTTGATTTGGTCTAACCTTGTTAGAGGTTATGTGTAAGGCTCTTGTAGCTTGCTTATTTCAACTACTTGTGGATTTGATGATCATCTTGAAATTCATTAAGTTCAACAGAAACGCCATTTCTGTCTAATAGAAATTGCTTTTCTAAAATATAGGCGTTCCTCAAAATAAAAGAAACACCTTTTGTTTTTTGTTTTGAGGGATCATAAAAGTAGTAACCTATAAACTCTCTTAGGTATCTCATAAACTTGCACATGGTGGATCTACTATCTAAGTTGTCTCCCACTATCTATCTTATAAAGGCAAAAAACTCCTAAACCGTAAGATAATGGAGAGAGAGTGCTTTGCCATATCACATTTCATACGGCATTTTTGGCACCAACTTTGAAGGTACTAGGTTTAGTAACTTCACCATCATTTCTAAAGAGTATCCCCAAAAGGATATGGGCATATTGATAAAGATTATCATGGAACACACCATATCCACAAGGTACGATTTCTCCTTTTAGCTACCCTATTATATTGAGGTGTGCCGCATGGAGTCCATTGAGAGAGAATCTTATTCTCCTTTAGATAATCCAAGAATTCAATACTTACGTATTCTCTCCCTTGATTAGAATGAAGAGCTTTAATACTAAGTGCCTTTTTCGTTTCTACTTCATTCTTATACACTTTGAACTTTTCAAAAGTTTTGAACTTGTACTTCAAAAGATACATATGTCTGAATTAACTATAATCATCGATGAAAGTGATAAAGTAAGAATAACATCATCTTCCACTAACTCTTAGTGGTCCACAAATATCTATATAGATCAAATCTAAAGGATTATGGAGTACTCCATTTATCCTACAAAAGAAGTCTTGATCATTTTTTCCTTCAAACAAGATTCATCAGTAGGAAAGTCCTCAATGCCACTAACATTTAGTACTTTTAGAGCTTATAAATTGTTCATCCTATTTTTAGAAATATGCCCAAGTCTTGCATGCCATAGGATGGTATCTTCTTGGTTATCTAATATTATTTTACTTGATTGAATGAGCATTAGTGAAGGTTGAGAATCAAGTATGTACAATCCGTTAATTGATGTACCTTGAGCAATTAAAGAACCATTCTTTAATGCCTTCAACTTCCAATTTGATATAATAGGAATTGAAATAATATTCTTAATAAGATGGGGTACATAATAAACGAGATTAAGTATAATGTGAGCATTTCCCAAGGTTAACTTGATAACGCCTTGGACCATGGCAACAACTCTCGCTCCATTTTCTAGGTAGAGGATCATATCCCCGTCACAAAGACTCATTAGTCTTTCCATCCCTCATAATGAATTATAAAGGTAAGAGCCACATACAGCAACCAATTCCAATGAGGAAGAATTAGTCGTCAAATGCATCTTAAAGAATTATATACCCTTATCAAAGGTTGCAAGGTAAGCTTGCAATTTCTTTTCCAATGTCCCTTTTTGCCGCAATGGAAAAAACTTGCTTCAATTTTAGCCATTTTCTTAACCCTCCCAAAACTTTTCTCGAGTTACTTCCCTTTGGAGGAAGAACTCTTCTTCCTCTTACCTTATTTTCTGAGGCCCCTAGGGCCTTTCGACTTGGAGGAAAAACCAAGCATAAGAGGCTTTTCTTTTTTCATTGTTGCCTTAGAGATCACAAATATGTTCACCAATACATTAATTGTAACCTCTTGCTTGAACATATTGAATTTCATAATGAATTGGTTGAATGATAGGGGCAATGACTGGAGGATCAAATCTACATAGAGATCATTTTTCATGATCATATCAAGTTGTTCAAGCTTCTCGATGAGTCTAATCATCTTTAAATCTATGATCATGGGCACTTGAACCTTCTACTATCCTTGATATAAAGAGCTCTTTTCACAAAGCGAACTTTTTGGTGTCTAAACTCCATACCATATAACTCTTGTAGGTGCTTGTAGATCTCACTTGCATGTTTCATATGCTTGTAAGTCTTTTGAAGCTCATTAGTCATGCATGCTGTCATGAGATATCTCACATATATATCATCTTCTAAAAATTTATTGAACACTTCATAAGTCTCAATAGAAGGATCATCACCCAATGTGTCCAGCAGACTTTAATCAATGACATAAGTCTCATTTTTAGAGTCAAGAACTATCTTAAGGTTTCTCAACCAATCTTGGAAGTTAGACCCGATGAGTTTATTAGTTTCCAAAATGCTTGTGAGTGAATGTTTAGCCATTTTATTTTGAAGATTTCAAAAATCTACAAGAGGCGAAAAAAGAGTATAAGCATATGATTGAATATTGATATTTAAAAAACATGTTCATGATTTTTCAAATATGTTTTTCTCCTACTATTTTATCAAATCCTTTCCCCAACAAGAATTCAAGAAGTCATATTTCCTAGTGAGAATTAAGATCTTAACGACTTGTTAGTAGACCCCTATAACCGGATGTATATCCATAAACAATCTAAAGGTAAACAACTTTTGCTAATTGCATCTTATGCAACTCTTGATATATTTTGCCTCACATTTTCATGTAGATTCCCTATAAGTATGACCTCTACATTACTTAGTGTTAAGTTAAACCTATCAATAATTCTTTAATTCGAGATAAGCACCAAAACATACCCTGTGACTAGGTGTATAATGTATGGGCATTCTCAAATCAAAGTACATCATATGCTAAGAATATGGTCACAACTTTCCATCTAAGTGTGACCCCCATGACCAAATGTATATCACACAAAGATGGTAGCATCGCCATGCTACATACTATTGTTAAAAGTCTTGGATTAATAAAACTCTTTTAATTTATATCCATTTTAACTTAATATTTGAAAAACACTTAGACATTCTAAGTAGAGGGTTTTTAATTGCAAAGATCTCATCATTTTATCTTTTTATTTATATTTTTTATATTCTAACCATGCATCTCATACATCAATAGGATATGAAAAGCATAAATAAGTAAATATGCTGAGCATGCTCATAGGGTGGGATGACCATGAACCTAACAAAGTGATGCACTTAGAGCCACATGTGCATCACTTGATTGATTTTAAGTGGGTTGATTAAACCTAGCTATCACATGAGTGTATTCCATATATTCATGGGTTTTCAAGCCTCTATGGATCTTCTTTACTTCTTGCATCTTTTACATGAGAAAGAAAACCTCACTTTTAGTGATTTTACTCTTACAACTTTTATAAGATAGAATAAAGAGACATGCAAGCTCCATTTAATACATCCCATTTCAAAAACTTGAGACAAATAAAATCAATATTAAAGGCTTATGATCATCCTCATTCATTAATCATTCATTCAACACTTGAGGGAACAATAAATAAATCAAGAATTGATATTCAATTCCAACAATTGAATGTTTATCACATAAAGAAACAATTGGTCAAGCGTAACAATTATGTATCAAGTAGGAGATTAACTTTAACAAGCCTTTAAAAGTAATAAAAAAATATCAAATATAATTTTGAGAGCTTGCACAATACTTGTGCTTCTAATATGTGTGTGATAGTTCATTTTTTATAACAAAAAGGAGTCAAAAAATGAGGGAATTTTAGCTAAGACCAAAACTATTCACTACCCGCCTAGGCTAGACATGCTATTGTGCAGCAGGCACATGCTTGGCGCGCCCACTGCTGGCCAGCACCTGGCCGAGGTAGGGTAACTTGTCCTATTTCGTGGTCTCATCTGAGTCACTTCAATTTTTGTCTACTTTTCATGCACCAAAAATTGTACAAAAACTTCTAAACACTATGACACACATTTGAGATGAAATTTCAGAATTAAAACATCTTTCAAAATTGAAATTTCAAGCCTCTAAACATGCTTTCAAAAACAAGTACAAGTGAGAATCATATTCTCCAAAAATCTCCTACAAAACTCCAATCAAATTGAATCCAAATATGACCAAAATTCTTTTAACCTTTCATCAACATGCTATATCAACATATAACAACACCTAATGCTAAATCAACATTTAACATTCTATTTACATGAATTGACACTTAAAACACATAATTGCATGCTTTTAATTCAACTATCAAGGAGCCACATAAAACATTATCCAAACACCCCAATCCATCATATAAATCAAGAATTTGGTGATTTGATCAATCCATCACATGAACCAATCAATCAAAAATACAAATTATAGCATGAATAAGGCTCCGATACCACTTGGAGGCAAGAGTAGCACTTGGATCTAATAATTAAAATTCTAAAAGCTAAAATTAACTAGGATACTCTAGCTAACAAGAATCTAAACATGTTCATGATTTAGATTTAGGTAGAGAATTACTTGATTAGCTTAATTCGAAGGAGAAAATAAAGAACTCTTTTTCAATCTAGAGTTTGCCAAGTAGCGATGCAACAGAATCAAAGCAACTTTTGTACAAGTCAAGCTTCTCCAAAAATTCCAAAATTTCCTCAACTCTTTGATGAATCTACTTTGAAAATTTCATATAAAAACTCATTCAGGATCTCTTAGAATAAAATTGCCAAGTTACAATTCTTGCATATGGATCTCCAAAGGCATAGCAAACCATTTGTTTTTCCTCTATCTTATGATCCACACGCCAAAGAAATTTCCTATCACTCCTCATAATTAGCTAGAGATTGAGAGGAGAGATCAGATAGTGATAGCCATTTTAGGGATTGGAGAAGAAGAGAGAGATGAACTTTAACACATGAATGAACATTTTGAAAATACAGGGAAAATAGAGAGAGTTTAATTCTTCACTTGTGGAATGTGTGCTCCACCCACCTCATCTCTATATCTATGTATAGAGGAAAGATAGTATGATGCCAAGTTGGCATCACACCATCCTCAAGGTGGGGGACTACCAACATACTTGCATTGTATGCAAGTTGGCAAATTCAAATCTAATTTGAATTTCTATGCATTTCAATTTCATATGAAATCTATTTTCAAGCTAATTAAAATGTCACACCAAATGAACTTTTCATTTGATTCTCCCTTTGAAAAAGGTTCTTCTTATTAATTAAATTAAATATTTAATTTAATTAATTCACCTTTGACTTGACATTTAAGCCAACAAGCTTAACTACTTAAGCTTAATTTTGTTAATTTAATCTTTAAATTAATTTTATCATCAAATCACATGGCACCAAATAATTAACTCTTTAATTATTAGTCTAATTTAACTTTAAATTAGTTTATCAATTTAACACTTAAATTGACCAATTCGAGAAAGATCTTAATTTTCGGTCACCTCTAAAATCGGTGTCATGGAGCGAATTTTCTAACACTTAGAAGTTTCTCCAACATTTAGGAAATGCTATTAGTTTTTGTGTGTGACTCAATAGATTCTATCATTCATTGGATATGGGCGCACAACTCCGTATGACTTTTGAATATCATATTTTCAATTTAGTTTAAAATTCCTTTTAAACTAAATCGACTCAATTTAATTAATTTATATTAATTAAAGAATACCTAATCTCCATGGTCAATATCCAATCTCAAGCTCATGAAGCCCAATTAATTGGCCAAAATGAATGCTTTTGGAGAACTGATGTAGCTTTACGCATACCATACAAATACGATCCTTTCATTTTCTATCTCACAGAAGAAGCCTAGAGCAAGATATTTGCTAGCTTCCTAACAACCATGATATTATGTCTCTATTCTCAATGTTCGACTCCTTTGTGTGACCTCATCTTTGAAAAACTCCTTTTTCAAATTGTCACACCACCTTGCACAAAGATTCTTGGAATCGATCATTATACAATACATAGGAGATGCACTTGCCTTTTACAAAGACGAGGAGTTTGATTCTATCTTAGATCTCACAAACCTCTATGCCTAAGAGCTCATTCCCAGCCTCTACCTAAGTAGCCTACTAAGTGTCCAAAGAAGAGTTGAAGAATAAGGACCAAACAAAAGGGTACCATGGATCCTTAGGTCAAAGGACTAATAATATGCACTAGCATAAACAAGAGAACTTTCCACTATTGATTTACCACTATAGCTATCTAGTGGATTCTTTGGGTGGATCTTCAGCACCATGTTCTCTAACAAGCACCCACTAACATGCATTCATATCTCACATGGGATTGCCCCTAAAACTAAGCAACATCCAACTCTTGGATTTATTCATCATTAGTGCAAGTCTATCCGAATCTTAGATACCTTATCTTACAAGATCCTACAACTTGGAAGGTTTAACATACAATCGTGTAAGACTTATTTCATGATTATCATCAATTGAGTAACTAAGTCCTATAGTCAAGTCTGATCTAAGGACTTCATCTAAATGTCAGTGAAGTAATAAAGAATATAAGATGAAAATAGCCATATAAAGAATATCATTCAATCAAGATTATTTTATAAGGAAATAGTTTTACAAGGCCAATCTAATTGGGTTGTTGGGCACTATTCCAACATTTAAAAGTTTCTTTAAATGATAAAGTGACATGCCATAAGAAATTGCAATAAATGGCATGTTAAAATATCACAAAAATACTTTTAAATGATATGCAAATGTGCCACAAGCGATGCATATAATGATGTTAAAATGCCATAAAAGATTTCTTTAGATAGCATACTAATAGGCCATAAAATTAATTAAATAATATACTAAATTAAATGACAAAAAATATTCTTTTGAGTGACATCTTAATTTGCCTCTAATGCCCCATTTAGAAAACTCCAACATACTCCAACTATTTTTATACATTAAAATTATATTTTCTCGATTATTTAAATATATACTTGAAATTATTATTAAATAATACATTTGAAAAGTGTGAGGCAGTAAATTTAGTGGTAGAAAATATTTAAAACTATAATGTATAAGTGAGGAGAAAAGAAGGGTAAAAACTTGAATTTTTTATACTTCTTGAAAAATATAGTTAATTTAGTCGATTTATTAATATTATATTCAGTAGTTAATTTAATCAACACGTTACGATAAAATATAAATTTATAAATTGTACAATTATTAATAACTATATACTTTATTATTTTAGTGATATTAATTTCATTTCACACCATTACTAAATTATGAATTGCATTTTTTTTTTAAGAAAATAGCAGTAATGCTGATTAAATGCTTTTAACATATAATTTTGTTAGTAATTTCAATAAAATTATATTTTTATAATATTTATTAATCAATTGCCCCTAAGTATTATATTATAGTGGCTTTTCTTTTATTACTAACACTATATTACTTTAGTGTGTCATCATGCATTAAATCAATGCCACTAAACAATTTGCAACATCTTTTACAAATAACATCATAACTAAATATGAGTGGTATTTTTTAAGAAAAGAATTAGCAGCACTACTTAAATGTCTTTCAAATATATTTTTATTGGCATTTTCAATCAAATGTCATTATTTTTTTTGTCACTTATTAATTAAATGTTAATAAATATTGTATTTCTATGACGTTTTCAACATCTTATCACCATATTACTCTTGTGTGTCATTATGCTACCAAATGTTACTAAGTTAGTGCCATTAAATATTTTGTAGTATTGTTTTCTAACACTATTAATAAATATAAGTGACATGTTTTAAGAAAAATTAGTGGCACTAGTTAAATGCCTTCAAAAAATATTTTTGTTTGCATTTTTAATCAAATACAACTATCTTATATGTCATTTAATAATCTAATGCCACCAAAAATTTTATTATAGCGACATTTGTTTTAATTATCTCCATATTACTTTTATGCATCATTATGCTATAAATGCTACTAAGTTAGTGCCACTAGATACTTTATGATTTTTTTTCTTCAAATGACAATATAACTACATATTAGTGGCATTTTTCTAAAAAACTTAGTCACACTAATTAAATGTTCCTGAAATACATTTATCTTGATATTTTTAATTAAATATCATTATTTTGTTTGTCATTTAATAATCAAATGTCACCAATACATGTCATTCTTTAAAACTATTAGCTTAATACTTTTTTGTGTCTTTATATAATAAAATGTCAACAAGTTAGTATCAGTAATTGTCAATTTTCTTGTAGTGCTAGGAGCTTTTTCAGTAGGGGCTTTTGTGTGTAACCCAATAAGTTCTACCATTTATTAGACATGGGCTCACAACTCTTTGTGACTTTTGAATATCTTATATTCCTTTTATTTTAAAACTTCTTTTAAATTAATCCACTCAATTCAATTAATCTCATTAACTGAAGAAAACCCAATTTTCATAGTTGATATCCAACCTCAAGCCAATAGAGCCCAACTAATTAGTTGAAATGAATATTCTAGAGAACCATCATAGATCTACATGTACCATGCAAATACAATCCTTCCATCTCCTATCTCCCGAAAGAGGCCTAGGGTAAGATATTTTTCCGCTACCTAGTAGCCTTGATACTATGTCTCAATTCACAATGTTCGATCCCTTTGTGTGACCTCCTTTTGGAAATCTCTTTTTCCAAATTGTCACACCACCTTGTGTAAGAATTTTGGGAATCGATCATTATAGAATACATAAAAGATGTAGTCACCCTTCACAATAGCAAGGTGTTGAATTTTATCTTGAATCTCACAAACATTTATGCCAAGTAGTTCATACCCAATCTCAACCTGAAAGACCCACTTAGTAGTCAAGAAAGAGTCAAAGCATAAGGACCGAACACAAGATTACCATGGATCCTCAGGTCGTAGGACTAATAATATGCACTAGTGTAAGTGGGAGAATTAGCTACACCGACTTTCCACTACAGCTATCTAGTGGATTTTCTAGTGGGTCTTTAGCGTTTTGGTCTCTAACAAGCACCTACTAACATGCACTTGTATATTATACAATTGCTCATCGAATAGAGCAATATTTAACTCTTAGATTTATTCATCATTAGTGCAAGTCTTCCAGATCTTAGATGCCCTATCTCTTAAGATCCTATGACTTGGAAGATTTGAGATTACAACCATGTGAAACTTATTTCATGGTCACCAAACCAAGTCTTGCAGTCATAAGTAATCTAGGGGCTTCATCCAAATGCGAGTGAAGAGATATAAATCATAGTATGAAAATGGCCATATAAAGAATATGATTCAATCAAGATTGTTTTACTAAGAAATAGCTTTTGCAAGGCCAATATCATTGGCTTACAGGATACTATTCTAACAATTTCTCACTTGCTCTAAAGACAAAGACCTATGGCCTAAGGACCCATCTTCACAAGATGTCCTTCAAAGACCTTTTGCATTAAGGTTTTAGTTAGTGGATATGCTATGCTCTCTTCTGAGGCAACTATCTCCACTCAGATGTTACCTCTATTAATGATCTCCCAAATCAAATGATATTGCCTCAATATGTGATTAGATTGGTGATGCGATCTTGGCTCTTTAGCATGTACCACTGCTTTATTGTTGTCACAAAAGATAGCTATTAGCTCTTAGGCACTACATTCAACTCTTGAATAAATTTTTTCATCCAAACATCATTCTTTGTAGCTTTTGAAGCTACAATATATTTCATTTCAATAGTTGATTCAGCTGTGGTGTCTTGTTTGGAACTCTTCCAACTCACTATGTCACCATTAAGGTAAAATATAAGTCCAAAAGTGGATTTAAGGTTATCTACATTAGATTAGAAACTTGAATCCAAAAACCCTTCAAGTTCCAATTCTCCATTGCCGTGTACTAAAAATAAGTCCTTAGTCATTCTCAAGTACTTGAGGATTATTTTCACAGCCAACTAATGATGTTCACTGGGATTGGATTGGAACCTTAGCAAGTGTGCCACATCCAGTCTTGTGTATTAAACCACATATAGTATGCTCTTAATTATGAAGACATAAGGTATGTGAGACATCTTTCGTTTTGCTTCCTCAGTCTTGAGGGGTATAGACTTTGAGAGAAGAATGCCATGTCCTTTGGGAGAAAATCCTCTCTTGGATTCTTTCATATTAAACCTCTTTAGTATCTTGTCAATGTACGGGGTTTGGGAAAGCCCTAGTATTCTCTTTGATCGATCTCTATAGATATATATTCCTAATATGTAGATATTTTTTCCAAATCCTTCATGAAGAATTGTGTAAATGACCATACTTTAGTACACTCTAACATTCTTACTTCATTCCTAATGAGAAAGATGTCATCGGCAAAAAGCACAATAAACTGTACTAAATTCTTATTAGCTTTCTTATACACACATAGTTCATACTCATTTTTGACAAAGCCAAACAATTTGACTGTTTTATCAAAATGCATGTTCCAACTTAGGGATGCTTATTTAAGTCTACAAATACATCTCTAAAGTTTGCAAATCTTTTGTCACTCTGCTTGGATGCAAAACTTTGTGGTTACTCTATATAGATTTCTTCTTCAATGTCTCCATTGAGGAAAGCAATTTTCACATCTATTTGTCATATCTCACTATCATAACACACAGTTATGGCAAGTAGAGTTTGAATGGACTTAGGTATAGCGACTGGTCAAAAAGTTTCTTCAAAATCAATACTGGGTCTTTGAGTGTAATCTTTTACCACTAGTCGTGCCTTAAAAGTCCCTACTTCTCCATCTATCCCAAACTTTTACTTATAAATCCACTTGCAACCAGTGGGAACTATTCCCTTTCATAAATCTACTAAAGTCCATACTTTTTTTGAGCACATGAAGTCTATTTCGGATCTCATAGCTTCAAGCCAATGTCCCAAATCTATGTTCTACATAACTTCCTCATAGGTCTTTAGATCATTATTAGATTATCCCATCTCATGAAGAAATCTGAACCTTTCGAGCTTCTTCTTGATCTAGTCCAACCTTCTCAGAGGTTGTGTACAATGCTTTAGTTGATCATTTGTTTCCATCGCTTGTGGGATTTCTTGATTATCTTGAACTTCATCAAGTTCAACGATAATGCCATTTCTATATAATAGAAAATCCTTTTCTAAAAAGGTGACATTCCTCGAAATAAATACCTTTTGTTTCCAAGGATCATAAAGTAATAACCCATAGACTCACTTGGGTGTCCCACAAACTTGTACAAAGTAGATCTATATCTAACTTATATCTCACTGTTTGTCTCATATAGGTAGGAGATCCCCAAATCCTTAGATAGTGGTAAGAACGTGCTTTGCCATGCCATATCTTATATGGTGTTTTAGGTACCAACTTTGAAGTTACTATATTTAGCAACTTTGTCTTCGTCTCTAAGGAGTATTCCCAAAAGGATATGGGCACATTGAAAAAACTTATCATGGAATGTACTATATCCAATAAGATACGATCTCTTCTCTTAACTACCCCATTGTGCTGGGGTTTGTTGAGTGGAGTCCATTGCAAGAAAATCTCATTCTCCTTAAGATAATCAAAGAATTTAGTACTTAAGTATTCTCCTCTTTAATTCAATTAAAGGACCTTAATACTAAGTCCCTTTTGCTTTTCTACTTTACTCCTATACTCTTTAAACTTTTAAAAGACCTCGGACTTGTACTTCATAAGATACACATGTTCATACTGACTATTATCATCGATGAAGGTAATGAAGTAATAATAGCCACTTCTCCTACTAACTTTTAATGGTTCACAAACGTCTATATGGATCAAATTCAAAGAACTTGTGGAGTGCTTTAGTTATCCTACAAAAGGAGCCTTGGTCATTTATCCCTTCAAATAAGATTCACAAGTAGGAAGGTCCTTAATACCACTAACTTTTAGCACTTTGAGGGATTCTAAATTGCTCATCCTATTTTTAGATACGGCTAAGTCTTGCATACCAAAAAATGGCATCTTTTTGGATATCTAGCTTTTTTTTACTTGTTTGAATGTGCATTAGAGGAGTTCGAGAATCAACTATGTGTAATCCATTAACTAATGTACCTTGAGCAATTTAAAAACCATTCTTTAATGCTTTCAACTTCCCATTTGATCTTAAAAAATCAAATCCTTCATTATCTAAAACAAGAATTGAAATAATGTTCTTAACAGGGTTGGGTACATACTAAACTAGGTTAAGAACAATACAAGAATTCCCTAAGTCTAACTTGATTATGCATTGGACCTTGGGCACAACTCTTGCTCCATTTCCAAGACAGAGGATCATATCCTCTTCATGAAGATTCTTTCTTCTTTCCATCCCCTGTATTAAATTACAAAGGTGAGAATCACATGTGGTATTAAATACCTATAAGAAAGAATTAGTCAATAAGTGCACTCAAAAAAATACAAACCCTTTTCATCATAATGGAAAAAATTTTCTTTAGTCTTAACCTTTTTCTTGATCCTCTTGAAACCTTACTCAAGTTGTTTCCTTTTCAAGGAAAAACTTTTCTTTATCTTAACTCCTTTTCTAAAGCCCATAGAACTTTCCAACTTTGAGAAAAATGCCATCATAAGAGGTTTTTTTATCTCCTTATTACCTCGATAGTCACAAACATGTTCACCAATTCATTGATCATCACCATTTGCTTAGACATATTAAAGTTCACAATGAATTGGTTGAATAATGGTGGTAATTACTGGATGATCAAGTCCACATAAAGGTCATTGTCCATAATCATGTCAAGTTGTCTAAACTTCTCGATGAGTCTTATCATCTTAAGTTCATGATTATGGACATTAGCCCTTTCACTCATCTTTGACCTAAAAAGCTCCTTAAGTAAATTGAACCTTTCATGTCTAGTTTGAACACCATACAACTCTTGCAAGTGTGTAAATCTTAGAATCATATTTCATGTGCTCATGAGTTTTTTAGGGCTCATTAGTCATGGATGCTAACATGAGGCATCTAACTTGTAGATCATCATCTACAAATTTCATGAACACTTCACGAACCTCATCAATTGCGTCATTACCCAATGTGTCTAACAGACTTTGATCTAAAACATATGTCCTCTTATTATAGTTAAGAATTATCTTAAAGCTTTTTAACCAATCTTGGAAGTTAGGCCTGGTGAGTTTATTGGTTTCTAAAATGCTTGTGAGTGGATTTTTAGCCATTTGTTTGTTAAAGATATCAAAAATCAACATGAGTTGGAAAAAGAGAATAAGTATGTGATTGATTTGATATTAAAACATGTTCTTGGTCTTTCAAGCATGTTTGTCTCCTACTATTTTATCAAATCCTTCATCCCCAAGAAGAATTCATGAAATCATATTTTCTAGCGGGAATCAAAACCCCAAGGACTTGTAAGTAGACCCACGACTTGTGAGACATCTACAAATAATCTAAAGGTAAGCAACTTTTGCTAAATGCATCTCATGAATTTCTTAATATATTTTGCAATACTTTTCATGTCAACCCTGGACTCATGAGACATCTACATTACTAGGTGTTAAGTCAAACCTATCAATCAAAACTTTAATTTGAGATGTCCCCATGATATCCCATGACTCATGTGCCAATGCATGAGGTTCTCAAATAAAAAATGCATCTTATGCTAAGTATATGGTCACAACTTTTCATTATAAGTGTGACCCACAATTCAAGAGACATCACACAAATAATGGTAGCATAATCATGCTATATACTATTGGTAGAAGGCTAGGATTAATTAAAACTCTTTTAATTTGTATTTATTTTGACTTAATATTTGAAAAACACTTGGGCATTCTAAGTAGAGAGTTTTTACTTGTAAAGTTCTCATCATTTTTATCTTCTCATTTGGGTTCTCTATATCTTAATCATGCATCCATACATTGATAGGATATGGAAAGTATAAATAAGTAAATGTGCCTAGCATGCTCCTAGAGTAGGGATGACCATAAGCCTAACCAAGCAATGCACTTAGAGTTATAGGTGCATCATTCAATTGATTTTAAGTGGGTTGATTAAACTAAACTATTACATAAGTGTATCCCATACATTTATAGGTCTTCATGCCTCTTTGGATCTTCTTTACTCCTTGAAACTTTTTACAAGAGAAAGAAAACCTCACTCCTAGTAATTCTACTCACATACATTTACAAGATAGAACAAGAGGTATGCAAACCCTATTCAACACAACCCATTTCAACAACTTGAAATAAATAAAATCAATATTAAAGGCTCATCATCATCCCCATTCATTTATCATCCATTCAATAATTAAATGAACAATAAATAAATCTAGAATTAACAATTAATTCCATTAATTAAATGTTTATCTCCTAAATAAATAATTAAACAAGCATAACGTTTATGCCATAATTAGGATATTAACTTCAATTAGTTTTTAAAAACATTAAGAAATATCAAACATAATTTTGAGGACTTGCACAACACTTGTGCATCTAATGTGTGTAGTGCAAAACTAAATTGAGTATTAAAGGAGTAAAAAAATTGGCTTAAAGCACACCAAAACCTCAAACTAGAGGCTATCGCCTAGCCTAGGTGCATGGCTAGGCAATCCCTTCGTGCAGTGCCCAACGAGCACCCAACAACCTTTCTTTTGAGGCGTCAAGGTGTGCTAAGCCCTTTTTTCACTCAACTTTCATGCATCAATAAATTCAGCACACATTCCCAACATTAGAACACATATCTTAGATAAATTCCTAGATTCAAAACATCTTTTAAAAGTAAAAATTCAAGTGCTCAAATATGCCTTCAAAAAATGATTAATGTTAGAATCGTATTCTCTAAATCTCCAATAAGACTCCAATCAAATTGGATTCAAAAATGAACAAAACTCTTTTGATCAATCATCAATATATAACATCAGTTAATGCTAAATCAACATTCAACATTAGTCACTATGAATTAAAACATACTAACTATATGAATTAACACTTAAATCAGATAATAGTATGCTTTCAATTCATCAATCAAGGAGCCACACACAACATCAACTAAATATGCCAATCTATTATATGAATTGAGAATTTGGTGACCTAGATTAATCCATCACATGAATCAATCATCCATACAAAATCTAAATCTAAGCATGATCTGGGCTCTGATACCACTTGAAACCAAGTAAGGTAGTAGGATCCAATTATCAAAACTTCAAAAGCATGAAATTAACTAGTGCTTACAAGCATACCAAGGATCAAATCATGCCAAGGATTCAGATTTGGTGAGAGCATTACCTTGAAAAGCAAAGTCTAAGGAAAGACTTGTGAACTCTTCATAATTCCAGAAGCTATTTACTATTGGAGCGATTGGAAGAGTGCAAAAATAAACCAACCAAAACTCCTCCAACAATTTTGAAAAAATTATTGGAGCTTTTTAATGCTTTGAAAAAGTCACTATAAAAAATTTTTATCAAAAAGCTTTTTGGAACTCCCTAGAGAAAATCACCAAACCGAACTCTGAGTAGGTGGATCTCCAAAGCAAGCACACTCTCTTGTTTTACCTCTATTGTTATAATTCACACACCAATTAAATCTTCCAAAATTTGAAAGTAAGATAGGCACTAAGATCTATAATCAAAACTTCAGAACATAAAGTAACTAATACCTACAAGCAAAACAAGGATCAAATCATGCCTTGGATTCAAATTTAGATAGAGAATTACCTTGATAAGAGAATTTGAGAAGAAACAAGTGAACACTTCACTAATTTTAGAATCTGCCTATTCGTGGCACAACGAAAGGATTGCAATGATCGCCCTACCAAGTCACCTCCAAAAATTCTGAAAAAATTACTGGAGACAGCCAACACCTTGGAAAATCTCTAGTTAAAAATTCAGATTGATTTGCTATCTATAACATCTTGGAGAAAATTACAAAGTTGGACCTCACGCAAATGAATCTCCAAAAATTGAGCAAGTGACACGCCTTGCCTCTATTGAAAAAGTCCACACACCAATGAGATCTTCCTAGATCTCTAGTACATGAGCTAGAATAGGACCAGAGAATTGATAATGAAGGAGGCCAAAACTTGGTAGGGGGAAGAAGAAAGAAGCTAAGCCTTTAACTCAAGAAATGCTAGCTTGCAAAATAGGTTATTTTTGAGGGAGAAGAAGGATCTAATTCTTCACACCTAAAGCACATTTTTTTTCTCTCCACCCGAGCCCTCACTATATCTATATATAGATGTAGAATTGTGTAATGACAAGGGGTTGCTTAGGTGGCAAAAAGGAATCCAAATTTTATTTGAATTTCATTTGCATCTTAATTACATTTGGAATCTCATTTTAAATTAATTAAGATGCCATCTCAAATCTCATTTGAGTCTTCCCTCCAAAATTTATTCCTCCTAATTAATTAAATTAAACTCTTTAATTTAATTAATTTTGCTTTGACTTAACTCTTTAAGTCAAACTATCTTAACTCTTTAAGCTAAATTCATTAACTTAACTCTTTAACTTGACCAATTGATGGTCATGTTGGCACCAAATAATTAACTCCTTAATTATTGGTCTAATTTAACTCTTAAATTAGTAAATTAATTTAACACTTAAATTAATCAAGCCAAAATTGACCTTCAAACTTGGCACCAAAATTCAATCCATTAGGAGAGATCCTTTTTCCGACTCCTTAGAAAATTCTCTCCATCAATTATGAAGCTAATTGAATTTTGTGTGCAACCCAATAAGTTCAACCATTCATTGGACATGGACTCATAACTCCTTGTGACTTTTGAATATCTTATATTCATTCTAGTTTAAAATTTCTTGTAAACTAGTCGACTCAATTCATTTAATCTCTTTAATTGAAGAGTACGCAATCTCTATGGTCGATGTCCAACCTCAAGCCCATGTAGCCCAACTAATTAGCCGAAATGAATATTTTGGAGAACTATCATTGCTCTATGCATGACATGCAAATACAATCCTTCTATCTTCTATCTCTCAAAAGAGGCCTAGGTAAGATATTTGTCAGCTCACTAATAGCCTAAATACTATATCTCTATTCTCAATGTTTGATCCCTGTTATGTGACCTCACCTTTAGAAAACTCCTTTTCCAAATTTTCATACCACCATGTACAAGGATTTTTGGGAACTAATCATTATAGAACACATAGGAGATGTACTCACACTTCACTATAGCGAGGAGTCAGATTCCATCTTGAATTTCACAATGCTCCATGCCAGGTAGCTCATACCTAATCTCAAGCTAAACGACCCACTAAGTGGTCAAGGATGAGTTAAAGTATGAGGACCAGATATAAGGTTACCATAGATCCTCAAGTTAAAGGACTAATAATACGCACTAACATAAGCAGGAGAACTAGCCACTATCAACTTGCCACTTTGGCTATCTAGTGAATTCTTCGGGGGGTCTTTAATACTTTGTTCTCTAATAAGCACCCACATCTTATACAATTGCTCATAAAATGGAGCAATCTCCAACCATTAGATTTATGCATTGTTAGTGCAAGTTTATCTGAATTTTAGATGCCCCATCTTATAAGATCCTATGACTTGGAGAACTTAAGATCACGACCATGTGAGACTTGTTCCATGGTCACCAAACCAAGTTCTGCAGTCTAAGATAATCTAAGGGCTTCATCGAAATACAAGTGAAGTATAATAGAGTATAAGATGAAGATGGCCATATAGCGAATATCATCCAATCAAGATTATTTTACAAGGTAATAGTTTATACAAGGCCAATCTCATTAGCTTACAGGGCACGATTCCAACAAAATCTCCAATATTTAAGCTGGAATAAGAGAGGAGATTTGCTATGGTGGAGATCAATTTTAGGCAGGGAAGAAGAAGAAAAGAGCAAAGCTTTCAACACATAAATGCGATGCTTGTAAGAGGTTTTTGGAAGAAATTGTGATAGCATCTAATTCTTTACAAGTGGTGTGAGTTGCTAAATATCCATACCTCTATATCTATATAGAGAGGGAGGATGGTGTGAGGCCAACTAGGCATCACACCTTCCTCAAGGGTGGTGGGTTGCCATTTGCTTGCCAAGGTGACAAGCTTGAATTGCAAATTACATTTAAATTTCAAGTACATTTTAATTTAATTTGGAATCTAATTTCAAATTAATTAAAGTGCCAACCCAAATGAACTCTTCATTTGAATTTTCACTCTAAAGTTCATTCTTCCCACTAATTAAATTAAACTCTTTAATTTAATTAATTAACCTTTGACTTAACTCTTAAGTCGAACTAGCTTAACTCTTAAGCTTTACTTGACCAATCGATGGTCATATTGGTACCAAAATAATTAACTCCTTCATTATTGGTCTAATTTAATTTTTTAAATTAATTGATTAATTTAACACTTTAATTAATCAAGCCACAAATGACCATGAAAATTGGTAGCATAAAATTAGTCCACTAGGAGTTAGTTTTCTAACACTTAGAAAATTTTCTCCATCAATTAGGAAGCTAATTGGCTTTTCTATGTGACCCAATAAGTTCTACCATTCATTGGACATGGGCTTATAACTCCTTGTGATTTTTGAATATCTTATATTTATTTTAGTTTAAAACTTCTTTTAAACTAATTGATTCAATTCAATTAATCTCATTAATTGAAGAGTACCAAATCTCCATGGTCAATATCTAACCTCAAGCCCATGTAGCCCAACTAATTGGCTGAAATGAATATATTGGAGAACCATCATGGCTCTACATGTACCATGCAAATACAGTTCTTCTGTCTCCTATCTCCGAAAAGAGGCCTAAGGTATGATATTTGTCAGCTCCCTAATAGCCTCGTTACTATGTCTCTATTCTCATTATTCAATCCCTTTGTGTGACCTCATCTTTGGAAAACTACTTTTCCAAATTGTCACACCACCTTGCATAAAGGTTTATGGGAATTGATCATTATAAAATACATAGGAGATACAAAAAGTTAGATTCCATCTTGGATCTCACAAACTTCCATACCAAATTGCTCATACCCAATCTCAACATGAAAAACCCACCAAGTGGTCAAGGAAGAGTTAAAGTATAAGGATCGAACATAAGGTAACTATGGATCCTTAGGTTAGAGGACAATAATATGCATTAGCGTAAGCAAGAGAATTAGCTGCTACCGACTTACTACTATGGTTATTTAGTGGATTCTCTAATAGGTCTTTAATGTCTTGTTCTCTAACAAGCACCCACTGATATACACTCATATCTCATACAGTTGCTTATAGAATAAAGTAATATCCAACTTTTAGATTTATACATTGTTAGTGTAAGCCTATCCAGATTTTAGATGCCCCATCTCTTAAGATCATATGACTTGGAAGATTTAAGATAACGATCGTGTGAGAGTTAGTCCATGATCACCAAATCAAGTCCCGCAGTCATAGGTGATCTAGAGGCTTCATCCAAATACGAATGAAGTGACATAAAGTATAAGATGAAGATGGCCATATAAATAATATCATTTAATCAAGATTGTTTTACATGGAAATAGCTTTTACAAGGCCAATACCATTGGCTTGTAGAGGACTATCCCAACACTAAGTATGGTCGAACTTAATGTATAACTCAAATGGAAATTCAATAACTCATTTAGATCTTATTGACTAAATTTTATTCTAATGAGTTGCTTGATTTTTTATCTTTACCATTGCCAACCAAAAGTCATAGGCTTAATTCTTTTGAATTAACACATCTCTATCACATCATAATTACTATTGTGAAACCACAAGCTTTGTGACTTTAAATCATTATTTGGATATCTTCTCCATTCAATTCTTAAGCTCATTATCAGTTACATAGAGTTTCATAAGTGTTAAATAATTTCAAGCTCAATCATATCTTAACTATTCTAAATTCCTCAATGTTGCAACGCTTGTATTGATAGCCTCAGAATAACTCAGCCTTTAGGTTTTCAATCCAAAATTGTTATTCACTTGAGCCAATTAAAATTTATTTACAAGTCTAACTAAATTAAATTATATGTATATATTTGATGCTACTTGAAAATAAAGCTAGTATCCTTTTTGGAAGTCAACAAAATTTAAACAATTTTTACTTTGAAACAAGCTTGTATAGAAGTAGAGCTCTAGATTTTTTGCAAGTAAATTTTTGTATCCATTTTGACTTTAAACGTTGGTATTTATATTGATTAAATGATTAATGAGCTTTCAGCCCATTTGAATTTATTGGCCTTTTACTTTACTTATTATTTATTAATTGGGCCCTTTAATTCAATCTTTACCTTTTTCCCTTTGGGACTTAATTTGCCATATCATCAAACCCCCTACTTTCAATTTGAAATTTTAATTTTTTCCATATTGAAAATATAACATAATCTAAACATTTAATATTATGTTTCATTAATTAATTAACTTTAATCTTGGTGAAGTATTTATTTTATATTTATTTATCTTTTGCTACAAAAATTCGAAATAACTCAACTTTTGACATGGTGGAAGATTTGCAGGTCACTTTCTCCAGTTAGTTTTAGGAGACATCGTGCTAGGTGCTTGGCATTCATCTAAAAACTTAGAAAAATTTTAGCAAGTCTATAATTTTAAGGTCTAGGCTTTGTCAACAATAAGAAATAAACTCATGAGTTCCCAAGGTAATTCTTTTTTCTTTTACTTCACTTTAGTCCTGATGACTTTATTTCTAACTCACTAGAGCAAGTAAAATTTTCTTGGGATACCTCAAGTTGAGAGTAAGTCACGTTTGGTCTTGAGAATGAGATGCTAGGTAACGAAGCCAAGTTTAAGTCAAAGTCCTAAATCAAGTTAGAGTATATAGGTGTGATAAGAGATGATGGTAGGAGTTCTACTGCCAAAGAGCTACCAATTGCCCCTTGGATGGCTCAACAAACCATTGGCCTCTAAATGCCCATGGCATTAGGGACACTATATGTAAGTACCTGTTAGATGCTTACTTCGAGCACCAACAGGGCACCAGAGGCAAGCACCCACATGGCATTATTGTACGAATGACCATCACAAAGGGCATCATTAACATTGTCTATTGCCATGGTAGGCATTATTGTAGGCGAACTTGGTCATGCCAAAATTATCATGGTTCATAGGGGTCATCCTCCTTACGGTGTTGCGTTTTATAAGTTTATGCTTTCTTCGGGCATATCACTTGGTTCAACTTTAGTTTGAAAAGTCACACCTCAAGAGTATGTGAGTTAGTCCTTACTTCTAAATTGCGTGCTTTTTCTCAATTTGATTTTGAGTTCTACAAGAGGATTCTTCAGGGAGGGATCTGAGGATGCTTCTATTATTGATGGCAATTTTTCCAATGTGGCTAAAATACCTTGTTCACTCTTATCGAGAGAATTAAAACTTTTAAGGTGTAGAATTTGCACTTTTGATGAATATGAGTTTGTTCTTCCTTTATCAAAGGATAACATGGTGCACCTCCTCAAAGGAATTTTACTTTATTTAGTAGCTATTTTAACAATGGATTATCACTTTCACCTAGACCTTTATTGTTGGAAATAATTATGAGTTATGCGGTATGTTTGAGTCAATTTACCTCAAATGTCCTAGGCTTTCAGCATTACTTTACAAACTTGGTCTTCCCATATTTTTAGATAGTTTTCACTCTTTGTTTAGGATATAAAAAGTGCCAAAATAACTCTTTCTTCCATGTCTTTCCTAAATTGAGTTATAAGTCTCTAAGTGGATTGTCTTATTCTAAAGGGCTTTAGAGTAGTAGGTTGTTTTTTTGTGCCATATAAGGGTTGCGAGGCTCTTAGCATGTTGAGTAGTTCACCATCATTAGTGCATATAGGAAAGGTTCATCGTCACCATTACTAGTATTTTGAGGAGACAAGATTGTTTGCCTTTATTTTTAAGATCACTTACATGTTTCAAAGGGTATTTAATTTATTTTATAATGGTTGATCCACTTGCAGACTTGTTATTGCATTCTTATGTTCTCTTTATTACTTATTATTTTTGATTGATTATTCATTAGATTGTTGAACTTAACCCAATTTTTATGTCATTGGCAGGTAAGAAGATTGGCTTGGCGAGAATCCATACCAGAAGGGCAAATAGAGGTTTTCGTGAGAAATGTACAGTGGAGTTGTGTCATGGAGATGTGTTGCTTGTTAAGCAGGTTTGAGCCCCCACAATGGCGCTCAAGTGAGGTTCATACTTTACTTTCTTCTATAGTGCATCAGATGGGTGTCTAGATGATTATCTCAAGCTTGAGATTTATAAGCTAATAAAAAAGCATTCTTAGGGAATAGTAGAGGGAGGTACTTGTTCAAAGTCTTATTGCTTTTTTCATGATGGTGAGGTAAAGGATTATTTCATTACAGTTTACATCAAAGTTGAGAAATTAACTTGCATTAGGATATGGATGAGACCGCTTTTAGTGTTGATAGTTTGCAGTAAGGGTGAGTGATTATGATCAAGCAAAATTGGAGGATATTTTCCTCTTCCCATTTGGCAGAGCTTGTTACTGGAGATTTTGCTTAAGTGTATAGCTCAAGTATGAATTAATATGATCAAAAACAATTGGAGATATTCTCATAGTCACAATTAATCATTTGATCGTCTTGCTTATTATTTCTTAGTATAGGCATAGAATTTAGTTGTGCAGATGTCTCACTTAGGGAATGGGGTTGCAGCTATGATAGCTCATGTCAAGAAAAAGGTCACAAGGTTCACTCAGCAATAAGCTCAAAAGAAGGAGGAATTCGTGAAGCTGTTGAAGGAGCACAAGTAGCTTAAGCACATTATGTGAAGAAAGTGAAAAATAGGAAGGAATTCTTAGAGTTTTTTTATCAGAAAGGTACTTGTCACCATTGTATGTGATGAGGTAGCGAAGAAGCTCAAGGGTGAAGATAGTAATATTACAAAGATCATAATTTTTTTTGAAAGTAAAGCATAACTAAACTTGCTATATCACAATCTAAGGATCATATTTATGCCTAAATTAAGGATTTAGTTTAGGAGTAAATACCTTGAAAGAAAAAATTGAATTCAAGGTGGAGATCTTTCACTTAAACCTCTTCTATGAATAATCTACCACTCCTTTCTATTCATTCTTCTTCTCCACATCTTAGTCCACCAAGGATAGCAACTATTGCCCAAGGAAACACCTCAAAAGTGAGGCAAAATAGCAACAAAAAACGTGCTAGAATGCACTAATGTCATTAGTGGAAAAAACCTTGATGAACTCCTTCTCATTCTATGGAAAACTCTTCTTCAAATGCAAGATCTAGTTCACCAACACCTAGCACTCCAACTGTAGTGCCTCTAAAGATGAACCACACACCTAAAACACTCTAGTTCCTTATTCAATTGCTATAATTTGGATGAGGATGAAGAAGGAAGGATGGAGATAATGTTAATGAGTTGGAGGAGAAAGAGAGAGAGGGTGGTTGGAGAAAATCTTGGGAAGAGTTTTTCTCAGCAAATGAGGTAACCACTTTCGGGAGTGCATGAAATATCCAGCCATGTGTGAGGATTATGGTATATTTATATTATGACTTGGATGCTCCTAGAATTATCCTCATACTTTGCCAACTCGCATGCCCACTTGCATGCGTAGTTGGATTTTAATTTTCAAAATTAAAATGCCAACTCAATATTTAAAATAGACTCTTCCATTTTAATTTTTCTTTTAAATTAGATTCTCTCTTTGATTAGATCAACTCCTTAATTTAATTAAATCAGCTTAACTCCCTAAGTTAACCTTGACTAGTTAAATTGCCACTTGGATCAATTAAATTAACTCCTTAATTTAATACGTCAACTTTAACTCTTTAAATCAATTTGATTAATTTAACACTTAAATTAATCAGGTCATTTTGACCAAATCTTAATTATTCAACTTGGTCTCTCCCAAACTTGACAGCTTTAATTATATAACTCTTTTGATAATTTCTCCAATCTATCAATTTTAGTGCAACTAGACTTTTGTGTACAACATTTTAGGTTCACCAATTAATTAGACATGGGCTCACAACTCTTTGTGATTTATTAAATATTAAAATATTATAATTAGTTTAAACTCTTTTAAACTAATATGTCTATTAATTAATCGTTATTAATTGAATAGTACTCAATCTCCACTATCAATATTTAGCACAAGCTTATGAAGCCCAACCAATTCAATGAATTAATTTTGTAGTGAACCATTACTGTTTATGATTGATAACTAAATATGGTCCTTCTATTTCGCATTTCCCAAAAGAGGCCTAAGGAAAGTTATTTGCCTATTTCTTAATAACCTCAATTACGGTGTATCTATTCTTGATGTTTGATTCTCAATTATGACCTCAACTTTGAAATTTTTTGTTCCATATGGTCATATCACTTTGCGTAAGGATTTCTTGAAATCAATCATCTTAGAATACATAGGAGATCAATCTATTCTTCACAATCGGGAGAAATAGATCTCTTCATAGAACTCACCAACCTCTATATATAAGTAGTTTGTGCCTAACTAAAGCCCTGAGCAACCCGTTATATGGTCAAAGCAAAACTAAAGCATGAGGATCTAAATATAAGGTTATCGTGGAACTTCAAGTCATAGGACTAATTATATCTACCATCGTAAGTTAGAGAATTTTCCACTACCAATGTGCCATTCTAGCTACCTTATAGATTCTCTAAGCAAATGTTTAGCAAACTTGTTCACTGACTAGCACCCATTAACATGCATCCATATCAAACATAGATTGCCCATGAAATAGAGCAATATCCAATTCCTAGGAGTATGCATCTTTAATGCAAGTATATGCGAATCTTAGATGCCTTATCTCTTAAGATTCTATGACTTGGAATATTTAAAATCATGACCATAGAGACTTATTTTATGATCACCATCATATGTGTGGCCAACTCTCATAGCTTTGTATGATTTAAAGGCTTCAACCAAATGCATGTGAAGAAAATCATAGACTTAGAAGATAAAGATGGCCATTTTATTAAAAATCATTCAATCAAAACCGTCACATGAAATAAGTATATATGCTAATCTAATTGGCTTGTGGGATACTATTCCAAAAAAGGGTTCGACTGAGTTCTTCAAGGTAGTGGAGCCAGATACCACAATGATTTATGAGTAGACTATCCAAGGTTATCGCTCCATGCTCAACGAGATTGTGCAATAGCAAGGAAAGGATCTACTATTACTTAATCCCAATATTCAAGTCAACCTCTCTATTGGAGCTACTAGTAGGACTCCAAAGGCTAACACTGATGCTATAATAGAGGACCTAATGGATGTAGCTCTGTAAGAGTAGACGAGGACTTAGTTTAAGTGCTTTGATTAGTTTCTTCCTTTCCTTTGTCAAGGACTATTTAATTTTTTCCCTGCATAAGTAATACAATGGCTAACTTTTAGTTTTTGTTTTTTTTGGGAGGCAAAGTGTTGAGTAGATATGTTGTGCATTCCTTGATATTGTTGAACTCTACTCCTATTGATTATGAAAGTTTGAACAATTAGAGCTCTTTTGAATACTTAGTCATTTAGACATCTTTTTTATATTTTTATGCTAAAATATATGCTATTAGTGATGTCCCACTTTGTGATAGTTTTTAGGCGTCACTTTCCTAATGTCTTTGCAATAGAAAGGTCTGTCATAATTTTGCAAAATTGAAATTTTGTAATGGATATGTTGTCGATTGCAAAATTTTCAATTCTTTAAATATGCTAGCGATGGGATTCACAATTTTTTCTGCCATAAAGTATTCTTTTAATTTTTTATTATTTTGTGACATTTTTTCACTGCAAATGGAGATGATTACAAATTTGCAATGAAAAAATTCTATCACAAATTTTGTAGAAATTTAAAACAAAAAAAAATCTACATTCTATAATGGTCATGTTAAAAATTTGTAATAAACAAATCCCATAGTCACAAATTCAACAAAACCATACATAATGACATTAACCACCAAAAAATAAAGCAACAATATCTTCCACAATATCATAAAGTAACATCAAATAAACAAAATATTCATAAATTCTTCAACATAAAATTATCCACATGTAATTATAGATGTGTCACCATCTTCATAAAATATGTAAAATCCTAATACATAAAGTAATCAATCATCATTCTCTTCATATATTTTTCTTCATGTCAATTTATTAGGGATTCTAGATGAGGATGGTGCAGGATGTATCTCTAGTTGAGGAAAATTTGAGTTTAGCATCATGAACTAGAGATTTGGAGATGGATAATATTGCAATCTATGGGGAATTGATAAGGGGCATGCGTATTTTGCTACATCATCATATGCCGCATTTCCTTTATAATCAATTGCATATCTTAGAATTATTGTTTTATTGTTCTATTTTCTTCCTTTAACACCTTCATCTGTTGCTTTATATTTGTATTTTTTTCTTCCAACCTTTTAAACCTCTCCTTGGACTCAACTAGGAATCTTCTAGATGATTAAACCATGACAAAGGAAGTCTCAATTCTAGGTCCATATATTTGCTGCTTCTTCAATTCATCTACCACGTCTTTCCACATCCACATGAGTAAAATTTACCATAAACTCATAATAACCAAATAATTCCATTTGAAAATAAGATAAAATATAAATCAACAATTTGAACTCTCACTTGAAGTTGAGATGACGTAGGCAACAAAAAACCTTCAACACCCTCATTTTAGTTGGAGAACTCTCCCAATTGACTCATGAATGCATTTCATATATGAAGTGCGCATAATGATCATATGTGTAGATATATAACATAACATAGAAATTAGGGTAGAGGAGTGACTTATGGTTGCAGCAAGATTTACGAATGCAGAAATTAGGCTATAGAAGGAATTAGTGAAAAAAGGGTCGATACCTTGACCATAGCTATCTTAGCAATCTTGGCTTGCATTGCCTTCCTGATAAGAGATTGATTTGCTATAAATAACACACATAATTACTCACAAATTTAAACAACATAAAAAAATTAATAGTAAAAGGTAATAACTAATTAAGAATGCATTTATCCAGGCGCAAATCTAGATCGACCCTAATATAGATAGGCAAAAGCCCTGCAAAACTTAACATCCCATCCCTAATAAAGATAAAATATCTAGCTCCCCACCCTCTAGAGTTGCTCATGAATTGATTGCTTGAAGTAGGACACCATGACCTAATAGATCAACCATCCCTAATTTCCATGCTTAGAGGATGTAGGACCTTTATCCCAAATAAGCTCTAATAAATATTAACCTCTTTTTCCAATATTTCGCATAAGATGAGAAGAGGGTAGATAAGAACTTCTAAAGAGGTTGTGAGTTTAGATAATAAAACTAGAATTTGGTTAATTTTTAGATTTCCTCGAGGATGAGCAATGGAATAGTTGTAGAATTTGGTTAAAGTTAGGAATTGGCTAAGGATACATATGAGAATGATAAAACTACAAAGCAAAGCACATTACTTTGAAATCAGTTAGGTTGGATACAACCCTATTCCATTTAGGAAGTTGATTATAGGGATTGCTACAAGGAACGTAAGGCCATACTATAGGGTCGATTGCTAAACTATCAAATAACCCTTCAAAGGCTAACTATGCTATTAGTTGTAGAATTATAAGCTCAAACTCCTAAATGATAAGGTACTTAAACCTAAAAAAGCTAAACTCATTTGACTTGACATCAAACTAAATCTCACTACGATAAAGAAATGTATTAAATCTGCCCATTGATAAGCCCAACCTCCTCAACTACCCTAGAAGACCCAATCTCCTCCTTGGCCTTTTCCTCACTCTCTTTCTTGAAGGTTTGTATGGCACTAGGGTCCAAATATTTTCAAAAAGGCTAAATAAACTAGCCCACACAACACCACAAGAATCTTGACATATATAGCATTTAAATTTAGAAAGGAAAAATACTTGGGTGATGGTAGAAAAATCGAAGAGCAAGAGTTAAACTATTCCGTACCGTCAAATGGGCTCTTCACCAATGTAGTAGGATTACCACCATTTTTCTCTTGGATAGACTTCTCTGTTTGGGCTGAAATTTTAATTAGAACTCCTCAAATTTTTTAAGATACTTTAATCCAAATTTTAGGCTGATCAGAACTCCAGAGGTACTCCAACCAGAGGTAAAATCTTATTGCCAAAAACAACTCTAGTCAAGAGCAAAAAGCAACCAAACTTGATTGCCTCTAATGCAAACGTCCATACACCAATAAATGGCCAATTATTTGTAGAAAATATGGAATATCTTAGAGAATGAGAGGAGGAAGGTTGAGAATATTGTGGTGGAAGAAGGAGGGAGAAAGAGAGAGTAGTGGGAAACTAACAACTTAAATTCCCACTACAAAATATTATTGGGAGAATATCACATAAAATTGCTCACCTCATGCATCATATAGCCAACCACTCTCTATATCTATATATAGGAGTGATCACACACCTCCTTCAAGAAGGTGATGCCAAGTGTCCATTGCTTAGGTGGCCACTAACTTTGTGATTAGTGAATTCAATTGAAGTACCAATTTCACCTAATGAAATGTCAAACAATTAAATTCTAATCCTAATTCTTATTAAATGAATTCTTAATTTAATAACTCTCTCAAAAATTATCTCTCTAACTTAATTAAATTAAACACTTTAATTTAATTAATAATTGTTTGACTTAACCCTTAAGTTAAAACGCTTAACATTTTAAGCTAGTCAAAATTATCTCAACCCTTAAATTAATTTTGACCAATTGATAGTCATGTGACATCAATTAATTACCCTTTAATTAATTGTTCTTAATTTAAATTTTAAATTAATTCAACCAATTTAACATTTAAATCAATCAAGTAAAAATGATTATAATTTTGCCTCCTTCAAAAAAATGGTCATGAATTTTCTAACTCTTAGAAAATTCACCTTCCTTCAATAGGCCATTTTATTGGCTTTTGTATGTGACCCATTAGGTTCTACAATTCATTAGACATAGGCTCACAACTCCTTGTGACATTGGAATATCAAATATTCACTTAAGTTTAAACTCATTTAAACTAAGTGACTCAATTCAATTAATCTCATTAATTGAAAAGTACCCAATCTCCATGGTCGATATCCAACCTTAAGCCTATGGAGCCCAACTAATTAGTCAAAATGAATGCTCTTGAAAAACTATTCTAGCATTACATGTACAATGCAAATACAATCCTTCTATCTCTTATCTCCCGAAAGAGGCCTAAGGTAAGATATTAGTCAACTCTTCAATAGCCTTAATACTATATTTCTACTCTGAATGTTCAATTCCATTGTGTGACCTCCCCTTCAGAAAACTCCTTTTCCAAATTGACACACCATCTTGCGTAAGGATTTTTGGGAGTCGATTATTATACAACACATAGAAGATGCAATCATCTTTCATAAAGATGAGGAGTTGGATTCCTTCTTAGATCTCACAAACTTTCACATCCAGTAGCTCATGCCTAATCCCTACCTAAGTGGCCTACTAAGTGACTAGGGAAGAGTCAAAGCATAAGGGCCAAACATAAGGCTGCCATAGATCCTCAAGTCAAATGACTAATAATATACACTAGCGCAAGCAGGAGAACTTGCCACTTTAGCTATTTAGTGGATTCTCCAAACGGGTCTTCAATACCTTATTTTCTAACAAGCACCTACCAGTATGCATCCATATCTCATATAGGATTGCTCATGGAATATAGTAACATCCAACCCTTAGATTTATGCATCATTAGTGCAAGTCTATCTGAATCGTAGATGCCCTGTCTCGTAAGATCTTATGACTTGAAAAATTTAAGATCACAATAATGTAAGACTATTCCATGATCACCACCCAATGCGTGACCAAGTCTTATAGTCTTTTGTGATCTATAAGCTTCATCCAAATGCAAGTGAAGAAATTAAAGGGCATAAGATGAAATGGCCATATAATGAATATCTTTCAATCAATATTATCTTACAATGAAATAGTTTACAAGGCCATTCTATTCGGCTTGCGAGGTACTGTTATAACAATTTTCTATTTTTTCTAAAGCCAATACCTCATGACCTTGTGACCCATCTTCTCAAAATGTCCGTAAAAAACCTTTTGCAATAGGAGTTTAGTCAGTGGATCTGCTTTGTTCTCTTTTGAGGCAACTCTCTCCACTCGAATGTTGCCTTTATCAATGATCTCTTAGATCAAATGATAATGCCTCAAAATGTGCTTAGATCGCTGATGAGATCTTGGCTCTTTAGCTTATGCCATCATTTTATTGTTGTCGTAGAAGACAACGACCATCTCGGTAATGCTCAGCACTACATTCAACTTTAGAATAAATTTTTTCATCTAAACACCTTTCTTTGTGACTTCTCAAGCCGCATTGTATTTTGCTTCTGTGGTAGAGTCAACCATGGTGTCCTGTTTGGAACTTTTCCAACTTACAGCACCCCTATTGAGGCAAAATATGAATCCAAAATTAGGTTTGAGGTCATCCACATCGGATTGGAAACTTGAATCCAAAAACCTTTTGAGTTTTAATCCTCTACTACCATAAACCAAAAGCATATCCTTAGTTTTTCTTAAGTACTCAAGGATTGCTTTTACGATTATTCAGTGACTCTCACTAGGGTTAGATTGGAACCTACTCGTAAGATTTAATAAGTGTGCCATATCTGGTCTAGTACATTAAACTGCATACATTATGCTTCCAATAACTAAGGCATAAGATATATGCGACATTCTTCGTTTCTCTTCCTCAGTGGGAAGAAATCCTCTCTTGAATTCTTCCATACTAAAACTCTTTAATATTTTATCAATGTATGTGCTTTGGGAAAGCCCAGCATCTTCTTCAATCTATCTCTATAGATACGTATTCCTAATATGTATGATACTTCTCCAAAATCCTTCATGGAGAATTGAGTAGATAACCATACTTTAGTGTACTTTAACATTCATACCTCATTCCTAATGAGAAGGATGTCTTCAACGTAAAACATAATAAACTGTACACTACTCCCACTGGCCTTCATATACACATTAGCTCATACATATTTTTGACAAAGCCAAATAATTTGATTATTTTGTCAAAATGTATACTCCAATTTTGGGATGCTTGTTTGAGTCCATAAATGAATCTTTAGAGTCTACAAACCTTTTGCTCACTCCCTTTAGATGTAAAACCTTATTGTTGCTTCATTTAGATTTCTTCTTTAATGTCACCATTGAGGAAAGCGGTTTTTACATCCATTTGTCATATTTCATAACCATAATATGCAGCTATGGCAAGTAAAATCCAAATGGACTTAGCATAGAAACTGGTGAAAAGGTTTTCTCAAAATCGATACCGGGTTTTTAAGTTTAACCTTTTGCCACTAGTTGCATCTTAAAAGTCACCGCTTCTCCAACTACTCCAAGCTTTCACTTATAGATCTACTTGCAACCAATAGAAACTATTCCTTTTGGTGTATCTACCTAAGTCCACACTTTATTTGAGTACATGGAGTCTATTTCGGATCTCATGGCTTCTAGCCAATATCCTGAATCTAAGTCAAACATAGCTTCCTCATAGGTCTTTGGATCATCATTTAATTATCTCATTTAATGAAGAAATATAAATCTTTTAGGTTACTTCTTGATCTAGTCCGATCTTCTTAGAGGATGTGTATGAAGCTTTAGTAATTCTTTTATTTCCACTGCCTATGGAATTTCTTGATCATCTTAAACTTTATCAAGTTCAACAACAATGCCTTTTCTATCCAATAGAAATTTCTTTTCCAAAAAGTGGGCATTCCTGGAAACAAAAACCTTTTGTTTTGAGAGATCATAGAAGTAATAACCCATAGACTCTTTAGGATATCCCACAAACTTGCGCAAGGTAGATTTGCTATCCAACTTTTCTCCCATTGTTCCTCTTACGTACGTGGGAGATCCCCAAACCTTGAGATATTGGTAAGAGGGTTCTTTGCCATGCTATATCTCATATGGTGTTTTTGGCACCAATTGTGAAGGTACTATATTTAGTAACCTCATTACTTTTTCTAGGGTATATCTCCAAAAGAATATAGGCACATCAAAAAAGTTTATCATGGAGCATACTATGTCCAATAGGGTACAGTTTCTCCTCTTAGCCACTCCATTATGCTGAAGTGTGCCAAGTGGAGTTTATTGAGAGAGAATCCCATTCTCCTTTAGATAATCCAAGAATTCGATACTTAATTATTCACCCCCTTGATCTGATCAATGGGCTTTAATACTAAGTTCCTTTTGCTTTTCTACTTTATTCTTGTACTCTTTGAATTTTTCAAAGGCTTCAGACATGTACTTCATAAGATACACATGTCTGAACCAACTATAATCATCAGTGAAGGTGATGAAGTAAGAATAGCCCTCTTTCCTGCTAACTCTTAGTAGACCACAAACAACTATATGGATCAAATCTAAAGGATTTGTGGAGTGCTCCATTTATCCTACAAAAGAAGTCTTGGTCATTTTTTCCTTCAAACAAGATTCAAAAGTAGGAAGTTCCTCAATGTCACTAACTTTTACTATTTTGAGAGCTTATATCTTATTCATTCTATTTTTGGAGATATGCCTAAGTATGGCATGCCAAAAAATGGCAACTTCTTGATTATCTAATTTCTTTTTATTTGATTGAATATGCATTACTGAAGTTTGAGAATCGAGTATGTATAACCCGTTGATCAATGTACCTTTAGTAATCAAAGAACTATTCTTTAATGCTTTCAAAATTCTATTTGATACAGAAAAATTAAATCCTTCACTACCAAGAACAAGAATTGAAATGATGTTCTTAACAAGATTAGGTACATAATAAACTGGATTAAGCAAAATACTAGAATTCACAAATTTCAACTTAATAACACCTTAGACCATGGCTACAACTATTGCCCCATTTCCTAGGTGGAGGATCAAATTCCCTTTATGCAGACTCCTTCTTCTTTCCATCTCTTGTAATGAATTACAAAGGTGAGAACCACATATGGTATCGAATACCTATGAGCAAGAACTAGTCATGCAATGCATTTCAATTACAAACATACTCTTCTTAAGGGTTGCAAGATAAGCATTGCAGTTCTTTTTCCAATGGCTTTTTTCACAACAGTGGAAACAGTTTGCATCGGTCTTAGCTTTCTTCTTAATGCTCCTAGAACTTTTCTCTGGTTGCTTCCCTTTGGAGGAAGAACTTTTCTTTCTCTTACCTCTGTTTCATGGGCCTTTTAGGCCTTTTGACTTAGAGGAAGAAGTAAGCAACAGAGGCTTTTCCCTTTTCATTATCGCCTCAGTGGTCACATGTATATTCACTAATTCATTGGTCATAACATCTTATTTGGACACGTTAAAGTTCACAATGAATTGGTTGAATGATGGGGACATTCATTGGAGGATTAAATCCACATAAAAGTCATTATCCATGATCACGTTAAGTTGCCCAAGCTTTTCAATGAGTCCAATCATCTTTAGCCCATGATCATGAACAGTTGAACCCTCTATCATCCTTGACTTAAAGTGTTGTGTAGATAATGCGAACCTTTTATGTCTCAATTGTACACCATACAACTCTTGTAAGTGTTCATAGATCTCACTCGCATGCCTTATATGCTCATGAGTCTTTTGAAATGCATTGGTCATGGATGCCATCATGAGATACCTCACTTGTAGATCATCATCTACAAACTTAGTGAACACTTCACGTACCTCATCAGAAGGGTCATCGCCTAATGTGTTCGGCCGACTTTGATCTAGGACATAAGTCCTCTTTTTAGAGTCAAGAATTATCTCGAGGTTTCTCAACCAATCTTGGAAGTTAGCCCTGGTGAGTTTATTGGTTTCCAAAATGCCTACGAGTGGATTTTTAGCCATTTTATTTTTGGAGATTTCAAAATTCTACAAGAGGCAAAACAAGAGTATAAGCATGCAATTGAAAATGATATTAAAAACATATTTATGGTATTTCAAGCATGTTTTCTCACATTATTTTATTAAATCCTTCACTCCCTTAGAAGAAATCGAAAAATCTCATTTCCTAGTTAGAATAAAGATTCCAAGGACTTAAAAGTGCACTCCCATGACAGAGTGCCATCCATGAGCAATCAAAGGGTAAGAAACTTTTGCTAAGTGTATCTCATGCAACTCTTTATGTATTTTGTCTACTTTTTATATAAATCCATGCGAACGTGTGCCATCTATACTACTAAATATCTTAAGTCCAGCCCACCAATCATACTTTAATTTAAGATGGCCTCATGACATCCTCCATGGCTGAATGCCAATGCGTGAAGGTTCTTAAGTCAAAGGTACATCTTATGCTAAGTGCATGCTCACAGCTTTTCTCCTAAGTGTGACCTCTGTGATCGAGTGCCATCACACAAAATCGATAGCATCATCATGGCATACACTATTTATGGAAGGCTTAGATTAATTAAAACTCTTTTAATTTATATCCATTTTGACTTGATATTTGCAAACACTTAGATAATCTAAGTAGGGGATTTTTGCTTGCAAAAATCTCATCACTTTATCTTCTTATTTGGGTTCTCTAATCCTAATCATGCATCACATACATTAATATGATATGAAAAGCGCAAATAAGTAAATAGCCTAGCATGCTCCTAAGGTGGGATGACCATGAGCCCAGCCAAGTGATGCACTTAAAACCATATGTGCATTACTTCGATTGATTTTAAGTAGGTTGAATTAAATTAAACTACATGAGAGTATCCCATACATTCATTATTCATTCAATATTTAAATAAATAATAAATAAACCAAGATTTGACATTCAACTCCAACAATTAAGTGCTAATCAAATTAACAAATAATTGATCAAGAAAAAATAAGCATAACATTTATGCATCATATTTTTGCCATATTTGGAGATTAATTTAAGCAAGTTTTAAAAGTAATTAAATGTGTCCAACACATTTTTTTGAGAGTTTGCACAACATTTGTGCAATCATTATGTGCCCATTATGTATGTTTCAATACCACCTCTATCACTAAAGGAACCTAAAAAGTTCAAAATTCACTCAAAACCAAACAAGGCACTGCTGGACAAGGCAAGCTCAAGGTTGGGTAGCAACCAAATGGTCACAGCCTTGCCAAGAGCTGCCAATCTATCGTCAGCACCCCTATTTTGGGGTTAAATGCAAACCAAGCCATTTTCGGCTCAACCTTTGTGCACCACGATTTTTAGAACAACTTCTAGAAATCAAAATGCACAATATAGATAAATATTTCAGATTAAAACACCTTTTAAAACTAAAATATCAAGAACCCAAAGATGCTTGAAAAACAAGTTTAAGCATGAATCATATTATTCGAAAATCTCCAATTATATCCAATCCCATTGGACCCAAAAATGAGCAAAATAACTTAAAGCCATTTATAACATGCCATATCAGAATAAAACATTCA